>CM060964.1:275817387-275899887 GCA_030765045.1 Tenodera sinensis | reverse complement strand
AAGCACAATCATGTTCTCTACTTGGTCACACTGACCCCTGTGGCCGAGCTCGTTAAGCGATTGACTCGTGAATGAGAGGTCCGTGATTCAAATCCCCCAGGAACCGTCCTTCCTGCCCTGACTGAAGTTTTTCCCAAAATGTCCCCATCCCTTATATTGGTAAATGCCGGGAGGTAACCTAAACTTGGGCCTGCTAATAATTTCTTCCCAATTAATATCATATAATGTACAATCAGTGTCCGCCACCTGTAGCACCGCACGCAGTAAGAAAGGGCGTTTACAGTATTTTAATATATTCACTTTTTTATATCTCAGCTGAAAAACAAACTTTTGTTTATTTCTGTCAGAGGCCATGGGTCCGTTTAGCATAGACACATTTCATCTTTGCGGGTAAGTAAGGATTTCTCGTGGCTAACGAAAGACAGTCTACGGCGCAACCTGCAGTGACGTAATTCTCCTAGTCTGATCATGGTTCAATGAAGTAAAACCACAATCGCCTAATACATCCATGTTCTAAACAACTAAACAAATTTCTCATTGAATTCATACAAAAGATACAGTTTTATCTTGATGGTACATAATGTTAGCCATGTATCAGACTACCATTACTACGTAACTTCGATTCGCGCCGCAGCTTGACTTTTCGTTAGCCAGAGGATTTCTGGAATGACGTAATGTACCAAGGGAAACAGTTCCCCTAATTTCTTTCAAATTATGTAACCTCTGAGTTCCTGATTTGACCTGGATCCGTCTTCATTCACTACTGGTAGTTCCTTTACGTATTCAAATAGATGTAGATTACACAGTAAAGAAGCACTTTTAAGAGACTACACGTGTTGCCTGATTAAAGCATCTATTTAAAGAACATCACGATTATCATATAGACCTAATGCCAAAATTAATATAAAAGAATGGCGTTGGAAAATGGGTAGGCTTTAAACAGGCTTTAAAAGAGTAAAATTTGGCACGTATATTTGACAAATAATGTTTAATTGCCATATATAACTTAAACCAAGCTAAAATACTCAGAAAACTTTCGAGGGGATAACCGAACTTAACTAGTACAATGCTAGATTTGAATTTAAAACCTCAGAACCTCAGAATTGTAAGTGACTGAATGGCTCTCTCAGTGTTAGAAAATGACAGTATAAGTCACAAACTTCATAACAGTCTTCTTCTATTGGTTTCGACTGAGATCGCATATTTCTGGACATGAAAGTTATAAATAAATTATATTAACTAAGATTTTAAGGTCACTTGGAAATGGTGTGTGGTGGTCTCGGCGTACTTCAGAAAGAATTAACATCAACTAAATAAAATAGCCTGCACTATAGTTCATTAATGATTATACGACCATAGGTATTATCTGGGTTAATTTCTTAGACTCAAAGGACAACGAATTAAAACTAAATTAATAGAAAATTGATGTGTTGCACTCACATGACCTTTTCTGCTAACTCTTATACAAAATGGTCCTACAAACACCCACTCTTCTATTTATTTCAGGTTAATCGACACAGATATTTGTAGAAATGATTTTATTACATATTTCCTTGTAGCCACAATCAGAATAAAGCTTAAGCGATAGTAAAAATCTCTTTAAAGCTTGGCGTTATGTGATGGCTTTGAAATTACGTTCTATTTGCATAACCAGGAGGAATAGGTCAATAACGACTTTCAATTTAAGAAAAGTGTTGCAAGGTTCAAATGAATAACAAGGAACATCTCGGAAAAAGTTAACTCCACAAAGAAAAAAAAAAAAAGACAAATTGTGCGCTTTAACAAGATCTACATTGTTCGTGTATTAAACGTTTGTTTCCCTCCTATGGTTTACCAGTTATGCAAGTCGTTCAGAATAAACAGCACTTTAGAGCCTACTACCATATATACCTGCAAGTGTTAATGAATTACACTGAAATGTTTTCAGAGAGTATTGATGTCTTAAGCAAGTAATTTGAGTTAGGAGAATCATGACCTATTTATTCAAATTTCGAAGTTACGGCTATAAGTGTCTAAAGTGCCAGTACGCCACTGGCTACTATCAACCATTCGAGAGCGCAACACACCAAAAGAAATACGTTTTAGAGCGTACCTCTCTGGTGCAATGCTTAATATATTAAGCATTCGAAGATAAGGTTGTCATTGTTTTCGAGCTCTTCCTCTTCTTCTGCTGCTTCTTCTTCTTCTTCTTCTTCTTCTTCTTCTTCTTCTTCTTCTTCTTCTTCTTCTTCTTCTTCTTTTTTTTTTTTATTTTGCTTCTTTCGTTTATCTATTTTGAGCAGAGCGTATTAATGCTGTTTTGATGTAGATTTTATATTATATTTTAATGTTTGCGGTTTTATTTCAACATGACATTAGAATTATTTACAATTCTTGCTAACAAAAAGTTGAAACCTTTTTAATACGTTCATATGCTGCACTCCAGAATGGAAAGTAGTTTAAAGAGTAAGAAAAGAGTAAAAGCATAACACATCTAAGACTTTACGTTAGTTTTGTAGGAAGTCGAAACTCTGACCTGAATTTTCATGGCAAAATTGACAGCGACGTAAGAACGATTGTCGTAGTCTATTAAAGACTTCTGGTGTGAGCCGAATAAGGAAATGATAATAGTGTTAACGCTTTTCTTCATATGGAATAAAAGAAGAAAGCAAAAATAGTAACTGCATGACAGGAAACGAACCCAAGCTCTTTGAAACCATAGCCTTTGACGTTACAAATTAAGCCACAAGAGCAATCCACTGAGCGTCTCTAAGGCACGCTTCACAACGCAGCTAATCGTTGTTCACTTTCGCATTATCAAGTGATTAGTTCGAAATTTGAGAGATTTTTATGCCATTAAATCTTGAGAATGCTGATAACGAGTTGCTGAAAATCGATATTTGTATACTCGGGCAGCATTTTTAAAGACATCCTAAAACAATTTTTCACACGGCTTTGCTTTAACATTGACTTAAGCATCTGATATTATGTTTAACACCATATAACTGCGTTATGTTTAGTCGCAGACCATACATTGCCTATCTAAAATTACTTATATTAGTCACTTCTACAATCTCTCAGGTTATTTTGGTGTACTTCATCAACACCTGTGTATACTGTTAATATAAAGGTGGAAGGGGAGTCATTACATCCATTCTAATATGTGCTTCATAGAAGCATTACAAACAAAAAAGTATAATGGCATTTTGTTCTTTGATCAGCCGATTTCGAAAAAATAAATAGTTTTTGTTCCAAATTGGATACGTTAACTCCACAGGAATGTACGAAGATAACAGTTTGTTACTTGTAAGATGCGTAGGATAAATTATTTCTGACATAGCTTCGGTAGTAATTATGGGACATCACACAGGATTTCGAAATAACTAATCACTTAAAAGACGTGAAGGAAAGCTTCGAGCGCCTTTTTCAGACGCCTTTGTCGACAACGTTGCGTTGAGGTTGGTCAGAGCATTGACCTGATTTCCGCATGTACACAGGTCCAGCACTCTCCCTTCCACTTTAATGTTTTGGCAGCTAACAGTTGTGGTTAGCCTAGGTTCGTACAGTAAACATAGATGGAGACGTTCACGAGACGCGTGGTAGCAGTAGTGTTTGTTTATGTACTGAACAGTGAAAATGACACGCACACAATCGGTAGTGTCGGCAATTTGTTTTCGACAAAATGATCTCCGTACGAAATGGTCAGAGACAAAAACGAAAGATACAAAATGTGTTCCAAATACCGAGATCTACCACTGGTTTAAATTAATGTGAGGAGTTCCCTTCCACCCTGTATATGAGGAATATTGTTTCAAAACTCGATCGAAAATTAGTTTGAGGTGAATTTCAACACCTTAGTATGGTAATTTAATCAAAACCGTTAGAAACCTTTTATTTTATTTAGAAAATCAACCTTTTCAACAGAAGTTTCAAGTAAAAGCTGGTTTAAGATAGGAGCATTTTGAATTTAAATAACAAGTTTGGCTATTAACCGCCTTTTCGGTTTTGAGTTATGCCGTTCCCGCGGGCACGTTGTATCATGTATCTTAAAAACTACAGCCCATATATTAATTTTAGGTTAAAAAGTATGGATGTGCCTATTCAAACAATGAAGTGTTACAATGATGCATTATCTTATCACATGCTTAGTCCCTGCATTCTACTAGATGAACTGTGATAATTTTGTTCTTTAAACATAGCAGTATGTAGGCGGTGAGCTGGAAAGCTGAATGTTTGAAATCTGAACTAACTTTTCAAGAAGAACCACGATCTCTCAACCCATAAGTTCTGGGTTCAATTCCAGGCAGTGGTGAGAGAAGATTTATTTATTTTTTTAACTAGAATCATTTCCTATCCTCCACGGAGTCTGAATGTATAAATATGGGAGTGCATATGAGTGTGTTTGTTAGTGAAAATTTGCAAAAACCAAGTTAAGAACCTGCAGTCACCGAGTTAGTTACTTCTAAAGTCAAAGCCTCCGATATATCCACAGAAGTTAAACGGGAGTACATCAATGAAACAATAATAAAAAAAAAAATCTGATGTGTTACACTCACATGACTTTCCCTACTTTTGTACTAACCATTCCTACAAACTCTTATTCCTATATCTTCTTCGTGTTAGTTGAGATACACATTTGTACAACTTATTGCTTATTTCCTTGTAGGTGCAAGGGGAATGTTAGAATACAGTAGGCTTTGTGCGATAGTCAAATGTTTTAAAGCTTTGAGATTCTGTTGTCTTTGCACACTTAACATATAAAAAAATGAACAACGATGATCCATTTCACGAAAGTTCTAAGTTTTCCGAAACTCACACACATAACAAGGAATAGCTCCGAAATGGTACACCCTACAAGAAAACTTATGGGGACATAAATTGTGTATTTTAACAAGATCTACATTTTTTGTATGGTATAATTTGGTCTATCTCTAACGGTTTACCAGTTATGCAAAAGTCGTCCAGAGTAAATACGACTACAGGGGCTATAGCCAGAAAATTCAAGATATACATTTCATTTGTCATAAAAATATCTCAAACAGATGACATTTTAATAAAAATCGTTAGAGCCATTTTCAAGAAAATCAAAATTTTCGAAAAATTTTCTACGTAAAGGGTAGTTTAGGGTGGGGCTATTTTCTTCAAAATCTTCGTGTCGCATCCTTGAAAGACATTAAACTTAAATACTAACTTTGGTTTTTAACCGACTTTTCGTTATTGAGCTATGCTGTCCACAGACTGACAGACTGACACAGACACACACACGGACCTTTTTCTAAAAATGCTTTTTTTTTGGGGGGGGGGATTCAGGGGGTCTCAAAACATATATTTCCGGTGAAATCTCGACATCGAATTTTTGGGTGGAATACAATACTTCCCCTACTTACCAGTAGAGAAAGTAATAAATGTGGTTCTATAATGTTGAGCTAAGATCTAATAATTTATACACATTATAAGAAAGGATAGGTAGCTATTTATTTTCTAGAAAATCTCTACATTATGAATAATATTTAGCGTAAATATAACTTTCATGTGAAGTTTTCTTTGGAATAATATGAGATATGGAAAACCATTAAGTTTTTCGGTCACCAGAGAAATGTACAAAATGGCTAAAACATTTCCTCTAAATAGTCGCGTGGTAGAGATTAGTGCAATATTTGTACCTTGTGAAACAACAAGAAAACATGCCATTTCAATTCTCTTACTGTGAAGCGGAGAGTTTGAAAGCCGATGCACGCAATAGAACAGTCAAAAATTCTGCTTTTCATTTTATGAAGGAACATATCGTGTGAATACCTTTTTTACCAGATAAGAAGAAACAACATTTTATGGGCTCCTAGTAATCGTATCAAGAACATCCCCTTCTTCTCCTTCTTCACTTTTATGGGCCCTTTCGTGAGTTTATGTACTTTCATGAGATCCACGAGACCACAGTTTTCTTGCTCCTTTGATATCCTCAAGGAAGAAAACTTTCCTTCTTTCTCCCCCTGTTTCGCATTTGAATATTTTCTTGTTACGAAGTTTTAAATTTACTTAGAAAGCGAGTCAGAGAGACAAGATATTTGCATGACATTCCTAGGTACATAAATTGCTTTCGCCGGCACGTCTATTGAAATAATTCCTTCGTTAGACGGAGTTAGAGCTTTTTGAATGACTTTCTGTGTATTTCTAAACATTTTCTGTTCGCTAGGAGAATATTAATGAAAGTCTACTTCATACTAAAACAACACAAATACATATTTTGATAATTTATTTTTATCTGATTCTGCATAGGTACCTTAAACTATAAACTGTTTTTAGTCACTTTAAGCTTTAAAGGGTAATAGATCTAATAGTATTCCAGTTCACACAAACATAAACGCCGCTGTGTTGCAGTCATTTTTATTTTCTCTATCAACTGTTCGTAGAAGATAGAGGCAATATTGTATTCTATCCAAAAATTCAATATCCAGATTTTAATACGAGCGCTCGCGCATATGTGTGTGCGTCTATATGTGTGAAATTGAGTTTTATTTATGGACGTTCTATGGACTACTATGGTTCTCAGCGTCCCATCCTATATTGGGCGTGAAAGATCTCTTAATTGTGCTCATAAGCCTCTTTGTCAGGCCTGAGGTTCTTTTACATGCTGTAAATGTACGACACGAGATCAAGCGCATTACTTCATTACATAGGAAGACATGCTAAGGATTTTTGTGTCCGACCTGCTGGGGAACCAGAGGTTAGGATGTTACCAGTAAGACACAGAGGAGGTCATGCTGGTGTGAGTGAGTAAGTGAGTGAGTGAGTGTGTGGGGGGGCGGGGTATATGTGTGTTAAGAGCGTAATCCAAAAACGAAAAGTCGGATAAGTACAAAATTTTAAACTTGAATCGCATACTACTTAAGCACGAGAGGCGAAATATTTTAAGAAAATGTCTCCATCCCAAATATCCTTTACCTGGAAATGCTAGTTATGTTTCATTTTATGAAAATATCTAATAATTTGATTAAGATATATGTTTGAAATATTCCTTTGTGAGACAAATTAAAGGTTTATTCTGTATTATCTGTGAATTGCTTGTGAAGTCCTGATTGGATTCTGTCTAATTTTGTTATGCCTAACTGTGAAATTATAAGAACTACAGGAAAACTGTAGAGCTAAAAATGTCAATTTTTACTTAGCATTTCAAAATAACTCATGTTGCATGTTTACACTTTCCATGTACCTAGGGACATGCTTGCAGGTTTAGATTCTTCTTTTTCTTTCCGTCGCAAGAGCCCGTGTTGTTATCACGGCCAGCGCCTGAATCTTGTTTTTATACGTTTTGTATAACAAAGGACATCTTGCGTAATTTGAGATCATTCGTAAGGAAAACATATTTCGTGAATAACACACAATGGATAAAAGAATCACTTTTTACATGAATACAATAAACATGAGTAGAGATATTCCTATCATATATTTGTTTACTTTTGTGTATAGTATATCTAGGTTTTAATGTAGTTGCTGCATGTATTATATGAAAGTCAACGCAAATGTTTATGCCATAACACATAGCCACATGAATTAGGTGGAATAAAAGAGTGTTATGGTTAAAAGCTGAATTTTGGAAGTTAATAGGAAATTAAAATGGGATCGAGTAGGCATATAAATGTGCCTGTCCCTAGGCTGTGGTTATGCCATTTTTGAAGATCCTCGTTATACGCACAACGTCACATAAGACATGATTTACTATAGATGACAACACGCCTAACATATTCTCAGAATTTTGTGAAAACTTAATTCCACTATTTGATAAAACAGTGTAGGTATCTTTAGTTTCAATGCTTAGGAGTACTTCACCATACAGCTTCAGTTGAGATCTGAAAACTCATCGTAGCGTGGGATAATTTTTTGTGAAGCTCCTCGCAGAAGTCGGCCGCTAGTCCATTTAACCAACGTGTAACTGTTTCTGGCACAAGCTTCTCTATGATTAGGTGACATGAGCCACAAGAAAGTCCATTGGTGGAGTGTTTCTTTCATCAAGATAGAAAACGGTGTGTTAGTGTTCGTCATAACAAGCGATCTACTATCAATAAGTATTATGTATGTACGCATTTTAAATTATCAATGATGAAAACTGCTCAATCTGGTATTCAGGTGAAACGGTTACACCATACTGTATTGCAAGATGACAAATGGAGCGATACAAGGAAGGAGGTACTTACTAGACAAATTACAAAACTAGAGATGAGAAAGGAAGATAAACACCATGGATGCTCCATTGTGAAATAATGTATAGCGTATCTATTCCTTGCAAATGGGTACTAGCCGGTGGCAGAGTTAAATGTACAAATTAAGATAAAAAAGAGAAATGCATACACAATAGTAATAATAATAATAATAATAATAATAATAATAATAATAATAATAATAATAATAATAATAATAATAATAATAATAATAATAATAATAATAATAATAATAATAATAATAATAATAATAAATTATTATTATGGTTATTATATATGGTTATATGTGATTATTATTATTATTATTATTATTATTATTATTATTATTATTATTATTATATCATCATTGTTATTGTTAATTGTTATCATTGTTATTATTATTGTTGTTATCATTGTTGTTATTGCTGTTATCAGCTGGCCCAGTCACTTTTCATTTCTTTCTCTTTAATGTTCTCCACCTGAGCGCAATGGAAGTATACCGTGGACAAGGAACCTTAAAAGAGTGACATCACCAGTGCTAGAGATGAAGCCCAGATTTGACTAGAATTGCGAAACACTTCCTCGTAAGTCGACTTTTATGATGAAGTGTGGCTGCCACATGGGAAATATGCTACTTTCTGTGTATTTTATGTGCTCATTAACAGTCTTGATGAAGTGCTCCGTTATACCGTTTATTATGCACTAAATAACGATCCATTTCCTCTTCAAATTATCCCAGCGTTTATTATTCGTTTTTCAAGGAAAGGTCCACTACAGAAAACAAACGCTTTCACGCTTCTCAGACACGCAACTTTAAGGGTTCTAATTTGCCGCAATTGTCGCTAATTGCACACTGAGAAAACATCTGCATGTCTCGTAAAACAGCAGTTGTACCAACCTGTGGTACCAACCCCTCATCTCTTGTTTACTTTTACACAATCGATACCATTACGTAATCTGGTGGGTAGTCTAAACAGACATTCCCTCTCTTTAATTACTGACATATGTTTCAAGGTTTCTCTTCCCCCTTCACATTATTATCTACAGCGTGTTTAACCACAGACTGAAACCCAGCTAAGAGGCTTCCGCTGTAAGCGACAGATGAGGAAAAGTCACTGGCGGTATAAGTAAATGACACAGTAAAACAAAACTCCGATGTGTTACATACACATGACTTTCTCTTCCCATTCTTCAACAAAGTATTCTTCTATTTACTTCACGTTAATGGAGATGAACATTTTATTTAACTTCCTTGTAGGTGCAAAGGAAAAGGGAAATACAGTATGATTACGTGATATTGAAATCTTAAAAGTAGGTCGCTATCTGACGGATTTGAAATTTCGTTCTCGTTGCATGACCAGGAGGAAAAATCTGAAGTGTTGCATTCATATGACATTCTCTACTCACTCTTGCATAAACAACTCTTACACTTCTTTCAACTTCCTATTAATCAAGATGGACATTTGTAGAAATTGTTTAATTACATTTATCCTCAAAACGTGTATTTCCAGAGAAATCTAGATATGGATTTTTTTCTTGCAGTGCAATCAATACCTTCTCTGCCTTCTATATAGCGTTCCACTCTTAGAAGACAGTATGGAGTTAAATGGGACATCTCTGTCTCTATCTAGCGCATACAAGTTGCCATTAGCCGCGTCCTTTTCTACCCTCGCGCTCTTGCCAGATTACTAATAGCATGGTATAAATATTCATTTGTTATAAATTTCAGGTTTGAACACATTATCCTATACAGAATTTTTTTCTCTATCAGGTTATATCCTTTTCAGAGTCATTATACATTTCTATAGGTCCAAATTTCTTCAGAAAACGTTTTTTTTCAATAGAAGTCCGATATTTGCTGTTTCTATACTCATCACGCACTAACTAACAAACTAACTGCTAGAATGCATCTATATTTTTTTCTTCGGTAGAGTAAACCATAGTGCTACTACCTGCCTACTTTGAATTCTCTATGTTTACCCACTTAAGTGTTATAATTTTTTAAATTAAATGTTTTCGGAAAATTTTATATCTGTGCACTGCAAAAGTTACGCAGTGTGAAACTTTTTTGTTATTGAGTTTACATCAGGGAACCAGCGAGAACAAATGTTGAGGATGGTTGGAGAAAATTTTTAAAATAAACCAAAAGACAGTAACCTCTTTCTTTTATCCAGTAAGGCAAACAAAAGGTATTCATCTATTCAGCGTCAGGCCTGACACAGAAGATAGTATAAGGAGCAGCACTAACATTAGTTCGAAAGAAGCTGTGTGTGTAACTGTGAGCTGTTATTGCGTTATTTGTTTAATATTTTTGTAAATATTTGTAGTTATGGAGGGGGAAGCTAGGAAGAGACGATATGTTGGTAAATTAAGAAGTAAGGAACGCCAAATAATTATGAATGTGTTAGATTATTTTTGAAGTAAAATGCGTGTAAGGCGGTAAAAGAAACAGCTAAGGCTATCGGGTGTTCAGAAGCAGTAGTGTGTATGATTAAAAAGGAACTAATGAAAGGACCTCTAAGAACGCCATCGAAAAAGAAAGCAAAAAGGGCGGGACTACACAAAACGCTAGGTTAACGCAATATGATTGAATAGTGCAAGGTGGAGTGCGGCGAATTGTTCATTCTTTACAGTTTGCAAATATTCCACCCACGCTGAATATAATTTTGTCACAGTTCAACAGTGATGAGACCCTACCAAATTTCTCAAGGGCCACTCTGATTTGGAGTTCGAATATGAAAGAAAGGGTAACAAGTCCATATTAATAGAAAGAGACGATATCGATATCATCAGATGACGACATAAATATCTAAAAAACAAAAAGGTTTAGGGACCAGGGGAAATCAATTGTTTATACAGACGAGTCATTTGTAAATTTAGGTCATACAGTAACAAAGGCGTGGAGGGATACCAAAGTTAAAAGTGCCCGTCTCGTCAAGCAGCAATTGAAGGACTAAGTACAGGACTCGTCAAGCAGCAATTGAAGGACTAAGTACAGGACTCAGGCCACCTCGAGTCGCTCTCGGAGAAAGATTCGCAACTAGTACATGTTGCAACACTGCGCTCCATTTAACGTGTACTGTCTTTTAAGGGTGGAACGGGCTTTACTATGTATGTACATACAAAGGGATAAAAGAAACCGAAGCGATAATCAACTGTTAAAGTGTGGGCCGCTCTTTCCATAACGCCGCGGGAAATAGTTGAATGGGGACAAGTACTTAAAAATGACAAAGTATCGAAACATTCAAACAAATAATAACGAACATCTCTCACAATATCACAATAAAATTTCTTTGAAATATATTCTATGCAGTTTGCGGGGTTTGGGGAGGGGGTGGAATAGCTTTCCTAGCTGCCGGCCTTGAGCTTCTTTACTTGCTCCCACATCTCCTTGTTTAAAACAGATGCGCCATTAGTTGTCTTTTGAGCTTCCTACTGTCCAGTGTGTTGCAAGTCAGTGCCACTGTCTCTTAGTAAACCACGTGTCTAGTACAAGACTTTAACTTTTGCAGAAAAAGTCACCGTCATTCGAGAAGTTGGAAAGGGTTTGAAGAAAAAATCTGAAATCTCGAAAGAATACGGAATAGCACCGAACACTTGTTAACTTATCTGAAGAATAAGGAGAACATTTTAAGCAGTGCCTTGAGTGAAGATGGAGAGTCGAAAATGAGGAGACAACCGAAAAATTGTGATGGATATATATTACTAAAATGTTAATTTTAGACGTAAATTTTATAATTCAAATGTTAGATATTTCGACTTTTTTTGTTATCCCTTCAGCTTGGAATTATTCAATTTCCACTGTATCTTCCGAATGAAGAGGAATTTAAATGTTATTTCCTGAAAATTCAAGATATACACTTTATTTCTTATATAAATATGTGAATGTTTACCTTATTGTTGTTTCGCGCCCCCCCCCCCTCCCTCCAAATACACTCTCTGCGTACGCCTCTGCGTGAAAGCGTAAGCAATTAGTTATTAAGCACGTATTGGATGTTCATGTTCATGCATGGATACAATCTTTAAAATATCACCCAGATTTAATCCATTAAACATAGAATCACTTGAGCGGCATGAGATAGTTTTGTCGCTATGTGCCTGCCCACTCACAGAGGATTTGAGGAAAGTGACGTTTAGTGACAGACAGCTCTGCAATTCCAGCACAATGCAGCTCAGAGCTGTAACACGTGCCCGCTCTGGAACTTGGATCATAAACTGCCGGAAATATTCGCACCCGCGCCATATGGTGGAGAAGGACCCTCTATAAGGTAGCAAGGGTTTTAGGGCTATTGTGAAAGTGCAATAAAGTTTGTGTCACGCACGGACACTAAAACACGCCAGAGTACACGTTGCAGCTGTTTGCTCCTCAACACACTTTTTGTGTTAAAATACTATTTATAGCCTACTTCACTTCCGCGGGATTTAAAGGTCGTCTCTTTCTAACAATGCCATAAAAATGAGCGATATTTTACTGACTATAATAAACGGCCAAAAAAAAGAGAAAAAAAACGTGTTGTCTGGCAATATTATCTAACCAAAATTCGTTAGAAAACCAACAAAACGGTGGAGTACTTTGAATGTTTGGGCAGAAAAAGCTTACATCCAGTCAGGAATTTCGAAGTATTAAAGCTAGGACGAGAGGAATTTAGTTTGAAGTGTTACTGGATTTACGTAGTGATGACGCAGGTAAGAAATCACCACACCCATCCCTCGTACAACTGCCGGCGTTTGCAGACAGCGCTCAGCCACTTCCAAGACCGAGTTTTACCTGTCAGTAACGTTTGGCCGTTGTTTATTTATATTGATAATGGTTTGAGTGTAGCTAACTTGAAGTCCACTGGTTAATAATTCCTATGTGTGGCTAGAACCAACAAATTTGAATGGTGCGTTTAATTCTCCCCTTTGTTGTTTATTATTACATACGTTTATCATTTGTTCTTCCACATAAGCCGTGTGTAGGAATTATAGGGATTTGAACCACGGATACTCGCCTTTCCGTGAAGTTGCTCTAACCAAATTAATTAGATTTTCAGTGTGATTTTATCTTTACACATTAATCAGTTTAGGTCAACGTCAGCCAACTGAATGCTGTGTGACATCAGCAAGCAAGGGGCTCTAATGACCGAGCTGTCGACGGGCCCTTAGACCCTAATCATTCAGTCACTCACTCAGTAAGCAAGTCTCTTGCTCCCAGCAGTCAGCTAGGAGGACACTGGGAAGTGTGATGGATGACAGGTGAGGGGAAAGGAAAGGCGAAATTACTGTTAGAGTATGCACATGACCTTCAGCGGCTCCACAGCTGTAGCGAATCACAGGCCTGCAGCATTACCTAGTCAGAACTAGCTTCATCTCGCTTAGTAATTTACTAGATGAACTCTCGGACATTAATGGTTTACTACAAGCTTAAAACTTATGCTAGACATAAACAAAATGGTCGTGCAAGCACGTACGAAAAAAGAGCGTAATTTTAGCTTCAGTCGTTCGGATATGCAATTATGCATAATTACGTGCAGTTTGTCAAAACTGAAGCAGACCTAGAGGTGTTAACAGACGTGTGAATAACCTTTGTGAATAAGTGTACCGTTATGCTTCCCCCTTTCTCCTAATACACCCCTAATAACCCTGAGCAGAGGACAGAACAGGTAAATAACATGCAGTTCTATGAATTTGTAGAAGCTTTTAACATGGCGCTCAGTAAAACAAAACGATTGTATTAGTGTATTACTTAAGTTTTGATCTACAGTTGTACTTGAAATGTAGCTCTATATAAAATACACAGCGCGCATGCTACTATGTGTATCTCTTTCACGCACAAACACACGACATGGCTATGTTGTAGCGTGTTCCTATTGGCTACTGTCATATTCAGGACGTGGGTAATATCAGGGTAAGAGGAACTATGCTTTAAGGCTCTTTGTTCGTATGTATGGGGGTAGAGTTTGCCCTTTTCTACCATCCACATCACTTGCCTATGAATCCCAAAGGTGTTACACCACATGTAATTGAGTTGGTTGACTCTGGATTACACTCCGTAAACGAAAGAAAAAGCTGGTTGATTGAAAAGGGAGTTGCAATCTTGTTTTCATCAACCACTCAATTGTCTTTGGCCTGAAATTAGAAACAAGTTGAAGTGCCTCTATACAGCGTATATGAAACTAAAAAGGAATCCAGAAAGGCTAAGCACTAAATTGCCAAAGCATATATTGCAGATCAGTTACTTTTATAAACTGTGTATAGAGAACTCTGGAACTTTCGTTATATTTAACACAGCTAAACCTTCAATAAAAATATTCCCATTTCACGGTACAAACATTTCTACAAGAAGTAGAAAAAATTCAGTAGCTATATGAAGTTGTTGTTGTTGTAGTGTTTAACGCCCGCTTTTACTACTACGGCACCGCAGGCGGTGACACTGATGATACATGAAGATGGAGCACCGGTGGAATGAGATGGCGGGGGAAACCGGAGTACCCGGAGAAAACCCGCCCTGACGCCGCTTCGTCCACCACGAATACCACATGCGGGTCAGCTATATGAAGTTACTTTCAGTTATGCTTATGGAAATGCAACTGAACTACTCCATTTGTAACAATAAGTGTTACCGACACAATGAAATGGATACCATATGCAGCCTAGATTAACTGATAAAGTGTTTAATGGAAATGACTAGTTTCACTGATTTATTACTAAACCTTCCTTCATAACTAACCCCAAATTATAATTTCGTAAACAGCTAACTCTGTAGTAGTTATTCCTAAAAGTTCTCAGCTGCATAATGTCTCTAATTCACAATTCTGTACAATAAATGAGACAATATCAGCGTTTGCAATCGCGGTGATTAATTTTAAAAGCTACAGGAAGTCTGGCCGAAACAACAATGTAAATTAGAAGATAAAATAAATCATAGAGATTTTAAATATAAGATTGCTGTTTCAAATGCTGTGCATTATCCTGAAAAGTAGTTTAAATAAGCATGCAACAATTTCTCTCTTTTTTCTGCTAACATTAATTCGCATGAAAAAATGTGAACACAATTTGAACTCAAATGCTAAGGGACACAATAATTGATACTAAGGTAAATGCGCTACACTGAAGCCAAAAATATGTTCTTTTTCTTAAATTGTGTGCCTGTGTAATGTGGTGTGTGTCACATTTTCACAGAAGTGGCCGAACAGATTGTTATGTAATATACCTTAGGTCCAATTTAGAAAATAAGCAATATGACATCTTAGGTTCCCGGGGTGGATTCTACTGGTGGATAAAACTGAAAAGTCGAAATATCTTACTTATTAATATGTTTTGTTTAACGAATATACGACAAACGTTTATTAGCATAATACTTCTCGCAAGTTTTATTATTTACATTTCGATAGGATGAACATTTAAGATATTATAAATATATTACTTTCTCTGCTACGTGTAGTAAGTAGGAGAAGTATTGCATTATATCCAAAATTTCAATGTCGAGATTTCATTGGAAATATACGTTTTGAGGTCCCTGAATCTAAAAAGAGCATTTTAAGAAAAAGGTCCTCTGTGTGTGTGTGTGCGCGCGCGCGCTTGCGTGTGCGTGTGCGTGTGTGTGTGCGTGTGTGTGTGTGTGTGAATGGCATAACTCAAAACCGTAAAGTTGGTTAAAGCCAAATTTCGTATTTAAGTTTAATATCTTTCAGGATGCGACACAAAGATTTTGAATAAAATTTCTCCACCCTGAACTACCCTTTCGTGGAAACGTTTTCGAAAATATTGATTTGCTTGAAAATAGGTCTAACAATTTTGATAAAATGCCGTATGTTTAAGAAACTTTTATGCCAAATGAAATATATATTTTGAATTCTCTGACTATAGCCCATGTGGTCCTGTTCGCTGCTGATAACTTTCGCACAAGTAGTAAACCGCAACAGATCAAATCTTACTGTATAAAAATGTGGATCTCGTTAAAAAACACAGTTTATGCCAAATGATATTTTTGTGAAGTGAACCATTTGGGAGATATTCCTTGTTATTTGTCAGAATTTTGCAATACTCATAGACCGTTCTCAAATGGGAGGCCGTTATTCACTTTTTATCTTTTGGTCATGCAAAGAGAACGGAATTTCAAATTCATCACATAGCAACCACGTTTAAAAAAAATTAGACTATCACTCAAAGCCTACTGTATTCCTATATTCCCCTTGCACATAAAAGGAAATCAGCAATAAGATAATTTCTGCAAATGTTTATCTCGATTAAGATAAAATAGACAGTGGAATAAGTGTTTGTAAGAATAGTTTGTGCTACAGCAGAGAAAGTCACGTGAGTGCAACACATTTTTTCCCGAGAGTTTTCGCTTATTTTGAAAAGGTTAACGTCGGATAACTTTAAGCTTTATGGACCTAGGGCTTATTTGAGCATCATTTGACACATTTCATTCATTCATAGTCCGATGGAACTCACAAGGTTAAAGGACGTTAAAAAGGTCTGATGTGTTGCACTCACATTACTTTCTCTACTCACTCTTGTACAAACTATTATTACAAATGCTTATTCCTCTATCTACTTCACGTTAATCGAGATAGATGTTTGTAGAAATGCGTTTATTACATACTTCCTTGTGAGTACATGATAATATGGGAATACGGTCGGTAGGCTTAAGCGATAGTCGAATCTTTTAAGAACTGATTGCTATGTAAGGGCTTTGAAATTCTGTTCTTTCTCCAAGACCAAGAGATAAATAAGGAGCAACGACTTCTCATTTGGGAATAGTATAGGTAAGTAACGGAAAACTGATATCATAATAAAGAATATGTCAGAAATGGTTAACTCTACAAAAAATGATTAATATACACTGTGTGCTTTAATAGGATCTACATTTTTTGAGTAGGATTTTGTGTACCTCTTACGATCTACCAGATACGCAAGTCATCCAGAATGAAGAGGACTTCAGAAGCTATTTCCAGAAAATTCAAGATACACATGTTGTCATGAAAATATCTTAAACATATGGTAATTTAAACAAAATTCTTACAGCCATTTTGGAGAAAAACATTTTCGAAAAATTTTCTCATAAAGGTTTCTTTGGGACGGAGTGCTTTCATTCAAAATCCTTGTGTAACATTCTTGGAAGATGATCACAAATATCAAGTTTGATATTTAACCTCTCATTCGTTCTTGAGTTATACTACGCACGCGCGCGCGCGCGCGCACACACACACACACACACACACACACACACACACACACACACACAAAACCACATACACACACTCTCTCTCTACCTCTGTCTATCTCTCTCACATTCATACACATAAACATACTTTTTTTATTTTAGAGTCTCAAAACTATATTTTTGAGGAAATCTCTGTATCGAATTTGTTAGGTGGAGTACAATAATTCCTTTGCTTGCTGTAAACATGCAATAGAGAAAGAAAGAAAAAAGCTACTAAAAGTAATTACTCGAAATACTACACGATCGTATTTCGTTCACATCTAAGGTACCATAGTAAGTTTTCACCATGGATTTAATGTTGACGCATGTAGACAGAGTGTAGTGAAAAGCTTCTGCGACCCATTGTTCCTATTCTTAAAATGCTTATTTTGGTACTGTCTTCCTACTATACAATGCACCCGGAATTGAAAAATAAATATTTAGAACATTTTAAAATACTCAGAATACTTGTTGATGAATTTTTACTAGCTCTACTACTTATAGTAAGTAGGGGAAGTATTGTATTCCACCCAAAAATTCGATGTCGAGATTTCACCGGAAATATATGTCTGAGGCCCCTTGAATAAAAAAGAAGCATTTTACGACACAAAGATTTTGAAGAAAATGCCTCTACCCTAAACTACCCTTTACATGGAAAATGTTTTAAACATTGTGATTTTCTCAAAAATGGCTCTAACAACTTTTATTAAAATTCTATGTTTGAGATATTTTTATGGCAAATTAATTGTATATTTTGAATTTTCTGGCTATAGCCCGTGCAGTCCTGTTTACTGTGGATGAATTTTGCATAACTGGTAAATCGTAAGTGATAAACTAAATCTTACTATACAAAAAATGTAGATCTGGTTAAAACACACAATTTTTTGTGGAATGAACCGTTTCGGACATATTCCTTGTTACTTGTGTGAGTTTTGTGATACTTAAACTTTTCTAAATGGAATATCGTTATTCACGTTTTTTATCTCTTAGCCGTGCAAAGAGAACAGAATTTCATAGCCTTCATATAGCGAGCAGCTTTAAAAGATTTGACTATCGTTCATTCCCATATTTCCCTTGCACCTATAAGAAAATTAGCAGGAAGGTAATTAATTTCCGCAATTGTTTATCTCGGCTAACATGAAGAAGATATAGTAATAAGAGTTTGTAAGAATAGTTAGTACAAGAGTAGGGAAAGTCATGTGAAAAAAATTATTTTGTTCTTTAACGACGCTGTCAATTGCCAGGATCACATCAGCGTCGCCGGTGTGCCGGAATTTTGTCCCGCAGGAGTTCTTTAACATGCCAGTAAATCTACTGACATGGAGCTGTCGTTTTTAAGCACACTTAAAAACCATCGGTCTGGGGCGGATTTGAACCCGCGAACTTGGGATCAGTAGGCCAGCGTCTAACCAACTGAGCCACCCAGACCGACGAAAGTCATGTGAGTGTAGTACATCAGATTTTTAAAGCTTAAAGCAGTTCCAAATTTCGCAGCATTGAGTGGATCTTATATTACCTACAGGGCCTGTTTGAAATACTACGTGCCAGTGTAATGTATCTTGTGCAGAAGCAGGAAACAATAGGCCAAGACGCATGCATGTTAAATGGTGAAGCAGAGTGTGGTCTGTTAAAGTGAAATAGTTTGAGGAGGGTCGCCAGTTGACACTTCCTGGTACCACATTCCGCAACAGGAAACTACCACGTAACGTCCGTCGAGAAAGGCAGGAAGACTGTGGTATGATATATCAGTCCGCGTATATTTCCGATTGCTACTCTCACAGATTAATTCCTATTTTTACTTTCCCTACCATGTAATATCTTTCACAAACGTAAATGCCCAACTTTATTAAGACCTGCTCGAAGGGTCACCTAATTCTCAGGCGTTTTGCATGGATGGTATGAGAATGAAATTTGTGTTATGCCTCCCTTGTACAGAGGTAATAAGGAGAGTTCGTAAAGCCCTATATTACGAATGTTAAAATAGTGATATAAATGCCCCTCTTTCTGAGGATCTATTGGGTGTCTTCTTTTCCTCCCCCTTATGCCCTTTCGAGCGTCGGGTTTCCTCAGCCGGTCATGACCCATTTCCTATATTTTGTCAGTAATCCAAATTTTTTACAGCGTATGTATTGCTCCTTCCTAAATATGCTGATCGTCAATCATATGAAAATCTAAAATAGCAAATGTTTAGCTCTAATTTTTCATTATAAAATTGAACTCTTACTTTTTACTTGTTATTTAATTTTTTAAAAAAATAAGAATCCATTTGAGGGAATTGATTCGAACCACAACATCGCTGTAAAATGCAGATTCCGTGATAATCCGTGGTTTATGAGAAAACGGGGCTTTTGTATTGAGAAAGTGTAGTTTTGAGAAAATTGGTCTTCAAATAAAACAAAACATAAGATTTTCATATAAAATCAGATGAGTTACATATTTACTGTAAAATACCCTCACCCCCGTAAAAAAAATATTATAACTGACAAAGTCACTAAAAACTGATTATTAAAATTAATTAATATACCTATTAATATTTTTTAGTCTTCATTAAGTTAATGTACTTTCTTCTGGGTTGTGTAAGTTTCCTTTTAGAAGCTCTTGGTGGAGTTTCAAAACTCTCAGCAGCATTGTTCAACACTTAACATTTCGCTTGTTGTGCAGTTACATCTTGTTCTACAACAGGATGTCTTCTATAATGATTTCCTTTGTTATTTCTCTTTTTAAACAAGCCTTTGGGCTTAGTCATTATGAAAACAACACAAACTGGATGAGCACAATGTAAAAATATATCTACAAATATCTAAGGAATTACCACTTGTTTATATAACTAAAGACAATCTAACCACACAAATATGATGTCGCATTTAATTCCAGACTATCCAGCATACGAATCAGAATTTCTCTTAAAACATAAGCCAAACCACAGCCTTCTAGACGAATCAATTCCGGAGTTATGCTTTGTGTTATAAAACCCTGCAAGGATTAAAACAATAAAGGATCACAGTTATATTTATTCAAATTAGTTTAAAACAGTAAATATTGGTCAACTTGATCAGAATGTATTATATTTTCATAGTATGCAAACAGTAAAAGAATCAAAATTTGTGATTTAAGTCCTTTATGACTCCCCATAAAGAACGCGATCGACAGGAGGTGACGCCTCATATGTATGCAATACACCTAACGTACATTTAATGGGGGTAGGTTCTTGACTGACCAATAATTCTACTAGGAAAACTACCGTAGTGTACACGGTACAGTAGACTACGGTAGTTTTACAACTCTAACTGTAGCATTCATAAGAGGTAGGAGAACATACAAGGCTATGCAGAATAAAACAACCTATTTAATCTTCTCCTCTAAAGGAGGACCTTTATCAGAAGTAGGTTCCATTAATTTGTGTAATTTTATATTTTGCACAGGTTATATAAATATGTTCCCGTTAAAAAGAAAAAAACTGACGCGTTAAATGGGATTCGGTCTAGGTTTAGACCACCACGGCCGATTTGCAGTAACACGCTTTAGCGAGTTCAACTATATTAACACGGAAAGCAGACGTTGCTCCTTAAGCTTACGTTTATAAGCCTAGCACCCAACACTGCAATCTTTCCATTTGGTGCAAAACTTAATGGAAACACAATAGGAATATATTTTCTACAGGTGCACTGAAGTTAAATTTGCAATATTTACCCGTTAATGTAGAAGGATTACTGAAATATTACTTTTCAAAACTGCGAGGTGAGCCAATGGCTGGCATGCCCTCTGAACAGTAAGGGAAGCATATGACAAATTATGAAGAACGCCTGAGTGTTAGGTGACCCTTCGCGCAGGTCTCACTGAAGTTGGGTATTTACATTTGTGAAAGATAGTACATATTAGGTAGAGAAGTATTGCATTCCACCCAAAAATTCAATACCGAAGTTTTACTTCAAAT
The DNA here is from genome assembly GCA_030765045.1 of Tenodera sinensis. Classification (NCBI taxonomy): domain Eukaryota; kingdom Metazoa; phylum Arthropoda; class Insecta; order Mantodea; family Mantidae; genus Tenodera; species Tenodera sinensis. The sequence continues at coordinate 275,878,595 of CM060964.1, read as the reverse complement.
ATCTAATTCTTTGAGATCCCCTGAATCCAAGAGAAAGCATTTTTAGAAAAACGTCCGCGCGTGTGTGTGTAGTTGGGTGGGTGGGTGGATGAACAGCTTAACTCAAAAACGAAAAGTCGGTTAAATACCAAACTTTATATTTAAATTGGGCATCCTTCAAGGATCCATCACGAAGATTTTAGAGAAAGTCTCCCCACCCCAAACTATCTTTTACGAGGAATGTTTCTTGAAAATTTTGATTTTATCAAAAATGGCTTTAACGATTTTCATTAAAATACCACATTATTGAATTAGAAAATACCAGAGAAAATACATTATAACATAGATAATAAATAACGTGAATATTTCACAAAAATTTGAAAAATACTGAATATTGTGTTTACAATAAAACTACAATGATCAAAACTGTTGACTTGCTGGTCTATAGGTTTATTTCTGGAAGTACCCAACAAGTCTGAATTTCATGACTGTTTATGGCTGTACTTTTTGTCCATGCTACAACTTCTGTATCACTGCGTGCGGCACACAAAAGTTCTTTATTTGCCACACTAAAATCAATTTTACTTGAATATATCTATGCGAAGCATGTTTGTTATCTAACGACGACATTCGCCTCTAACTTAAATGTCGTTCAACAATAGCACTAGTTGGTTGACAACATTATTATTGACTGTCGAAACATTCGAAAACCTGACTAAAGATACAGAAGGCAAAGAGATACGAAAATCTGGAGAAATACTGCCCCACGAGGAACAGATTTAAAAGTCCCAAATGGGGGACTCCTCTTTGAAATTCCCGAAGGTTGGTCACCCTAAGCGGAGTTCAGGCTTAATAAGCATGAACTATACATAGAAAATTCACTGTTGGGATCTATGAAAATGCACATTGCAGGGCTTAATAGTACATATTTAAGACTGCCTCTGTGTCCTGATGGTTAGTATGCTAAGGTGCAAATCCAGAGGTCGCAGGTTCGATTCCTGGTGTGAGGGTGGAACGTTTTCTTAAGCCAGGATTTTCTCCCATTCTCCCTGTAGTCTGGAAGTATGAATGGGAGTGTAATGTGTGTGAGAGAATTAAAATGTAATAAGCAAAGATTAACAGCACTGTAAGCGAGAGAATATTATTGCTACTGCAATGGTTCCAAAGGTAAAAAGCTACCAATATGACCTTAGATGTGAAAAGCGGCATATAACATAAGTAAATACATATTTACTTAACACAGTGTTTTAAGTACATGAAAAGAAGCCCCGCGACAGTAAAACTCTAAACAGCCAGGCGAACAAATGAGTTGGACCAACAATGACAGTGGGTTGTGGTGTCATTCATTGCGTATATATCATCATCATCATCATCATCATCATCATTTCTCATGTAGGCACTAGTGTATATCCTGACCATCATCTACATACACTTTTTCTAGCTGAAGCTTGTATTAAGGAGAAATGTACAATATTTTCCTCACAAAGCCTAACTCTCACCACGCCTGATGTTTGTGTGGAAATTTCTGAGAGGCGATGGAGCGCCCTGTAGATATGGCAACGATTCTGTCTCCAGCGAGCTTATTGTCTGTTTTATAGGGCCATTATAGCACTGCCATAAAGCGGATCTCATTTTTTTGCCGTTCATTTGATTGGCCCCAAAGGAGATAATAGAAATGTGTTTTCATCGCAGAGTTTGAAGGCAGTAGTAAAACCCTTCTGTGCTTAATTTTTGAAGCTGGTTCCTAGTCCTAATATTTACTAATTAGGCTGTAAAGTTTATGGAGAGAAAATGAAAGTGGAAGTTTTATTTTGGATAAGCTTTTAAAAGAAATATTTTCAACCTGCTAGGGCAGTAAGCTGAATCATTCATATCCAAAGTGTAACTTCTAACATTGGCACGTATCACTCTTTGTTCTGTTGAATAATTTGATTGAATACACAATTCCTTGAATAGAAATATAGAAATGAACTGCAAATTTGTTTCGTCGACACCATTCCTGAAAATTCTTTGGGCTCCAAAATACGTTTGAGTATCTGGGAGAACATTAAACTTACCGATTTTATAACTCATTTCAATATATAACTATGGCAAACACAAAGTTTAATGGTGGCTGTTGTGCAAATAAATTTTTGGGTGCAAATGATATTTATATCACTGGCCTTATAGCATAATTTCAGAGTGTTTTTAACTATACAACACAGCAAGGCATGGCAAGCCTATGATTCAAATTAGGATCCAGCCACCCGCCATTAAATTTTGCGACAGCTATAAATAAACTAAGTTTTCACCGGATACAATTGATTCCTTTTGGTCTACAGATATATTCACATTAGTGCATTCTTTAAACAATTGAAATATGTTTATTTTTGAAAGCTTTTAAATATATTGTATTCTTGCTTATTTATTATTAAGGTATATTTAGAAACATATATTGGCAGAATCGACAGATATATCAATGTCAGTCATTAATACACATACAGATCACAGATGGCCGCGCCCTAGCCGAGTGGTTAGACCATTTACTTCTCACCAAAGTGGCCCGGGTTCGATTCCAGGGTTGTGAGATTGGTGGTGGACGAAGCGGCGTTGGGGCAGGTTTCTTCCGGGTTCTCCGGTTTCCTCCACCATCTCATTCCACCGGTGCTCCATCTTCATTCCATATATCATCAGTGGTAAAAGCGGGCATTAAACACTACAAAAAATCGCATGATTGCAGATTGCAATCAACAAAAATTAACAAAGTATACTGGGATCAAATCACTAAGAACTTTAAAAGTTGAAATTGACGAAACAAAATTATATACAGAATTAGTTAATTAAACAATTTCGAAAATTTATATACTAAATAAAATGTAGACGGAGTAAATACTGATGAATTATGTTTTCTAATTATGGAAATAGAGCTTTTGAAAGCTAAAATGGCTAATTTTAGTAATTCATTTCTTGGAGTTCCATTGTTTTGAGGAAGTTAGCTAAAGATTTAGAGATGGTTCCCCTTTCACCCACCAGTAGTCCTACTGTTGTGTATTATCATTCTAACAGGTAATGGTTGAAATAGGTAACGACGCTCTCATGAACCATTGTAGGTCCACATTCATCAACAAAATTTCATAAATAGATAAACAAAATAGCAAGTAATAAGCAAACAGACTTGAGAAACGCACTTCGTATAGAAAATGCCCATTATGCAATAGAATTTTCTCTAAATTTAAAACAAAACCAAATTCAATACTAAACACTTTTCGGAAAAATACCTATACACAACTTTAGCCGAGTACCTGAGTAAAAGGGGGCGAGGAGGAGAAAAAATATGTAAATTATAAAGCAGAAAAATCACAAAAAGCATTAAAACTTGCTATTTTGCTGATGAACAATAAGTATTAATATATATGCCAAGCTTGCCTAAATATTATGACAAAAATGCCTTTCATATCAATTTTTCAATTTTAATTTCCATTTAAATTTCATGCTTTTTTCACAAACTTCGAAGTTTGTGATTAAAAATATTTTGTAGTAAACTGCTACCACTTTTCAGGAGAGACAGAGTGCATGAAATGTTATAATCCTTTTTAACATTCTTTGAAAACTCATATTGTAATCCGACAATAAATAAAAGTACAAAATAAGCGTCAAATGAGCTCTGAAACTTAAATCGCTACAGCTAATCCATATTCACCCCAAAGATTAGCGGAAAACCCCAATAAAAACTTCAGCCAGTCAGCTTGATACAACCAGACCAGAGTCGCTTTGCAGCTTTAGAGGCGTGATGTTTTTATCCTTATATAGCTGTTGTAACTCTTTTACTACTTTTTTTTTAAATTAGAATTTTAGGGAAAAATCACTTATAGAGGGAGTTTCCTTTAAAGTGAAGCGCTCCTTAACTTCGTTAAGTTTAGAAGTTTGAGTACAGAAACGCTTGTGGGCGTGCTTGATAATAAAGTTGCACAACAGATCGAGTTATGAACACCTTCAGCTGTTGTTTAAGTCAAAGCCCTCTATTGGGCATAGAAGTTCAAGGGGGATACAGGTGAAGCAATTAAAATATAATAATAATGATAGTAATAATAATAATAATAGTAATAGTAATAATAATAATAATAATAATAATAATAATAATAATAATAATAATAATAATAATAATAATAATAATAATAATAATAATAATAATAATAATAATAATAATAATAATAAACATTAGACTCAACTAAGTTTCCTTGCTAAGATTTTTGCAATACCTCTTAATTTGATTTCTTTCCAAATGGGACGTGGTAACTAATATTTTCCCAATAATAATTTTAGATTTTGAACATATACGAATGTTTGCGTTTATATTAGTTACAATGAAGCAACAAATTGTGTGTTTAAATATTTTGCTTCTGCATATTTATGCGTCTTATGTTGCTGTTTTAATCAAGTTCAGATATTTATTTAACTTGATCGATATAAAAGTCTAAAAAGTCTACATCAGTTGTTTCTCACAAAGGCGAAGTTACAAAACAGCGCCCGTACTGGAAAAAAGTTTGCCCTTACTGAGAGAATGCATGTGTCCTTCTCTGTTTTGAAGGTTAAAAATATTTCAATAATAAATTAAGAAATAAAATAACTATGTGTTGAAGACTATATTAATAGTAACAATGTTGTAATAGTTATCCATTGTCTTATTCCAGTGTGGCTAATATCCAACCTCTTGGCAGTCAAAGGCCGCTCAGGAAGCCGCTAAAGCGCAGTCGAACATGTACATACAGCATGGTCCGCGGTCTTTGGAAATCATCTGCTTGCATAGGTGCGGTCGCCTCGTCCCACCACCATCCTCAGTAGTGAATTCCAACTTTGAAGACAATTTTTTCCTACATAATCTTCCGCGGAAATTTTTTCAAGCATGACTTGTAGTGCTTTATATCATGGTAACACAATGTGTCATAAGTAATTAACGTCTTCTATGTGTGAAACAAAACGATTGTGCATCATTTTTCTAAAAAAAAAAAAAAAATAAAGTTTGTATTTTTGAGACTTTTTCACCCAATTAACAGTTAACTTGGGAGCAAGAATGACACATAAATGTTTAATTAGGCATCAATGGAGAAGCACGTCATCCCCCTAGTTAAAATTTTGATGGTAAGGGACTTGTTACGCAAAAGAATAATGTATCATTTAACTATTCATAAAATTTAAAGTACCTATCATAAAGGGCGAAAACTTGCACAGCTGTTATTCTGAAATAAACACAGTGATGTTCAAAACTTGGTGAATGTACATGTTATAACACTAGATATTAGAGGACCACCTCCGTAGTGCAGTGGTGGTGCGGAGGACCCGGTTTCAATCCCCGGTACCAGCATAGGATTTTTCCCCGGCTGGGAGGTCTGGCACAGGGCGCACTCAGTCTTGTTAGATCCCTGAGGGGCCAATAGAGTAGCTATCCTGATAGCTTTACGGTCGGGGGAGCTGGCGCGCTGACCCCCGTCCCCTCCGTGGCCTTGCCTGCGGCGCATCAAAGCCAGGTGAGAAAATTAAGGTATTTAGTGTCGTGAAAAGTAACGTAGTCACGTTTTCTCTAATTAAGTGTACGTGCTTGTTCGTACTGTACGCCTGGACATTTTTCTGGTATTGAAAGAGCAGAACAACTCAACATTGAAAACCTTTAACATTTTGAAAAATTAGGTATAACTGTGACAAGCAAAGAAGTGTCAGTGGTGCAGGCTTATTTGTCCTCAAAACCTAATGAAAATAAAGTGGACCTTTTATATAAAAACGCGATGCCTTGTAGATTAATTGCAACAGCAGCAACGTTTAGATGTAGTACAGAAAGGTTTGAATCTACACTTTCTACATCAAATCCCGTAAATCGAGCACATAGACTACACATGACTCATCAGTGATGGCAAGTCTGGCTTTTCTTTCCTTTGAAGACAAGGAAACACAAGCCTTGGAGTTTGAAGAAGTTCTAAAGATATTTGGAAACCGCAGATTGCAATTATTGTAAATGAACATTGAGTTGATAGCTATTTTTATTAATTGTTGCTTTAAGAGTGGACCTTTTAGTTAAAACATTTATTTAACGCTCTTGAAACTTATGCTTCTCACAGCGTCCAGATCCAACTTCTATAGTTTTATAAGTTTTGGCCACAATAATTACTTGCTCTTTAAAAGCTTAAAGTTTATTTTACATTTTTAATCTGCGTAGTAAATTTTTATATAATTTCTTTATAGCTGGGTTTTATTAAGTCTGTAATTTTTATTAATTGGGAAAAATCCCTTTTGAACAATTCAAACAAAAATGTTGAATTTTCTGTTGTAGTACACGTCACATCCAAAGAATGTGTTACTCTGTAGTATTAGGGCTTCCACAAATACATAATCATCATCACTTTTACCAAGATACTTTAAGTAAACTGGAGTGTTAGCAACCTTTAATCTTATCGTGATTTTATATGTAAATAAGGCCTGTTAATGTTTTGCTTTTTAAACCATGAAATTCTTTCATTACTTTCAAATCAGGTAGATGAATTGATGTATTCTGAATTCCAACTCTGTATCAGAGAGTATTTGCCATTCTTAGAAGTGTTAAAGCTCATTGTCCTTTGGAAATAATAGACTGTATGACAATATGAAAAATAAAGTTTATATCCCCATTATTCTAGAACTTAAAAGATATATTTTTATTTTCTCTACTACATATAGTAAGTTGGGAAAGTATTGTATTCCATCCAAAAATTCGATGTAGGGATTTACCGGAACATTTGTTTGGAGGCCCACTGAATCTAAAGAAAGCGGTTTTTAGAAAAAGGTCTGTGTGTTTGTGTCAGTGTGTATATGTGTGTGTGTGTGTGTGTGTGTGTGTGTGTATGTGTGTCAGTGTGTGAACAGCATATCTCAAAAAGAAACGTCGGTTAAAAAGAAAACTTGGTATGTAAATTCATCATCTTCCAAGGATACGACACTAAGACGTTAAAGACTCCCCTTCCCCCACTCTTAAGTATCCATCATGAAAACTTAACAAAATTTTAATTTTCTCAAAAATGAGTGCAATGATTTTGAATTTTCAGGGAATAGCCTGTGAAGTCCTCTTTATTCTGGATGATTTTTTATAACTAATAAACCGTAAGAGATGGAGGAAATCTTAGTATACAAAACGTGTAGATATCGTTAAAACACATAGTGTATGTCGTATACAATTTGTTTTTTGTGTAGTTAACCGTTTCCGAGGTATTCGTTGTTACTGATTTGAGTTTTAAAATACTTATGGTTTTGTCAAATGGAAAGGCATCACTTTTTTTTCTCTTGGATATACAGAGAGAACGGAATTTCAACACCATCACATAGTGATCGGCCTTAAATCATTCGATTTTTGCTTAAAGCCTACAGTAATCCCATTGTAATTACTAGGAAGTATGCAATTAGACAATTTCTACAAATGTTCATCTCTATTAACGTGACATAAATATAAGAATAAGCATTTGTAAGAAAGAATAGTTTGTACAAGAGTGAGTAGAAAAGGACATGTGAGAGCAACACATCTGCATTTTAAAGTTGTCTTACTCACCCCTCCTGTAAAATCAGGAGCCCCCTAATGTTCAATCGGGCCTGTTGCAAAGGGGCAGAAGAAGAAAAAATCCAAATATCTCTCTTGTTACTCAGTTTGGTAAAAATAAAATTTGCGTAAAAGCTTATAAGACCAGCATTTCTCACGATCCTCGTTATTTACAACATTCTGATATGGCGAATATTTAGAGATTTATAAAAATATTTTGTAGTAACAAACTCCTGATAAATGATCTTGCTTTATGAACCTTACGTTCTTCCCACGCAGAGCGCTGGACCAGCGGGTTCGAACGATGTTACCTGTTGAGACAAAGCACGTCCCAGGAACAACTACAAGCAGGAGAGATTCGCTTATATTCAATAAAATAGATTTCGGAATTATTTTCAGTTTTAGCTGTTCAACCTAAATAAAATGTGTATAGCTTTTGCACAAAATGAAGTATTCTCCGCAGTACTTAATACTTTTCTTTCTTTGTTACATTTACCGTGCATTAAACATGGTTACTCATTTATATATGTACGTATACAAAAATAGAAAAAAGTATTAATTTTGAAAATCGAATTTAATATACACAATGCAAAAGAAAGCAAGATGGAATGAAAACGAAACCTTAGCACATGAAGGCTTAAAGCAAGCACAGGGCTGATTCTGCTACAGAACTAAAATATGTAATCAGTTCGTGTTTACAAATGAAGCGTTGATACCATCGTTTTATTTTCCTCTCCTAAGCAGAAAGTTTGTTGTAAGCTTGCTGTACCACAGTGGTCACTCGGCGGGTGGAATATGCTCCTTGCTGACTCATCAGGCTTCATTTAGCTGTCATTGCATACCACAAATCAGTCAGTCTGTCTTGTGCATCTACAAACCCCATGCGTAATGAAAAAGCGTGCAGCGCAAACTTTTATTTGCTGGCAAGAAAATTAAAATTTTCAACGTTTCCAAGCAGTTTATTGTCCATCACTTTCCTAGAATCTTCCAATGCACACATTCGTCGCAATTAACTTTATTGAGCTTCAAGGTCACAGAAAAAAAAATGTTGTTCTATACAACGGTCGTTTAATAATACGAACAATAAAATGTGCTATTATAAATTGTCAATTTTATTAATAACTAGTTGAAATAGCCGGCGTTGCCCGTGGTTTGACCATTTATCCCTAAAACTTACGGACTTAGGTAGCACTTACTTAATAGCCTTGTGTTTCTTTGGGACATTTAAAAATACTACTAACACACTTAAACAAATATTTAATTAAAACTCTTTGGATACTGTAAGGAATAAAAAATAAACTAAATAAATAGGAAATGAATAAGAACACCGAGAACACACTATGCAAACACACTGACAAACAACCCAAATACTACAGGCAGAAATAATGAGTAGAAAAAACTGCGTCAATGTAATACGTTGCATTTCTATATCAACAATATATAAGAGTGAGAAGACAAATACGTGTCAATGTGTTACGTAAAAGGAAAGTGAGTTAAGAATATCATGTGAGTATAATACGTTGCATTTGCATTTCAAAAATATAGAAAATTGTATGAATTCTATGTTGAAGAGCGAGTAGAGAAGATGTGAATGTGTTACATAAAAGAAAAGTGAGTACAGAAGACCATGTGAATGTAATACCTTGCACAGTAAAATGGATAGCATAAAAACCTGCTCCATGGAAAAAAAAATTCGATTTGCCAATTTTCATCACATTCGGATAAATGGTATGGCAGCCTATAAGGAACAGAATTTCATTTTATACATATATAGCTAAAATAATAATAATAATAATAATAATAATAATAATAATAATAATAATAATAATAATAATAATAATAATAATAATAATAATAATAATAATAATAATAATAATAATAATAATAATAATAATAATAATAATAATAATAATAGTAATAGTAATAGCAATAATAGTAATAGTAATACTACTACTACTACTACTACTACTACTACTACTACTACTACTACTACTACTACTACTACTACTACTACTACTACTACTAATAATAATAATAATAATAATAATAATAATGATAACATTAATAATAAAATTAATAATAATAATAATAATAATAATAGAACGGCCAGAGTTAAGATACTTCACAGCATATCTAGGCCGGTAAACAAAGATGTTCAAGGTCAGGCTGCCTTGCGCGACTATTTGTGTATACGTGACCAATGATCGCGGCGCATAACAAAGGATTTCTGGAACTTTCGAGAAGTGTCCGGCAGCCGGCGTGTTTATAAAAAGGACCGTGTGACGTTATCCCCGCTATATAAGGAGCCGAAGCAGAAAGATATCGGTAGTGAGTTATAAGCAGTTTTTTGAATCGGTCTGTGTGTCAGTGAGTGCGTGACAGCTCTGAACGATACGACGCGTCGAAGTGAAGAAGTTTTAACGAGTGTTGAATTATTGTATCGCTAAAGTAGCTGTTTGAGAGACATAGAAAGTGAGGAAAGACAGAAAGGAGTGAGTCAAGGTTACGAGAAGTAAACAGTTATGAGTTGTAATATCACGAAGGACTGTAGACTATGTTAACGTCACTAAAAGTGAACTGTGTTGTGAGTTCAGTTTTGGAAGAAAATAAAGCGAGAAAAAAGGTCACTGGACCAATTTTGTCATTTTGTCACAGCATGATGATGATGATGATAAAACAACAACAATAATGCAAAGATACGGGAACATCTCAGACATGTACGTCATGTTTAGCGAACGTACTGGGGAATTGTGAGGTTTAAACCTAAGGTGCTACTTTTGAATGGTTTTAAATAAAATAAAACCAAGTTCTCCTAAAATGGCGTTCTCCTAAATTTGTGTTATTGTTTTTACTACTGTAAAAATCACTGGTTCAGTGGATTTATTAGTACTCGTGCTTTGCGTTGTGATTTTGAAACTTTGAGCAGCCGGTTCTGTAGAGGAAAGCATTTAATACATTTAATGATAGTTTAAAATAATTAAATAGTAATATTATAACTATGAAGAAAAGTTATTGCCTGGCACATAATGTAAATATGTACATGGATATTCAAAAACTATATAAATGAAATGTCCTCCTACATTTATGCTCAAACATTATTGAAATTTGCACACACTGCTTCTATGAATATGATTGGTAAAATAAAAATGATTGAATTACTTTTAAAGGTACTCATTTCTATGCAATATTTGAGTTTGAAGAAGCAGCTTGATGTTACATATGTAGGTGTAGCTGGAAGGAAGGTGCACTGTCGTATGATGAACTGGTTGCTTCCTACCCCTGTTTGCCGTCCAGTAGGGGTTGGTTGTCCCTCGCCATGAAAAGACGAATGTGTGGCAACTCTAGGGTCCAGGGACTTACCTACTGCAGACTTCTCACGAGAAGACGGCTCAGAGGGGAAAGGGGGACAGTAACACATGGCAGCTAACGGTGATGTAAATAGAGCTACATTAACTACTGTATTCCTCTCACGAGAATGTGGCTATAAGGAATATGTTTGACATCAACAACTCTACCGTTTTCTGAGAAACATTACAGCTACAGTTTGTGCTAGCGATCGCACAACATCTGTGTCCAGCGTTACTCTTACAGGAGTGTAAACATCTCACTCCTATGGCCAATTCATAACTTACCTGCAATAAGAGGATCAAGTGCACTTCTCCCAAATCATTTCTGTAATAGTAATTTTTAGTCTTTTTAAGGTTTATATTCAATTGGTACAAATTATTTACTATATATAATTTTTCGTTATTATATTCAACAGTCCTTTTACATCCTTTAGTTTTCTTTTTGACTATCATGGTCTGAGAATAAAACTTAACTCTCAGCATCACATTGTGATCCTTTATAATAGTGGTTCAATTTTATTAATGCTGCTGTTGTACATAATTTGTTTATAATTTGTCTGTTTTACTCTGCCATAGATGGCAGCCAGTAAATACGGAAATTGTTCTCTCACTAAATAGAGCAGCAGGGTAAATATCTATATTATAACCACGGCTCCTTGGAAAAAATGACTATAAAATGACTAAAATATTTAAATAATTACAATAATTACAAAAATGACACAAATTAAAACGTTTTAGTTTATCAACATTAGTAAAAACAATAGATGTAAGAATAAGATGAGATAATTTAGAAAATTAATTTAAACTACACATATTTGTTCCATCTTTTCTTAAACAATTTAAAAAGAAATTTAAGAAAATTATTTTTGAAGCAGGTCTGATAAAACTGTAGCATTAACTCTTGAATTCTCAGATTCTACAAAATTCATAGTGAAGGAAGAGAACTTTAGAAACTATGACAGCATAAAGTAAGATATTTATTGTATACAGTGCTACCAACCATTTCCAATTTTACTGTGTTTGCATGACATGTAAACATAATTGTCACATAGCACGCGTTCGTAAATTGTCTATGCAAGTACTATAACTCACATGATTTTACGGTTGTTGACAACAGAATAATGAGTTAATATTGTTTGATTGCAAAGTTCCAACGCACCCCCCCCCCCCCTGAAAAACATCCGCCGACGTCCATGTGCATCCAGTAAAGGTTACTCTTATTTCTTAGTTCAAAGTGAGATTTCTAATCTTTTTAAATGTTATTCCTATGCAAAATATTAAGGATTTCTTCATATACTCAATGTAAGTGCAAGAAAATGACTAAATAAAGACGTAAAGGATAAGAAAGTGACAAAATATTGACGCAAACTCGAAAAAATCTGAGGTGTTGCACTCACTTGACTTGCTCTACTATTGTACTATTCCTACAAACACTTATTCCTCCATCTTCTTCATATTAGTAGAGATAAACATTTGCTGAAATTACTCATTTCCTTGTAGGTCCATGAGGAATATGGGAATACAGTAGACTGAGCGATAGTTAAATCTGGTCCCTATATGAAGGCTTTGAAATTCCATTTGCACGCCAAGAGATAACAAAGTGAATAACGACCTTCCAGTTGAGAAATGTATAAGTATTGCAAAACTCACACAAATAACAAGAAATATTTCCGAAATGGTTCACTGATTAAAAAAAAAAACAAAAAAAAAAACAAACAAAAAAAAAAAAAAAAAAAAAAAACAAACGCTTGGACCGAAATTGTGTTTTAACGAGGTCTACATTTTTTGTATAGTAAGATTTGGTCTATCGCTTCCAATTTACCAGTTAGGCAAAAGTAATCAAGAATAAACAGGACTGCATGGGCTATAGCCACAAAATTCAAAATGTACGTCGTTCGCCATAAAAATATCTTAAACAAATGGCATTTTAATCAAAATCGTTAGAACCAGTTTTGAGAAAATTAAAATGTTTGAAAAATTTTCCATGTAAAGGGTAGTTTAGGGTGGAGGAATTTTGTTCAAAATCTTGGTGTCGCATCCTTGAAATATATTACATTTAAATACTAACTTTGGGTTTTAACCAACTTTTCGTTTTTGAGTTATGCTGTTCACAGACGCGCGCGTTCGCGGGCGAACCCTTTCCTTAAAATGCTTTTATTTATTTATTTTATTTTATTTTTTTTTATTCAGGGGGCCTCAAAATATAAATTTCCAGTGAAATCTACAAATCGAAATTTTGAGTCGAATACCATACTTCCGCTGCTTAGTATACGTAACAGCGAAAGTAAAAATAGCATAACAGATAAAAAAAAAAAGATCTAAAAATACGCGTTTTCAAAATGTGGAATCCATAAGCATTTATATGCACATTTGCACTGCCTGTGGTGCAATAATTAAAAGTTGACATGCAGTAGGGGTCGAGAAGGACTGCATTAACCTGACATAATCACAAAGTGTATGTATTTACTCACTGAAGTATACAAAGGTCATTTAATTACACTTCTAAACCTACATCTCCCCCTCTGTTTATAAAGAGAATATGAAGAATCTTAAGATGTTAAGATTCTAGTGGAAGGCAACTTTTCGATGGACTAAAGCGACTATTAAGGGCGATAAAGAATAACAGCAATTCGTTTAGCGATGTATGCAAGTTCACTGGAAACAATACCCTGACTGTAAAAAAGAAACACTAGAAAGAAACCTGTGTTAAAACTAGTTTTGATTTTAGCTGCATTCTCAAATGCTGTATGTTGTATTACACAGTAATACTTAAGTTTCTTTCATTTAAATATATTAAGCATATTTGCAAAGCATGTACAGATTGGTTTCAATTGTTTATACCAATAGAAAAAAAAATACAAACAATCAATGAGTACCTAAGTTTATTTAGATATTTAAGTCCGTTGCGGCACGGGTTAAGATTCATTTTAATGAAATTTAACACATTATCAAAAGATGCCGAAAGTAAGAAATAGGTGGGGGGTGTGCGCCCAGGATACTTGACATTTTTGTCACCTGCCATGTAAGGACCACATTAACACTGCCTATGGTGCAATAATTAAAAGATAACACACAGCTAGGGGTCGAGAAGGACTGCATTAACCTAGAACGTAATCACAAAATGTATGTACTTACTCGCTGAAGTATATAAACTCCGTTTAATTACACTCCACCTGCGAGACACAAAAGTAAACTCCGAGTTTCTAAGTCCACGACAATGCAAACACAACACACGAGGTTTCAGAAGGCCATGCCTCGCTCGCAACACTGTCAGCACGCCGTGGTGTTTACGTGTGACCAACACCACACGCTGTTCGACCGACGTAGACAACGTACGGCGAGCTACTGGCGGGCAGGCGCCAACTCCACGGTGTGTGGTGTGAGGGCGGGGGAAACCACGCTCCGGGGTTCGCAACCAAGCATACGCAATGAGCTCCGTAATGTTCCCGTTTAGTCATCGGGACGCACAAAGGGGTTACTATTAATGGTCTAAAACTGACATGCACAGAAATACATACATACATAGTTTCTATGTGAACCGGTAGAAGTGATCTGAAACACTTGACAGTCACTGCAAGTGACTGAATTAGCAGGACTTGGCATCTCTAAAAGGCTCCACAACTATAGTCAATTAACCTGTTGTAGAGGCAGGGAATACAATACAAATCTGAGTATATGTGTATGGCTGTACCGCTTATGTGCTACATTCACATGGCTTTCTCTAACCATTATTGCTTATTTCTATATATTTCCTACAAACTACTTTTGTGAAAGTGTATTACCTTCTCTACCACGTACATAAGGTACTGCATTCCACCCAAAAATTCAATACCAATATTTCATTGAAAATACCAGTTTTGAGGTATCATTAATAAAAAAAAAAAATTTTTTTTTAATATTCCGCGCATGCCTGTGTGGGGCCTGTAAACAGCATAACTTAAAAAAAGTAAAAACAAAGTAAAAATAAAAGTTTTTTAAATACCAAACGTGGTATTTACGTTCAGAATCTTCCAAGGATGCGGCACGAAGTTTGAAAAAAAATCCCCTATCCTAAACCACCCTCTACAAGCAACATTTTTCAAAAAATGTTATTTTCTTAAAAATAGATCCAAGGAACTTCATCAAAATACCATATGTGTAAGATATTTTCATGGCAAACAAAATCTATATCTTGAGTTGTCTAGAAGTACCTACCCTCTGAAGTCCTCTTCAGTCTGAATGACTTTTGCATAGCTGATAAACTGTAAGGGATAAACAAACTCTTACTTCATAAAAATGTAGCTCTCATTAAAGCACACAGTTTACGCCAGATACATTTATTTGTGGAGATAACCATTTTCGAGATATTCTTTCTTATTGTTTTGAATATTCAAATATGCTTTTTGCAAATACTAAGTTGTTATTCGCTTTTTATGTCCTGGCCATGCAAAGAGAATGGAATGTCAACGCCATCACATAGTGACGAGCTCTTAAACGATGCGACTATCGCCTAAGCCTACTGTTCTCCCTTATTTCCCTGAATCTATAAGGATATTTAATAAAATCGTTCTGCAAACGTTTATCTCAATGAACATGAAGCGCATAAAATAGAAGAATAAACGTGTTTAACAATAGTTTGTATGTACGTACAAGAGTGAATAGTACAAGTTATGTCAGTGGACACATTACATTTTGTTATCTGTCTGTTCCATGTTTATCAAGATAATCCTTTGCAGAAATATTTTCATTAAACAGAAGCGGAACACAGGAAACCAAATCGACGGTGCGATGTTTAAAAGGGGAAAGCTACATGCTGGCCTTAAACTTCCATATTCTTCCCATGCAAGAAACATCTGAATAATAACAGCTATTTTAAAAATTATGAAGTACTGAAAAATTAAAATAAATAATAGTGGTTATCACGAGAATGACTAACGATACAAAAAAGTAGTTTAAAATAAATTGTTTGTTTTAAGAAGTTCTACAGATTTTCTGTGGTATATTTTTGCCTATATCTTACGGTTTACCAGTTACACAAAATTAAACAAAATGTCTTATGAAGAGAAGTTCACAAGCTATCCCAGAAATTCCAAGATATACATTTTTGTTATACAGGTGGAAGGGAAGTCATTACATTAATTTAAACCAGTGATAGATCTCGGTATTTGTAACACATTTTGTATCTTACGTTTTTATCTCTGACCATTTCCTACGAAGATATTTTAGTTTGATTGAAAACAAGCTGGCAACACTGCAGGTTTCACTTTCACTAGGCCAGTACATCAACAAACACACGTCACGGTGCCGCGCGGCTCGTGAGTGTAAACATAAAGACATACCATGCCGTGCCTGCTACGTCGTAATAAATAAGTACATCTGAATTCTCTAGTAACGCATACTGTAACCTAAACTCACAATCTAAGTATATTGTTTATCATTTCCTTCAACATCAAACTTATATCGTTTCGTAGCTGATACTGCTATAATTTAATAAACCAAACCATCTCCCTGACTTATAAACACAAAGGTACATTTGTAGGCTCTTACAAAGTGTACCAGATGATATTTTTAAGGTGACAGCAAAAGAATAAGCAATGAACCAAATGGTTCACCCACTTCACAGGTATTGTTCAAAATGTCCACCATTTGCGCACCTGCAAGCCTCACACTTTTTAACCAATTACGTCGCACTCTAACAAAAACACCCTCATTGTTGCGTATTTCTTCCGCAGCCAGATAAATGCATTCTCTCAAAGATTCGAGGGCAGTAATTGCTGTTTTGTAGATCCTGCTTTTCACGTCTCCCCAGAAGAAAAAATCCAGAGGATTCATACCGTGTGGAAGGGAAGTCATTACATTAATTTAAACCAGTGGTAGATCTCGGTATTTGGAGCACATTTTGTATCTTACGTTTTTGTCTCTGACCATTTCCTACGGAGATCGTTTTGTCGAAAACAAGCTGCCGACCCAACCGATTGTGTGTGTCACTTTCACTGGTTCAGTACATAAACAAACACTACTGCTACCACGCGTCTCCTTCTATGTTTACTGTACGAACGTAGACCAATCACAACCGTTACCTGCCAAAACATAGGCTAAAGTGAAAGTGATCGACCTGTTTATATTCGGAAACCAGGTCAAGTCCCTGACCAACCTCAACGCAACGTTGTCGACATACCTCGCGTCTGAAAAGTCGTTTGGAATATTCCTTCACGTCTTTTAAGTGATTAATTATTTCGAAACTCTGTGTGATGTCGCATAATTACTACCGAAGCTGTGTCAGAAATAAGTTACTCCACGCATCTTACAAGTAACAAACTGCCTTCTTCGTACATTCTTGTGGAATTACGCATCTAATTTGGAACAAAAACCGTTTATTTTTTCGAAATCGGCAGATCAAAGAACTAAATGCCATAAGACTCTTTTCTTTGTAATGCTTCTATGAAGTACATATTCGAAGGAATGTAATGACTTCCCTTCCACCCTGTATAAATACGTTAATATGTGGTATTTTAATCAAAATCGCTGAAACCATTTTTGAGAAAATCAAACGAATTTGAAAAATGTTCCATGCAAAGGTGCAGGCGGATTTTCTTGAAAATCTTCTTGTCACGCCTCAGGGGGATCGTGACCTTAAATATTAAGTTTGACGTACTATATCCGGCATTTCGTTTTTTAGTAGTTCTATTCACACAGACACGGCCTTTTAGTTTTAATCAGGAAGCTTCGAAACATATTTTCTTTAAAATCTCGATATCAAACTTTTAGTGCAACATAATACTTCCTCTACCTCCTATGTGGCAGAGAAAGTAAAAAGAAGCATTTCTTTACAAAGATACTTCATGGATTCGGCATAAACGTTCAACTTCAGAAAACTATGATAACGAAGGTTTCGGAAAGAGATAATGTTATAAGAAAACTTATGCAACATAAATTGTATGTACATATATTTGAATGAGCTGTATATACATCTTGGTGCACAAATATTTTGTCTATACCTTGTGATTTGCTAGATATATAAAATGATATCAAATCTAGTCAGAATGAAGAGGGCTTCACAGGTTATTTACAAAGTTACTTTATTCTTCATGTCAGTTCTTTATGTTAATAGTTATTTATTAATAGAGCCCGGATTTTTATGTACTTACATATTTTAAATTCTGCACAATATTTCAATGAGAAGTAAAAATTTTGGCGAATTACGTCATTTGGGACTGCCTTACAAATTTTTATTTTACATTTTTTTTACATATTTTGCACATTTCTACATATTTTAACAATGTTACATAAAACGTACATATTTTCTGTGTTTCGTTACAATTTTATTATTTTTTAAAAAATATTGTCACGTTATAGACTATTATTTTCACAAGGTTTACTGAAAGCAACAAAAATCAATCTGTGAAATAGGATGCAAGTTAAATTAAGAATGCGATAATAACCGCCTTGCCTTGTTCTGATTGTTGTCCGTTTATATCAAAGCAGGTGCCGCTCGACAATGTTGACCTCCAGTGTCACGTTTCTCTTAGCGCTTTGGGCATTTACAAGAACTGGAGAAATTGATTGTTACCATTGTTACCGTTGTCGCGGTAGTAATATTATAGCTGCGAGGAAACAAAGTGAGCCGCTGGACAACCATCAATATAGCGAGGCGATAATACTGTAATTAGTTTCTTACAAGTCTTAGTAAAATGGCACCAGTTGCGTCCTCGCTATCCTGCAAGTTGAAATCATGTGTGAAATTAGATAGCGCCTTTACAACCGACGGAAAAGTTAGTCTGTCAAGCATGCGGTAAAAGAATTGGTTGTTCCATGAAATCTCAATTGGGACTACATATCAAAAGTGCTTTTCACATACGCAACAAACATCTACAGTCTTCTAGAAAGCAAGTCTCTGCTTTTAAGAACATTTCATCCGATAGGAGACAAGCAATGGCCCTTGAAAATATAGAAAAGTGTATGGTTATTCACTGTACGTTGAAAGAAACAAAAGACTCAAAATGGAAATTCCTGGTTGTTCATTGTATGTCAAGAGATAGAAAACTGAAAATGCATCCTCATTATAAAATTTTATTATTTTGAATCGATAGTTTCACTCATTGGTAAATTGGTTCCGTATTTCAACATTGTTTTAGCGTCTAAAATTTAAGTAACATAATTATGTGAAATGAGTAATTTTAATAAATATAATCCAAAACACATTTTTTATTTCGTAATTACCTACTTGAAAATAAATTTTAGATAAATTCTGCATAAAACAAAACATTTTCCCTATAATTAATTCTATATTTAGTAAAT
Source organism: Tenodera sinensis (assembly GCA_030765045.1). NCBI lineage: Eukaryota > Metazoa > Arthropoda > Insecta > Mantodea > Mantidae > Tenodera > Tenodera sinensis. The sequence continues at coordinate 275,859,458 of CM060964.1, read as the reverse complement.
TTGAACTCATTGTAATTAATTTACGTACTTACAGAGCCATAAAATTACAAAATTCTGGGTAATTTGCAGTCTGCATTTACATTTGAGGTGGTAATCTTAACATTTAGATTATTACATAATTTTACAGATTTTGTTGATATTACATATTTCATTACATATTTTGACGTTTTTGTTACACAAATATGTACATATTTCGCACCTTCATATTACATAAATTTCGGGCTCTATTTATTACCTATTCCAATTACTAGAATATGATTTAGAAAATAAACACAATACAATGTTAAAGTCACAATTTTCTACAAGTCCTCGCCTACCATCCTTAGGCAATATGTGATCTTCGTGTGTGAAATTTGGTATTCATCCGCCTTTTCATTTTTGATTTATCACATACAAAGGGAGTAATTCTGAATTTTAGGTCTTAGAACGTAATTTTGTTGAAATATCAATATACAATTTGGGATCGAAAACGATACTTCCTCCACCTACTAACCCATTAACTAAACTAAACCCTAGCGCAACAGCCCATGAAGGGCCCAGTCTTGCCGCCCAGCCACTGCGTCCCCCACCTCTGCCCACTACAGGCGTCATTGGTGGGGTGCAGTACTGGCGGGTGGGACGTGGTCAGCGCCCCGATCCCTCCCGGCCAGTTATACGGTCTTCTCAACCTGGGGTCACTACTTCTCCATCAAGTAGCTCCTCAATTGGTCCCTCCGGGGCCTAAAGAGGCTGAGTGCATCCTCTGCCAGACCTCTCAGCGGGGGAAAAATCCCCATGCTGGTACTGAGGATCGAGCCCGGGTCCTTCGTGCCAGAGGCAAGCGCGCTACCAACTGCGCTACGGAGGCGGTCCAAGGAAAGTGTACATGTACTAAAACAACATATAAAAAGATGCTGTTCGGTTTATTTTCGCTCTTTCTTCTAAGATTGACGAAATGTAAACAAACGGGAAAGAGACAGTGGAAGCGCGCATTTTGTGCAGGATTTTCCCGTATATCGCAATATAAGGTAAGTATAGCGTATAAGGTATACAAGGGAGGGGGGCATCTGGGGCACCACTGCTGGAGCTGCCTAAAGAGGGCGATGAACGACCCATCGACCAAGCAGCTGTTTTACTGTTTCGTTTTAGCAACCAACCGCGCCATCTGCCAGGTACCGCCATACGCCATGAAACTAGAAGTGCATCTGAAAGATGAGATGGAAACGGAACGATAGGGAAATGGAAAAGAAATCATGGTAAATATGAAACCACCCCAATATTGGCCTACCGACCAGGTAAAATCACGAAAACCCCGTATCAGAGTGGAGGGTAGACGGAAATCGAACTCGCGGCCTCCCGATTCCGAGATCAGCTATATATTCACCTTCTAAGTGCGTCCTCTACCGAAGAATAGGTATCTTCTGTTGCAGACAGATTGTCCAACGTCCAACCACCGTCAGTCTATCATGCATAGCTGTAGAAACGGACAGGACATTTTACACACAAAGTGAAAAAAAAATGGTGATCAAATGTTTTCAACTTTGCTTTAAATTGCTACCAAACTTTGAAATATTTGCGAGTATGTAAACAAATGCGAGTGGTGATTCAAGAGACAGTTTATTTGTGTGTACAACAGACGATAACATATGGAACAGACCATCAATAAACTCAGCTGCATGCTGGAAATATCGACTTGTGTAAACTGCGTTGCAACACGACGTGGGACTTAACAATGTTCTGCTAACCTAATGCACTCAATCATTTTTACCTATACAGGTAAGAGGAAGTATTGTATTCCGAGCCAAAATGCGATATTGAGATTTCAACAGAAATACATGTTTGACGCCCCCCGGATTGACAAACAGCATTTTCTAAAAAAAAAAGACAATGAGGGAGAGTGAGGGGGAGAGAGGGAGACAGAGAGAGAAAAGAGAACGGTATAATACTAAAATGAAATGTTCGACAAATCCCAAACTTGGTATATAAGCTCAGTAGGTACCTACCTACCCCGTCGGTCTGGGTGGTTCAGTTGGTTAGACGCTGGCCTACTGTTCCCAAGGTAGCGGGTTCAAATCCGGCCGATGGTTTTTAAGTGTGTTTAAAAACGACAGCTCCATGTCAGTAGATTTACTGGCATGTAAAAGAACTCCTGCGGGACAAAATTCCGGCACATGCGACGCTGATGTGATCCTGGCAATTGACAGCGTCGTTAAACAACAAAATAATTTTAAAATTTCAGTAGGTACCTACCAAAGTCGCGACACCAAGGTTTTGACGAAAATCCCCTACCTCAAACTCCAATTAAATGGACAGTTTTACGAAATGTTTGACTTTCTCAAAATGACTCTAATGACATTTATCAAAATATCACTTTAATGTAATTAATGTTCTTCCACACAGTAGCCGTGTGTAGGACAGGACTGGAAAGGGTAGAGAAATTCAATACCATGACCGGAATTTGAACCGGGAAACATGCGAGTGCGTTGGAAAACTTCATGTCGTGTTGGCATGCTAGCCACGGTAGCTTAGTGGTTACAACAGCCGGATGGTAACCAGTAGATCCGTGGTCAAATCCCGGTCATTGTATTGAATTTTTCAGTCTCACTTTACCCTTTTCAAGATATCATTTATTTAAGACATTTACTTAAATAAAAAATAAAATGTATACTTATACAGAGTGATTTATGAAGAACTTACAGATCTTTCTTTAATTATTCTGTTCGAAATTTACTCAATATGCGAATTTTAGCTCCAAATTAAGCGGAATGTTCTGGAGTTTTGATTGCCTGTTACTAGATACGCAGATGTTCATGTTTTATTCCTAATTGTTAATTTTATTGTCCTTAACTCTTTTTGATATTTTGCTCTAGTCAACATGAAAATGGAGTACACCTTAAATTAACGACACTTCCTTGTGAAGCAATACTGGATTACTACTCAGAGTGCATACCAGAGAGAATTTGGTGTTGAGAACCGTCCCCAATATTGAAAATAACTGGATCTCTGGTGAGGGAAAAAGGCAAATATCATTCATCTAGGCTTCCTACGGTTGTTCTTGGCTTAAGAGTACAACCTTCACTCCAGACGTTAGGACAAAGGTCGGCCTAGGCCACGCCGCCCTCAGGCAGTTGTATCCTATTTTCCGTTCAACCATGCCTACTTACCTGAAACTGCACTTGTACCATGTGATCATCCCGCTCCTAATAATTTACGGCTGCGAGGTTTGGGGATCGGTGGCTCGATCCACCATCCGCAGGCCGTGCCCGAACAGGGCGCTCAGGATGATCTACGATACTGACCGTAGATTCCCATTAGACATCCTTCACACTTAGTCCGGCATTCCATATATAGTGGACGTTATGCGGAACAGAACCTCCACAATGTATGCCAAAATCACACCTCACCCTAACCAGTTGGTCAACACGCTGGGTCAATATGGCCATCGTCTACCTAGACGACGGAAGAGCTACCGCTTGCCCAAGGATGACCTGGCCTGGTAACTGCCGCTGTCCATGGAGTAACCGCCAACTTGGCATTACTGCACCCCACACCCAATCCTCTCGGATTCCCGTCCACTGGCACTATCCTGCTCGACAGTCCTGCAAGCGGCCGGCGAAGCAAGCAGTAAGGCAATGATCACTTGGATGGACAGACATCTAAGGGTCGGACACATTCTGCCGCCAGTGACATCCAGCACCACCAGACTACAACGTTACAAGAGCTTGCAAACCAAGACATTACCTATTATATCACACGGGTAAATCCGTACTAAACGGGTAGGTACCGCGGCGATTCACCCTCCGCCCGGGTTAACCCGGGCAAACTGATGTTACTCTTGTCTTGGAGGCCACAGAGTCGCTACTGCAGAGGCCTACGCCTCGGGGACCTCGGGAGCTGCAACCTGCCGCGCAGGATAGCAGCGGAAAAGAGGGTCATTCAAATAAACATGAACAATAAATAACACTTAAAACTGTTCTCGGCGACATAAAGTTGGTCACCGTATGCGTTTTTGTTAAACTTAAAAGACAACAAGAGTGCGAATAGTTAATTTTAGGAAAAATGATAACTGTAGCCTGTATGCCAGGTTCAATGTACCAACACCAGGCCAAACATTTCTTGAATAAACAAATCTACTCTAACAACTATCCCCTCTGAGGATGCTCGTTGGAATGGCGGACGAAACGTCAGGTGTTCACGCATCAACTGGACCACGGCCAAGAAGCCCCGAAACAACATTTACTGGATTTGCGATAGAGTTAAATAATCTCTAAAAAAATTCCTCTGCATTTCAGGTATAATAAATTGTCTCTAGCATAATTCGTTTTGAAATAATTAAAGAAACAAATGTGTGAGGTATTCATGAATCAGCCTGCACTTGGAAATACTTGTGAAGTCCTTCATTCGAAACCAATTTTGTATAATTTTGTAAAGTAAGGTAAGAAAACCTTAAGAAGTACACAATAGCGTGTTACACAAAACATGTAGTTCTCGTCAAAGGACAGATTTATGTCAAAATACTTGTCGCATTAACCATTTTCGAGATATTCTTTGTTACAAATTTGAATTTGAAAATATTATTTGTAATTTGGTTTTGAGTTGTAACTGGGTATTCGCTTTTTTCCCTTGGATATGTACTTTCCAGATATGGAACAACTTTTTAAGAATCTGACCATTGCTTCAGCATATTGCATTCCTCTTATACCTACAACAATGAAATGTGTAAATGTGTATTTAAGTTCAACTCGATTAACAAGAAGTAGAGATAGAACAATAAACTTTTGGAAGAATAGTTGTGGTAGAATGAATACAAAAAGTCATGTGAGTGCAAATATCAGTTTTTTTAGGTGAACTGCTGCAAATAGTGGAAGTACACTTCCTGAGCTAAACACATGATAGACACGTTCTCATTGGCACGATTTAAGTAGGCTGCTCCTTGTGATATATTTTCCTTGAGTACTTCCAATGTTCACGTCGACTGTGAACATTGGAAGTACTCAAGGAAAATATATCACAAGGAGCAGCCTACTTAAATCGTGCCTGATGACAAAAATCCCCGTAGAGAGAACATCCAACTCATTGCGCAGGTTAAGCCGTACAACGGCTCGGTACTGCGGACGAGACACTCGGGCGGGGGGCAATCACTGTCCCCCCGTTCGACCCGAACTGCCTCTGGAGCCTCTCTCCAATGTTCATTGCCAGTGAGCAGCGGAAGAAGAGACATCGTAGCAGAGCTCCAGCCAACCAGTCTACGAGTTAGTCCGAGCCAGCCGGTCCGTTTTCCCGAGGGTACGGACTTTGGCTGCCTTGTACCAGGCACATTGTCTCCATCATCCGCCACCGCCACTACCACTGCACCACTGCCCCGGAATAACACCGAAGACATCCAGCAAGACCTACAAAACCTCCAACAAAGGCTGAAAAGACTGGAGGAAGCCACACTTCAACTCACCGCCGCAGTTTCCACCATAGCCAACTCCACAGCCACCATCACGACTCAACTCCAAACCATCATAGACGAAGGACGTCAACTACGCAACTCCACAACAGGCCGCCTCACATCTCTCAGCACCGACGTCCAGAAAATCAACAAGAAGACGAACTCCCTCCGCCGTACCTACCGCAACGGACTCTCAACAATCCACCAACAACTTCTCCACAACACCACCGGCTTCAACTCCGCAGCAGAACTACTAACAGAACTTCGCGACACAACCGCTGCACTGGACAACACAACCACCCTAGACTCCATTCTGCGCAAACTTCACCGAATCGAGGACCGAACTCCAACCCTGACCCATGAAGCCAGCACACAAGTCTCTCTACTACCAACAGCACATGACCGAGATTATTACAGTCAACCCCGAACTACCACGTCTCAACCTGCAGTGCAACATCGCCAACCCTGGACTACATCGCCAGCTCCTGCAACGCAACACAACCAACCTTGGTCTCAACCCACAACGCCAAACGCACTACCAGAAGGACGCAAGATTCCGACACCAGAACAAATTGCACTCTTCAAGAGATATGGACTCATTCACTACTACAACTCCCCGTGCAGTTACCGGTGCAGAGGAAGACTCTGCACTGCCTCCGGACTTGACGAGAGCGCATTCTTTCCACCACCTGAATAACAAGTGCCACCACAGTCATCGCCGTTCACCGGAACCCACATCGCAGTCTCCGCCGATTCACGACCAACTCCCCTCCACACGAAGAATCACCCGTGTGTGTCAGTCAGGGCCTAGTCATGGCTGCCACCCGGTAACCACAAATTAAAGTCGACTCCGGTCGGCCAGCATACCCGCACTACCGAGGGTGCTAACGCGGGACCTCGTGACAACGTTACACTCCTCCCCAATAAAGCTATATCCCGGCGTAATAAGCCAACTCTATCTCCCTTCCAACTCTCTTTCTGTCTCCCCTTTAATATAAAAAAAAAAAAATTCTTTTTCTGACTTTTCTGAGGTTGGAGGCTTTAGCAATGGGGAAGAAGAAGACTCAACGCCGAACTTCAGCGCCAATCTCCGCCGCAACCGAGGCACCTCTGGGGGAGGCAGTGAGAGTGCCGGCCCCGGAGACCTCAACACCACGGCAACCTGCAACAGCTCAATCTACCGTCACCGAGGCACCTCTTGGGCAGGCAGTGAGAGTGCCGGCCCCGGCAACCTCAACACCACCGCAACTTGCAACAGCTCATTCCGCCGTCACCGAGGCACCTCTTAGGGAGGCAGTGAGAGTGCCGGCCCCGGAGCCCTCAACACCACGGCAACCTGCAACAGCTCAATCTACCGTCACCGAGGCACCTCTTAGGGAGGCAGTGAGAGTGCCGGCCCCGGAGCCCTCAACACCACGGCAACCTGCAACAGCTCAATCTACCGTCACCGAGGCACCTCTTGGGCAGGCAGTGAGAGTGCCGGCCCCGGCGACCTCAACACCACCGCAACCTGCATCAACTCAATCCGCCGTCACCGCACCTCGGGGGGAGGCAGTGAGAGTACCGATCCCCGAGATCTCGACACCACCTTCAATTACAACACAACAACATGCATCGCCGACACCAACTGCTCCCTTTCCTGGGTGCAGTGTGGTGTTCCTTGGGATTCCCAGGGACATACCGGAAAGGCATGTCCTCACAGCAGCACAGCACGAGTGGTCATCTGTTTTGAGGGCCACTCGCATCATCACCAACCATGGACCGTCCACCCTCGTGCGAGTCGTTTTTGCCGACACCAGGGACAGCGAGGCAGCCTTGAATGGAGGACTTTTCCTGCTTGGGAGACGTCATCTTGCAGAGCCCAGCCGAGCCGCTCGCCAAGTGCCCTGCCGATGTTGTTGTCGGTTTGGACACGACGCGACATCCTGCACCGCACCACCAAGGTGTCACTATTGTGGGGCTCGTCGCCTCACACAATGGTGTACTGCGCACGACTTGCGTCGACGTCGCCGGTACTGTGCTACCTGCAATGGCTCTGGCCATTACACAGGGCAAGCACAGTGCCCCTTCTATCCTCGGGCACTCAGCACACATCCAGCACCAGTCGTCGCAGCCTCTAAGCCCCATAATAGACCTGCACCTGCCAACGCAGACACAGCACCAACTCAACTTGATACTCCAACGCAGTCTACGCAGCAACCAAGAACGAACTTCAACTACGCCGCCGCCGCCACCGCAGAATCACAACAGCCCAGCAAGGAGGTCCAGCATCTTCGTTCTGAGGTTTATAGCCTCAGTCAACGCCTGGGCACCATTGAGGTCTCACTTCAAGAACACCGCCGTCTCCTCTTTCATCAACACCACCACAACACCATCTCCGAACTGAACTCAGAAGAATCCGTGAAAGCCCTACAAACAGAAGTCCGTACACTTCAACACCACCTCAGCTCTTCAAGAACGACCACCAACAAGAGGCTTACTGGACTGAAACGTTTGCTCACTCACCACATCACCGGCTTCAACGCTGCAGCAAGGCTTCTTAACGAACTTCGAGCTGCAGTGATTGAGTCGGACAACACGGAACTTCTTCAATCCCTCAGGGGTGAGCTTGCTCGACTTGAGGAAATTCCAGACCCGCCTACTCCTCCCACAACACACGAAGTAGGAACACAAGTGGAGGAACAGCTCTACAACTCTCAACCCCGAGAGACAAAACACCATCTCCAGTACCAACGCCAACTTCACCATCCACACATCGCAGCATATACGTCCAGTCCTCCTCAACAAGCTCCACCACCGCAACGAAGAGAACAGGAGTCAATCGGGTTCTACAACCATGGTCATGCACCTTGTGACGAGATGTGTGACTACATGCGCTGTAGCGGCAAAACACCAAATTTCCAATACAGACGTCCACCCAGATAATTCTGAATTGCCCAGACATCTTCCGCCGAACTCCCCGTGTGTGCCAGTCAGGGCCCCGGCCATGACTGTCACCCGGCCAGCCTTCACGTAACCGGTAATCGATTACCGGGCAAGTACCAAACTATCGAGGGTGCTCAGCGGAACCTCATCCCAACGCAGCACTCCTCCCCAATCCTTCCCGTGAAATCCTTACATTCCGCACTTCCGGCGAAATAAGCCACTCTTTTTATCTCCAACTCTCTATCTGTCTCCCCTTAAAAAAAAAAAAAAAAAAAAAAAAAAATTCTTTTTCTGCCAGAGCTTCGCCACATGAGCAAATATAACAAGACTACCAGTCAACTCATCTGCTTCTGCAACAACAGTAACGGTCAGCCAACAAGGCCGCAGCCAACGCCTCAGGGCGATTTTTAGGCGCATCCACTGGGTGTCTGGTCCTCTGTTGGCTACGCTTCTCAGCAACCACTACTGCAGGTAAGATGTCAGTCAGACGACCCTGTACGCGCTGCACCTCAGGGTGCAGAGCAGCATGCCTACCTCTAAAGGCTCTTCTCAACCCCACCCCACCCCTCCTGTGAACAGGCCCCGACCTGCAACGCAGGATCCAACCATGCCAAGCACATCTGGCACAACCACTCCCCCTCACGTGAGCCCAGCTCCGGAGGGATCTAATCGGCGTCGCCGTAAACGCCAACAGGGTGGAAAAGGCAACGCAAAACGACTAGCGATAGAGGATCAACCCCCTAACGCAGGTGCTTCTCGCGAAGCTTCCTCACGGATAGGCACCAGCTCAGAGTCTGACTCTGATCAATCCCGCGCCAATTCAGACGCGGAATATGAAACCGACGCGACTATTGTCTCGTCAGTACCGTCCAGGATGGACGAGGATGAGGCTTCCTCCTCAGATATCTCGACAGAGGTGGATGAGGCGGAATTTCGCGAGGTGGTCAATCGTCGGAAGAGGCACCGACGGAGCCCCACTAATATTCCAACTGATGGACCCGCTCCACAGCAGAGCCAGCAAGGAAGACGGCACATTCCACCAGTGATTGTGGACGACTTCAGGGGCATGGTAGGCTTCCTGAAGGAAGTCATGCCTACGCTCTCGTCGGCGTGTACTGTCACCAGGAGGAAGAGCCGGTATGTCTTCCAGGCAAAAACAGTAGAGGATTATAATCTTCTACTGAGATCCCTTGACAGGTAAAACCTCCCATACTTCACCTTCGGCCTCGACAAATCTCGGGACGTCCGACGGATCATTCGGGGTCTTCCGGTGGATACGCCCGTGGGCGATATCGAGGAGTACCTTATTCGCCAAGGCATCACCCCTAGGCTAGTGAGACAACTCACAAGGCCGGGTGAGAGTGGCGAGCCCAAGAGACCAATCCCCCTTTTCTTGGTGGTGGTGGACAGGGCGAGCAACCCGGAGATGAAAATCGACGGGGTCTCGGCCATTTGCTACCTCCGGGTGAAGGTGGAGGCAGTGAGGAGCTCTTTTGGGCCTCCTCAGTGCTACAGGTGCCTAGGGTTCAACCACTCAAGCCACTTCTGCCATCGCAATCCCTGGTGCCTACGCTGCGGCGAAGCGCACCTCAAGGACTCCTGCCCTCGTGCGACCACGGACGAACCCACCTGCGCAAAATGCAGGGGTAAGCACGTGGCTTGTTACGGTAGGTGCCCCACGCGGAAGAGTGTCATCGCCTCCAGGCGACCCCAACCTGCGCAGGGGACTACAGCCCCCTCCAGCGCTCAAGGACACCATCAGGCACCTCAACCGACCGCCCCTCCAGGGGGACATACGCCCGGCGCGCCTCAGAGGCTCCGGGGACGTCCCGAGTTCAAACCCACACAACAGCCCCAACAGACACAACATCAGCCCCAGGCAAACCGTCACATCCAGACTATCTCCCTCCCAAGGAGGCAAAGGAGGACCCGGGAGCCCAGATCTGCACCCAGACCGGCTGAGGAGAGTGGCCCGGCCACTCCTCAAAGCCCTCAGGGGGAGACCAGGGCTGAGGTGCCTTCACCAGCCCCACTCCCACCCACAACCACCACATCCACAACCACCACACCTTCAACCCCTGGCTTCCAGCTCGCGGACCTGCTCAAGTGGGTGCAGCAAGTTCTGCAATCACACGGGCAACAGATCTGCGAACTCCTCGCCAGATTCTTCTCCAGCGATACAGCAGGAAAAACGCTGGTCGCCATGGAGGGGCTCGCCCTCCTGAGATCTCTCCTCCAAAGCGCCCAGGATGGCCAGTCGAACTAGGTCTAGTGCCTCGTTTCGGCTTGCGTTTTGGAACGCGTGCGGACTGAGTAACCAGGCGGGTGAGCTGACCCATTTCGCCCGTACCTATGCCCTTGATGCCATCCTAGTCGGCGAAACACACCTCCGTCCAAACGACCGTTTCCGTATTCCGGGCTACGTCTGCCATAGAACAGATCTTCAAAGCCGTCCTGGTGGCGGAACGGCGGTGTTCGTTAGGCAGAACGTGGTCCACCGTCCAGTCCAGCTCCCACCTCTTCAAACCCTAGAGGCCACGGCCATTACCATGGAACTCGACGGTACTAAGTCATGATAGTCTCCGTGTATCACCCTCCACGCAGGCAGTTCGTGCCCAATGATTACCTTTCCATCCTGGCCCTGTATCCTAATGCCATCGTGGCCGGCGACTTCAATGCCAAGCACCAGCGTTGGCACTGTGGCCCACGGGCAGATGCACGAGGCAATGCGATCATCCGCCTCATCGACGCGGATCCCGAACTTCATGTTCAGGGTCCGTGGCAACCCACGCATCATCCGCTAGGTCGAGGACTGCCTTCAGTCATCGACTTCGCGATCATCAAGCATCTACCATTTCATCTCACCCTCACATCATTAAACGCCCTCCAGTCAGATCACAATCCGGTGTTGACTGAAATCAACACTAGGATTGCGAGTCATGATTGCTCGAGATCAACCCGAGAAACGGACTGGGAGGGTGTGCGCAATTGCCTTCGCACCTCCATCCCACCCAACCCAAGAATCACAGACATCTCTACCCTCAAGGCGGCAGTCTCATCCTTCACATCCTGCCCTTCACGAACTGCCCTCAACCTAACAGTGCAAGCTCCAGCACCCTTTCACCCGGATGTCCTTCCACTGGACATTATCCTTCTGATCCGACGCTCCTGGGCGGCACGGAGACTATACCAGAGGCACCGCACACCCCACAACAGAGCCCTGTTACGGCGCTTGCGCCGACTGGTCAGCGCCCGCATACGCGAGCACCGAGTGCAAGCGTGGGAGGACAAGATGGCCAGCCTGGGCACTGAGTCGGGGGACGTGTGGCGGATAGCAAAAAGCCTCCGAAACAGTCGAGGCCAATATACCTCCCCGAGGCCTGGCCTATGAACCCAGTGCCAAAGCCAACGTTTTCGCCGACTATCTGGAACGTACCATGTGTCCGAGAGAAGACCCCCAGGACTACCACCACTCGGAACGGGTCCGCCAGGACGTACGTCGATTCTTTCGACGCCCCCTGGAGGACGCGGACCGACTCCCGGTAATACGTCCCAGCGAACTCCAGGTCGCACTCCAGCGTCTCAAACCCAAAAAGGCGACGGGAACTGACGGGCTTACACCCCTCATGCTTCGCCACCTTCCCTTCAACGCCGTGCTCTTTCTGACTAGGGTGTTCAACATGTGCCTCGCCCTGGGTCACTTCCCACGAGAGTGGAGAGAGGCTCGGGTGATCTGCATCTTGAAGCCCGGGAAACATCCGGTACACCCATCCAACTACCGATCCATAAGCCTCCTTTCCACCCTCTCGAAAGTTTTCGAGAGGATGATCTTAAACTGCTTGTCCCTCCTGCTGGGGAACATTCAAGCCATCCCTGAACACCAGTTCGGGTTCCGTCCTGGACACTCTACGCCCCAGCAGCTGCTGCGGGTGGTGGAGGCTGCCGCCCTGGGTTTCCAGGAACGCGCCTTCACTGCTGCGGTATCACTGGACGTGGAGAAAGCCTTCTAGACGACCTGGCACGCAGGGCTCCTCTACAAGCTGATCCACCTGGGGCTACCCACACAGCTTATCCACACACTACACAGTTTCCTCCGTCATCGGACTTTTAAAGCCACAGTCGCGGGGCGAACCTCCACAATTAGGCCAGCAAGAGGCGGAGTCCCCGAAGGCTCTGTTCTGTCCCCTACTGTATTTAGTGTCTACATGGCAGACTTCCCCACAGAACCACAGGTCAGTATAGCTCAGTGCGCAGATAACGTATTGCTATACTGCACCAACCGATACATCCTCAGAGCCTTCAACCCCATACAGAAACACCTCCGCCAAGTCCAAAAGTGGTGTCGGCGCTGGCGAATGTCCGTTAATCCGGACAAGAGCCACGCAATCCTCTTCACGAGGCGCCACACCCCCGTAGACTGCCCCACATTTCACCTTCGAGGCCGAAGGATCGAGTGGACAAATTCCATCAGCTACCTAGGAGTCAAACTGGACAGAGGTCTGACTTTCCGCGGTCACATCAGAGACCTCTCGGCAAGGTCTCAGGGGGCTATTGCCTCCCTGTGCCCAATGCTGAGGTCCGAGATGCCAGTCCGCCTAAAGCTAACCTCTTCCGGGCTCTTGTAGTCCCCCTCATGCTTTACGCTTGTGAAGTGTGGGGCATGGCTGCAGGTAGTTGGCTCCTATGGCTCCAGAGGGTTCAGAACAGAGGACTCCGGTCCATCTTCTCTGTCCCCTTACCCTTCCCCGTGAGACTACTTCACGAAGCCTCATCTCTTCCATACGTGGAGGATGAAATTAGGCGCCGGGCAGCAAAATTGTACGCCAAATTACCCAACCATCAAAGCGCCCTAGTTAGGTCTCTAGGGGACTGCGACCCCTCTACACTCCGCTTCAAGGCGTATAGGGTTCCCCGCGTGGCTTGCGGGCACGCCCCATAACCATGGAGAAGTACCACCAGCAGCTAAAGCTGATCTCCAAAGATCCCTACAGAGAGTTGATCCTCTCCAAAATTTCTTCCCCACTCAAAATTCTAAATTCAACATTCACAAAACACCAATTTAAAAATTTAAAAACTTTTTAAAATATTATTTTCATACACGTCAGAATGCAGACATGGCTGCATCCTGCAAGACAGCTGTCAAGGGGCTTTATAGCTCCCTTCTAAACCTCACCTACGTAAACAAAAACAAGCCACCCTATAAAATCTCCTATCCTTAATTATTCCTATCTGCGGTTAAACCCTTAATAGGGGTAGGCACGCAGCAAAAGTCGTCGGGCTGAACCTCAGCCTACCAGTAGCTCGTCGTCGTCGTCCAATGTGTGAGGACTCATTCGTACCTCTGCGGTAATGTGTGAGGTTCACATTCTGGAGCTTCCGGATTCGATTCCCGGTGAGCACTCACGCTGACCATGGGTTTTTGGTGCTTTCCCCGGGTTGTAGGCACATTTTGCTCTTGTATCATAACTTTCCTCTGCATCATCATTTGTTGAAGGACCAGGCGACAGTGTTAGGCGTCTTGTGGTTGGGCGGTGGAAGTGCGCTTTGTGAAGGTTTCCCCTGGGTCCTGACTGCCCACGGACCTACCCTCCAGGTGATCACTGAGTTTCCCCTTTACGGGATCCCCGGGTTTTGGGGCTTTTAGCCCTGCTTGAGCGGCGACGGATGCGTTCATTCTGGAATCGTTAGTGAGCTATAGTGAACCAGTTCAGCTGTGTACGTCATCTCTGGGATCTGGCCGCTCTTCGGGTCTCTCCTGCACCTATCCCTCCCAGGAGTAGCTTTCGAAGAACAAAGGACCACATTGGCCAAAGTGCGGTGCTCTGCCCCTTGGTTTTGTGTATAGAGATAGTTTAGACGTGGTGAATGGCCGATAGTTTCGCAATGATCTATGGCCAAGTTCACTTTTGTATTTAGAAGACCATAGTGGTGTCAGATTGGTATCTCTCCAACTTCTGTGCAGTAAACATCGGGAACAGTATGTGATTAAGCACAGTGCCTGCTCGCATTATCAACAGTGTCTTGTTTATTTCAAGGAAGGAAACAGAGACGTTACCCCCACCCTCAATTTGCATGATGTCACTCGCGCAGATCCTAGCAAGGTCATTCAACACGTCTAAAAATACCTATGTATGTTTACCTTACCTCCAGGCTACTACCCGAAAAGGCTGTTAGATGTGGAAAGCGAGAGTGCCGTTCAATTTTTCTTCAAATACTTCCATAACTTTCCAATAGACTTCGCTGCGAAATCTGGTTGAAATCACATACCTATATGGTTATTGTTATCAGGAAGCGTATGCGAATTTCGGCACTTAAAACTTTATATATAACTTCAGGAATACAAGCGCGAGCAACTATATTAATATATTCTGGAAGCCCTGTAGTTTAGTCTCTTCTAACTTGCTGATGGCAATGTGAAATCAAGCTCAAGCTGTATATCAGGCATCACCATCTGATACCTACTTCTTAATCTTCCTTTAAAACGTCTGAGAACATTTTTTCCTCGTTCAGAAGCTAACATTTTTTTTTCTTTCTTTTTTTATCGGATAACAGTAAATGTTTTCGAGAAAAGTTCATGTGTAATTAGTCTTTCCTCTTCAGTTTTATAACGATGAACATGACTACGTCCATTCTGAAACTCTTACATTAAAAGAGCGTAACTCATCATCGCGGGAAGATGCCTTAAAGCTGTTACCGATCTAACGATTTTTCGGTAATTCTTTCCATCTGTTTCTTCACAACCACTTGATCTGCATCTTAGGGCATGGCTGGCTTGGCCTTAGGAAAATTCAGCCATAGCAAGAATCAGCCAGAGCCTACCAAGAAAGTATATAATTAAAAGGTAATTAACCTAACCCTGCGGTGCAACAGCCCTTTCCGCCGGCCGCTGCGCCCCCCACCTCTGCTCACCACAGGCGTTATGAGTGGGGTGCAGTACTGGAGGTGGGAGGTGGTCAGCGCCCCAGTACCTCGCGGCCTGTTATGCAACCAGAGGCCCCTACTTCTCAGTCATCTCTTCAATTGGCCCCTCAGGGACCTAACGAGGCTGAGTGTACCCAGGACCAGGTCTCCCAGCGGGAGCAAATCCCCACGCCGGTACTGGAAATCGAACTAGATTCTCCCACTTGGTAATTAGCAGCAGCACGAATAATAATAACAGCCAGGTCATTGAATACAGGAGAGAATACTGAGATATGTGTGTGATTACTTTCAGTCGACTTTCATCCCAAGAAGCTCCACTAAGATTAAAAATATCGATCTACAGAAAGTTCTTGTTAGGGGAGAAACTAAGAAAGCTGGTATACCAGAAAATTAACAGGGTATGCTCCTAGATCGATATCTAATGTGGGTTTGCGGTTTCTGTTGTGGACATCCACTCAATTGGATTGTCAAACCCTTTTGTTTGTAGAATGAATGACACAGAGGGGCATAAAATGAGCAACACAGCCCCCTCTCTCCCCATTTCCAAAAGTAAATGTAGTGCATGAAGCAGAGTGGGTCCACACCCAAGTAGCAATCGATTAATGCAAGACAGAGGGGTAGCACGGGGGTTAAAATTAACCCTTGGGGCGTTGGTCTGTAGCATCATCTCTGCGCTCCCCGTATCTAATAAAAATGAATTCCACCGCTAGAGGAGGAGTGTTCCGTGACGTCAGGGATGGAGGGAACGTTGCCAGAGTCAGGACATTAAGACTTGCAAAAGTTTTTACTACCTCAAGAACTCGTTAGGGATGAACAAGACTTGTGTGATGGCAGACACCGATGTCACTCCAGGTAAAAACTTTTCCCTGGCGCAGTCCTAATCCACTTGACTTACGACTGGCGTAGACTATGACTATGGCACACTTGAAAGAACTTAGCCAGCTCTTTAAAGTTGGCAACGTTGTAAGCAGTTCTTTATGATAGCAAGCCAAGCGTTACTGTTGTATTTTGTTGGAGAGATCCTATTGAGGGAACTTAAATGATCATGTAAAACATTCTACCATGAAGAAAATTTTATTATTTATTTAGTAGTTACTAACTAACCGGATAGGTTATATCGAACGTTGAAGGAACGAAAGGTTTGAAATTATGCTCAAATGGGTCCACAGTCCCTAAAGCTTAGTTACCGCACACTCGTCTTCTCAGGATAAGGAAAAATTCTGGAAAACCCTAGACCAGGAAGTGAATGCAGGACCTCTTGTATGTGAGGTACTATCATTCACAAAAGTAAATACCCATCTTCAGTGAGACCTGCGTAAACGGTCACCTAGTTCTCAGGCGTACCTAAACAGATGGTATGAGAATGAAATCAGTCATATATGTATGCTTCCCTTGCTGTTCAGAGGGGATGGCAGTCATTGACTCGCCTCGCAACTTTGAAAAGCGATATTTCAGCAATCAGTCTAAATTAAAGCGTAAATATGCAAATTCCACGTTACTACGTCTGCAGAAAATATGTAAATATAGAGTTCTGATTAAATAGTGGACCAGAAATTAAAAACGATGTCAGTGTTGAGCTCTTTGCTTACCGAAGTAAGCTTAATAATCAACAGTCGATTTCTGTGTGTTAGCCGAGAGAGTTAAAACACTTCCGACGAGTACCCAGAGTAACCCCGTGAACGTGGATCAAATCCCGCCCTCCGCAAAATTTTTTCTCCCCTTACTTTCTGTTTTAACGGGAACATCGTTATTTATATAACCTGAGCCAAATATATTATTATACAATATTATCATATTGCTGAAATTCTATTGAAATTTTAGAACTGAAAGCTTTAGAAGATATCGATTACAATCGCTGTAGACAACACAGGGAATATGCCTATTTCAACTGTCAATCATTCTTCTACAAATTAATATCTAATATTTTCCTTTAAATAACCCACATTCAAAGGCATTTTTCTATAAATGTCGACAGATACTGACATATTAAAGAATTTACTTTCGTCGTGAACTGTCAATGCTTCGTTAGCTTACAATGGATATAAGAAAGCACCATATCTTGTTCATATTAAAAAATACACGAAAAATAGAATGTTTCAGCTTTAAAAAATTAAATTCCTTGGCATGATTGCATTAATTTATACTTTTTATGCAGTAATACGACACAAGTATCATACTATGTGAGAATAACACTCAAAACATCAAAGGAAAACGAATTTACTCTATCACATACCATACGAAAGAAAATGGGGTATCACTGATCACAAAAATAGATAGTTAAAAGAACTTGATGCCAGTGATTAAATAGTTAATAGTGTATTAGACAGAACGCAATTCAGTTGTAGATTACCTCAGCCTGAAGCAACCTTTGTACCTGACAGCGTTGTCATTTCGCTTGTTTCCAAGGATTACACAATGTTGCCATGTGCCCATTCACTCAATTTATAGACGCGTTCCTTCGTCCTGATTCTGCATTCCTGATAAAAAGCTCTAAAACTAACTAAACCCTGGCGCAACAGCCCACAAGGGGCCAAGGCCTACCGCCCAGCCGCTGCGTCCCCCACCTCTGCCCACTACAGGCGTCATTGGTGAGGTGCAGTATTGGAGGGTGGGACGTGGTCAGCGCCCCGAGCCCTCCCGGCCGGTTATGCGGTCTTCTAGACCTAGGGCCGCTACTTCTCTATCAAGTAGCTCCTCAATTGGTCCCCTCGGGACCTAACGAGGCTGAGTGCACCCCCTGCCAGACCTCCCAGAGGGGATAAAATCCCCATGCTGGTACCAGGGATCGAACCCGGGTCCTCCGCGCCAGAGGCAAGCGCGCTACCAACTGAGCTACGGAGGTGGTCGATAAAAAGCTCTGGAGAACTAAATTCGCTTGTTAATTTTCCATTTCAAAAAAGGAAGTATGCACGAGGTGAGATTTGAACCACCAACGCTCAGTACTCTAAATCCCTGCGCACAACCACGCAACGACTTTGGCCATTTGCGGATCGGTTAGCTTTTGCTCTATTCCTGTTATATTAAGCTACATTCTCTTATTAAGTTGACAACAAATTTCCTTGCAAGGCGGAAAGTTCGTAGCACTATTCACAGAAGTTTAAATACTTTGCTTTTGTTTCTGGATGTTCGTTTACCCTTATTTAGAAAAAGAAGAACATAGTCTAGAACAATCATGGGTATCACAGTGTTCAGTGTGGATGGTTAGATCCTTCAGTTGTTTTTATTAACGACAAACAAAGATGAAACGATTAAAGTTATATAATAGCTTTTTTTAAAAAAAAATTTCTTCCAACGTAATGCCATATCTAACGGTGGATTGATTTAGTGATGTAACACATTTAAAATATGATATGCCTAATATATATTATAGTTCAATGATACTAACTTCATAGTCAAACTCTCCATCTTGTGTTGCAGTAGATGCCTGCTCCGCCAACTTGATGTTAGAATCGAATCTGTTTGCAATTTTGTTTTGATTAAATAGTGGACCAGAAGCAAAAAACGACGTCAGTGTTGAGCTCTTTGCTTACCAGAGTAAGCTTAGTAAGCCACACTGGCTTCCTCTACTCAGCGTTAGTCAAGAGCGTTAAAACGCGCTAAAACGGATCCAGAGTAGCCACGTGAACGTGGATCGAATCCCGCCCACCGCATAAATGTTACCCCTTCCTTTCTACCTTAACGGGAAGATCATTATTTATATAACACCATTATACAATATTGTTATATTCCTGCAATACGACTGAAATTTTAGGATTCAAATTTTAGAACTGAAAGCTTTAGAAGGTATTGATTACAATTGCTGTAGACAGCACAGGGAATACGCCTACTTCATCTATCAATCATTCTTCCAGAAGTCGATTCCTAATATTCTCCTACGAATACCCGCATTCAAAGGCGTCTCTCTATAAATATCGAAGATTATTTCCATATTAAAGAATTTTCTTCCGTCATGCTCTAGCAATGCTTAGCTTACAATGGATATAAGTAATCATTATATCTTGTTTATGTTAGAAAATATCAACATACACGAAAGAAAGAAGTGAGTGTCACTGAATAAAGTAATTAATGATATACTAAACATAACATGAAACAGTTGAGGGTTACTTGAAAGTGAAACAGATGTTTGCAAACTGCACCTTGCCATTTTGTTCCTTTCGACTCATTAACTCAGATTCTCAACTGTGATTTTATTCAAGTTCTTTCCAATAAAAAACCTCTAGATTAATTAAACATATTTGTTAATTTTTCATTTCAGAAGAAAAAAAAAAAAAAAAAAGAAAAGAAAGTAAAAAGAAGGAGTGGATACAGCAACTCAATTGAGTCACAACGGTAGCAACGCACCGATTTAAGCTATTCCTCACTAAGGTGACCTATGCACTCTGAAAGAAAGATAAAATTAAAGAGTTGTAAACAGATTCGATTCTAACCTCAAGTTTGCGGAGCAGGTGTCTACTGCAACACAAGGTGGGGGGTTTGATTATGAAGTTAGTATCACTGAACTATAATACCTATATTTTAAATATGCATATTACATCACTAAATCAATTCTCCATCACGTATGAACGTGAATTTGAAGAGCAGTATATTCAAATGTTTATCAACGAAAACGCATATCCATATTATATAACTTTAATCGTCTGTCCCTACACCACGGAGTTGGGCAGGTATTTTATTGCTGGGCACGATACAGCGAAAACCTGGAAAACTGAGGATATTTTATGTGGAAAAGGCAATAACATTAGCAAAGAGCACCTCCGTATTGAACAATTCGAATTATTTATAAAGATTATCTCGGATTTTTTTTATCGTTCCATTTATACCCCGCCTTTAACTTCAATGATAATATAGGCAGCCTTAGCTCTGAACATGTTGCCTATAGGCAAGGGTGTTAACTCGTATATTGTGGGTTTGTGTCTTTGGATTTTGTGTACATTAATCACACAGAAACAAACAAACACACACACACACACACACACACACACACACACACACACACACACACACACACACACACACACACAGAGAGAGAGAGAGAGAGAGAGAGAGAGAGAGAGAGAGAGAGAAACAAACACACATTTACATTTTCTTGCTTACTTCCAGATACTGCAGAGGATGGGAATAATTTTGGTTAGAGAAAAATTGCCACTCCCCAGCCCAGAATAGAACCCGGGACCCCACACATAGCGGGCAGGTGCTTTACCGACTGAAATACTGTGCCAGTCATCTCGGAAATGGCTCAAGCCACGAAAAGGTTAGTTGAAATAAATTGTGAGCTTTAAAGAAATTATATTTTGCTTCGTAGTATACTTTCGTCTGTCACTTAAGGCATAAGTTACACAGGATTATGTAAAATTTTCTTCCGAATTAAGAAGACTACATAGACCATACCCAGGAAATTCAATATAAGTATACATTTTATTTGTCGTGTAGATATATTATTAATATATGGTATTTTAATCAAATGCGTCAGAGCCATTTTTGAGAAAATACAAGCTCAGGCATTTCCATGTATAGAGTAGTTGGTGTGTTAGGTTTTCTCCAAAATCTACGCATATTTGGAAGATACCTAATATTAAGTTTGTTATTTATATATCACACTTTCCTTTTTTGAGTTACGCTGTTCTCCCGCCCTCCTTCCCTCCCTCTCTCTCTCTCTCCCTCTCACTCATTCTCTCATACACACACTCATGATTCTTTGTCTAAAAGCGTGTTCTTTTTTTTTTGGATTCAGAGGCCTCTAAAGCTATATTACCGGCGAAATGTCTGTATCAAATTTTTGGTTGGAATGCAATACTTCCCTACTTACTAATGTGTGTGGTGAAAAAGGTAAACAGCGATTTTCTGTTGTTTCAGCATGAAGTATAAATTATGATATCTCTTCACGAACCGTGGCCAGTTTTAAATATAGTGAAGACTCTATTATAGGTTACTATCATCATAACTTGTACTTGGTGTAACACAAATAGGAATCATGTGTCATAAGTTCTTTCCAGAATATATTCTAAAGCTATGAGCTACCAAATTTCCCTGTCTAAAAGGTGCTTAAATTAATTAGCTAGCCATGGATGTCACCAGAGATGTGAAGAAGGGAGTTCGTCAGTGGTGAAAACCGCGCCCATGGAACGTATAGTTATCAATAGGGCTCGGGTTTTTATAACGTCATATTTTACCCTGGCTTATTTTTCCATGCCTAAGTTCACTTAAGCATGTTTGCTATCTCTGTGAACACAATGAATTAGCTATTATTGGTCATATAAATTCATATTTGAGCATATTTTAGTGCTGTCATATTTTGGCCAAATATACGAAAAAGATCATATTTTGTGTAGCATTTAACACTTCAAGCTTTCCCCCTCGCCCATAAGTAACATGTTGGGGGACTTAGCTTGGTACTGCAAAGTTGGTACTATTCCAGAAAATGCTTTGAGATTGGGTCCATATGGTGTCCATATGTTGTTAATGATAATTCTATCTTCCAACATTTCATGGATTTCCTGTAAATAGAAGTTGGCTGTACGTGCCGTCGCAGAGTCCTACTGAAAAGTCGCGTTAACTTCTTACCCTCCCACTTAATGCGCCAACAAATGGCCACAAAATGCTTATATATATACCAGGTAAGTCAGTCACACCTTATTGTTTTTGGAAGGTAGGCCACCCATCTAACGGCACGTGCGCCTTAGTCCAGTTTTGCGCTTACTAAAATGTATTGCTTGACATTCTTAAAGGGAGGATTGCACAAAATTGAGAGCAACAGTGCTTTAAGGGACAGAACGTACTCCTCGCTAAAGTACACCTCAAAAACTTACGACTCGTTTACTGAGAGTGAATTCCAGTTCCCAGCCGATTTTACAAACTTTTTATTAGAGTATACATAGCAACGTAATTCAGTAAACGGCTCGGAAAAATTGGACCTATCATATGAGTACACTAACAACGTCAGCTAAAAATAAAATGGTGGATTCTTGTGCTTAGAGCAGGGGTTGGCTGGCAAAAATTAGGAAAAATTTAGACACGCCTCATCCATCATGGACCCGTACAGTCAAAACGGACATATTATTAAACAACAGTTTATTTACATTTTTGCGTGAACTACGCCTCGCACTTCTCAATTAATATGCATAACAGCTTTTGCCATTTAAGTAATACTATTAAATCGTCCAGAATTAGAACTGTCTTAAAAGCCTAAATCAAGCCCGAAAACTTGCGAGGTGGCAATGGCATAGCGCCAGGCATACAAGTCCTACTATTGCACGCGGTACGCGCTTTTTTTAGTCAAGTCTCGAAATAGCTGAATAGGATTGTGACGGGTCCTCTGCGCTAACCCCCAATGACACAGGTTCGAGTCTCAGCAATGTATATATATTTAATTTATTTATGTTCATCAAAACTTGGAAGCCGAATTCACAATAATGTAATTATGAAGTCCCTGAGGGTTTAGGACATTATAATTTAAATCGTTTTTGGTTGTCTGCATTTTTAATAGCACAATAATTCATTGTGTGCAAAATTGAGTTTAACTTCCATGTTAAACTCTGAGAATGTAATTTCCTTGCTTTCTGTGTTCAAATGTGTATGAATGATCCTTATTTCAATTGCACCTATCTATAGGTGTGTTTAATCAACTACATAATTGTAGTTCACCAATAAAGAAACATCAAACAATGTCATAAAACATAAATAAAACATTAAAAAATGAATATAATAACAGTTTTCAGAATAATAATTTGTAAATTGTGAGGATTGCACGGTTAAAAAAAAAAAAAAAAAAAAATAAAAAAATAGTACATGCAGGTGATTCGAACCACCTTCACAACAGACAGATTACTTCGGAGTCTTGCGCTCGTTCCAACTGAGCTATCTAGTAACGTGTGAAGCAAATATTCCGTTTAAGATGTAATATTCGCTGGCTCCAGTGAACATTTGCTGAAGTGCAAACGTCAGCTGTCTAATTACGAATATATTAAAAAGCGATGTGATAACATGTATATTAGTACTAATTTCATCGAGTGTTTAACCTCCATGTTAAATACGCGGGTAGAACCTAGTAATGGGGTCGATGTTTTCATGTTGGGGTATAAAATGCGGATTGCATAAAACTCGAGAATAAGGGGCAGTTGACTCACCTGGTATATATATATATACCAGGTGAGTCAACTGCCCCTTATATATATAGGTGTTCCAAAATTAGACCGGCAGACTTTGGGAGCTGATGGATAACATTATTTTAAACACTGCGAGAAGAAACAAAACAGTCTCGTTATACCACTCCTTGAACTTGCGTCTACATACACTTGCAAGGCAATGCTTCACTAGTTCGCAGAGTACTACGTTACGTTGTTTTCGACTCTTGCTATTGGTGGCAGTTGTTTGTACATTTGATGGCCGTGCTGTACTTGTGACGTCATTCATACTCTGCGTCCAGCTAACCTGTTTCGCATTGCGAGCGCACATCCCTCCGGTCATTAATGATCAGTAATTACATGTCGTGCCAGTCTGACAACTGCTCCCATAATTTATTAACTTCTGTATATCCATGAATGGAAATATATCTTTTGTATCGCAGAAACTAGCAAAGTTAGCTAATGGATTTGCTCGCATACCACTATGGAGTTATCAAGCACAGCCTTCTTACGGGAGATGCTCTGAAAATTTCTTCGTAGCTGTTCGCTTTTGACAACTTCTTAACCTACACAACTTGATAATGTCCTTCCAAGTTCTTTCGAAGATACTCAGACGTGGCGATAAACATTCTCTTGTTTCATAAGTCATTGGACACACTTTGTGGTGTAATGTAGAGGTAAAAAAGAGCAAAATATTATATAGCATTTATCTGAAATTGCCTTATTTTGGACTTATGATGGATGCATAATATACTATCTTGGCAGAGCACATTCTGTTCGTTGACATAGCGACTCTAATACTGTAGAACACACCTCTACACAGTTTAACAAATACTACTTTGTTTACTGTACTAGGTATGGTCTTTTGTATTGTGTAGTATGACCTTTTTGTGTCTGCTACACTACAATTTGTAACTCGGCTGTAGCTGTGGTGAACGTATGGTGTGATGGTTTACTCCATGGATATGTGGATATGCACCTCCTTCAGGAAGCAGCCTAGGGCAATTCACAAGAAGCAATACTACGGTACAGCGAATTGTTTCCAAACAAAAGATTACTAAAACATCAGACTTTTGCAGCTATGGACAGGCGTAGGAGCAAGTACGACATTAGTTCTGCACCACGGTCAGACCGCCGCAACTGCATGGAATGAGTGTTAAGGAGAATCGGTATTCTGCAAGTGATGGATAAGGAGCCAACACCATAAGTACTCGACAAATAAGTGCTACTTTAGAGATACCCCATTCAACTGTATGGCGCTGCTTCGGAGACAATTACACCCATTTATCTGCAGAAAGTACACGAGCAGACTAGACTACATGTCAGCATTCTGTCAGTGGTTTTCCAGGAGCACTCTGCTGATGCAATGTTCATTTTTTGGATACTGTTTACTGTTTATATAAAATGTGGGAGTGTGACAATCCTTATGAAACTACAGTAATAGAGTATCAACATCGATTTTCATAAACATTTGAAGTTGTATGGTGGGCAATGACTTATTCGCAGCGCTTATTCTACCATGGCCGAGTGTACTGACAGTTTTTGGAATCGCAGTTGGTGCTATGGTTCATAACCATGCCCCACTCGCTAGGCGCATCACCTTCTGTTTTATGCCCCGTGCAATTTCAGTTGAGAGGTCAGGGGGAATCACAATGTTGCATATCCCGGTAAGTGGATAGGTCGTACAGGACCAGTTTCTTGGCCAGCCAATCACCGGTCCTTAACACTCCTGGAATTCTACCTTTGGGGTCCTCTCAAGGCACTATTTTATGGTGGAAGCGAAATTCATAACGCAGTAGAACTACATCAGGGAATTGAAAATTGTGGGTAATTGTGCGGAATGAGTTGAGTGGGTCCCGCAACATTCCAAGAGCGGTACAACGAGGGTCTCATTGTGTTAACCTTCAGAGACGTCACTTTGAACATGTTTTGGTGTAAATGACATGTAGTTTATGCTGAAGTCGTGGTCTCTTTTTTGAACTCTGGGACACATTAATGTCATGTGTGTTCTTGTGTGTGTGTCTGTGTGTCTGTGTTACGCTCATGATTTCTACTGTGCGTTTCTGTAGATGCCTTATTAATTTATTTGCGTGTTTCTTTGGTAACAATTATTTTGTCTGCAATTCTAATAAGTGTAAAGTATCATCAACTGCATAACTCTGCAATAAAGAAATTTCATATAAGTTATATAAAATCTTATTCATATTTTACCGCTCTATTACCCCCACGAACTTTATACAGTAACTTATGAAACACCTGTACAATAATATATGCTTCTCATTGACTCTTGTAGTCAACAGGGCTGTACAATCGGAGCTGCGGTCCAATTCAGTTCCTTTGTTACGTCCTGCTTTAAAAATTTATTTTAAATTTGAATACAGATTTTCTTAGTCTGTTTTATTTCCATTTCATTGCTCTTTCTTCAAATCTTTGAGCTGTAGAGGAAGATGCATTAGGTAAAAGTGCACGACCTTGAAATCATCCCAGCAATTCCTACTGCATACCATTCTCTACCAAAAGTCAGTTTATAGGGTAAATGCCTGAGCCTGGGGATGTCTCTACTCCAAGATAATTAATCTCTTGGGTGAAGGACCGGAAAGCATACAAACTTTTAACACCATTGTGTACAATAATGTCTAAGAAATATCTTTATAGCTCTTTCTCAGTTAATGTAGACCTTTTCTGAAGCGATTACTTTGTGCATACATTGCCATGCTACGGAAATATGCACTATAGAGTTTTAACTAGTCCATTTCATATATAAATGTTGTGATATCGTTGCTTTCATCCTGGGTGGCTCAGAGTATACGCCACCTGCTATTCTCTTCTGTTGACTCAATAACTCACTGAGAACTTGCAGAGGCGGACTTAGCACCCGACCGGGAGGATGGATGAGGTGAATGGATCCTAAGGGCGGCCGGAATGTTGCCATGACCGAGCATAGAGCACTGTCTCTGCATGTTCCTAGTTAGAAGTACCCCGGCGGAGGCTGGCTTAGCTCCTCTCCCCCTCTGGGGTTTGTACCCTCCCATGGGGGGCTCGGAAACCAGTGGCTCATCTTCCAATCCGGCGGACGAGATTTCCAGAGCGCATTTGTTCCCCCTGCCGTGCTGCTGCCGCAATGCTCCCAGACGCTTCCAACCCTTAAAGAAACCTAACGGGATGAAGGGTGAAATGAAATGATTAATGTAACCAAATGGAGGAACAGGAAATTCAGAAGATAGTGGAAATCCTTCCCAGCATTCACCTGGCAACCCAGGTAAACCTCCGAAAAAAGCCCATGGGTCAGGAACATCGACCAAGGGGATCGAACCCACGACTTCCCGAATGTCGGTCACAGGTATTACCACCTGAGCCATCCTCCTCGGTATTCTCTTCTGTTACATAGCACACTCCCCTTCACTCACAATGCTGCTTTTTGCATCGCCACATCTTTCTCCACTCCTTCACAATTTATTTACTTGTTATGTAATGTTGTTTAATATTCACTCTGTTCTGCATATACGAGTATGGCTCAAGAAGTACCTGTGTTACAAAAGAAGACACCAATTTTTTGAAACGCAAATTATTTATATCTCAGTAGGGACTATGGGATATTAAGGGATATATATTAGGGATATACGCTTTTGCCCACGTTCCTACCGTTTTTTAATCCCTCCAAAAATGGGAATTGTCACGCTCTGCTAAATACACCCCTGTCTCGACGACGCCTTCGCCATTTGACCTAACTTTCGTTCCTGCGAGTCCTTTCTTCATGTTTTGGAACAAGAAGAGGCCAAAAACCCGCTGTAGTATTTTCCAGTAATCATTTCTCCTTTTTCCTAGAAGTCAATGAGCATAACATCCTTCGCGCCCCGAAAAATCGTTGCCGTCACTTTTCCGGCCGATGGGACCGTCTTTGCTTACTCTGAAGCAGATTCTCCGGAAGCATCCCATTGTTGTTACTTGTTTTCCAGAGTATAATGATGAATCCAGATCTGATCCACGGTGACAAATCGAGGGAAAAAGTCTCGGATTTATCTTAAATAGCTCTAAACATAGCTTTGAAGTGGAAAGCTGCACCTGCTGTTGTCCAATAAGCAAACGCGCCACACATCTGTCCGGCCATTTTTTCATCTCCAAAACTTGTGCAAAATATGAATTGTCGTTCCCGCCGACGTGTGACTTTGGGAACTTTCGTTCGACGATTAACGATCATACCGTGGGCTTTTTCAATGACTTCCTCAGTAACCAATGTATCGGGTGACCTGGGTGCTACTCATCTAAAACGGATGTTCGACCACATTTAGAGTCGTTGTACCACAATCTATTGTCATTAGCAGCAAAAGGTCTCCATAAATAGCATTGAATTACCCTTTTATATATTTGCAACTTTTTCCATTCGAAAGTAAACAGCGATCCAGTGAACGGTACTGCACTTTTTCTATTTTAAGGAAAACACATTGAACGACTAATTGAAATGCCTGCCAAATACAAACTAATTTGTGAATCAGGGCCAAATTTGTTTTGGCGATGTGTAACAAATGACAGTACACGACGGTATCACCATCTACTTCGAAACACTGATAGTTATTGAAGTGCCCTCGTAGCGCATACACCCATTCTTATTTTATGTAGGTACTTCAAGCTTTTTTTTTTTGGTCATTGCTAGTCCTATAACCATTCCTTTCTTTGTTTTCTCTCTATTTTCTCGCTTTACAATACTTTTTTCTTTGGAACCTATTTTCTTATTCAGTACACGATTGAGAACAACACTTATTTCACTGCATAACTCTTTTGGATTCAGGTTAGTCATACAACATTCTCTGCAGCACTTGAAATCTCCTCTGCACTGAAACATGAAAGAAGAAATAATTCTTAGAACATGTTCGTGAAAATTCTCAGGCTTTTAAATCTAGTGCCATTTACCGTTGTGGAGGGTGGACCCGCTCACACGGCAGGTTTTCTTGCATTTTCTTGTAAGATGATCTTGGCAACACTACACCCAGAAAGCTTATATGCTACGTATGGGCCTCTGTTCAAAACAGAGATGAAATTACATATCGTGAGCAATGACCAGAGACAAATTATCATCTTCTCTAAAGTCCTTAAGTTTTGTTGGAGCAAACCCACGAAATGTTTACACACATACATAGATGCATTTGTAAACAGTAGTTTCCAAAATGTTACTCCTGTGTAAGCTAAGCAATTGTACAGTGCTCTCGTAAGTCATATGTTTACTTTCTATACCATTTATCTATAATAACTAAAGGAAATATTGCATTCCACCTAAAAAATCGATACAATACCTACATATTTTGAGATTCTCTGAATAAAAATGACATTTTTAGAAACGAGGCCTGTGTGTGCGTGTCTGTGTGTATGTGTGTGTGTATGTGTGTGTGTATGTGTGTGTGTGTGTGTGTGTGTGTGTGTGTGTGTGCGCGCGCGCGCGTGTGTGTCCATGGGTCTGTGAACAGCATATCTCAAAAACGAAATTCAGTTAAACAGCAAATCTAGTATTTACATTCAGCATCTTCCAGGAGTGAGATACAAGGAGGACAATAAAATCCCCCAGTCCAAAATATCCTTTTAATGAAAATATATTATATAAGATTTTGATTAAATCACCATATGTTTAAGATATTTGCATCACAAATAAAAAGAGGATATATGCTGAATTTTCTGAGAATCTGCTATGAAGTCCCTTTCACTCTCAGTGACTTTTGCATAACTCGTAAACCATAACAGATAGTCAAAATCTCATCATACAAAAATACAGATACCATAAAGCACACAGTTTGTGTATTATAAAACTTTTTGTGACGTTAACAATTTCCGAGGTATTCTTTGTTGCTGGTTTGAATTTTCAAACCCTTATACTTTTAGTAAGTGGCTATTCCATGATAATACAAAGATTATGGAATTTCAAAGCCATTATATAATCATAACTTTACTGTGTATATTCGCAGGAATTATTATTCATATGCAGTATAAATATTTTTGAGGATATTCACTTTATAGGGAATTTATCAATTTTGATCCGCTTTTTAAATATCTGATTGACGCTTTAGACTTATATCTGCAACAATATGTGTAAATGTATAATGAAAGTTCATCTCCATTAGCAAGAAGTGATCAAAGAATAAGCTTTTATAAAGGAATAAAAAGTCGCGTGAATGTATCATGGATTTTTTTCCTCACAAATACTTATACAGGAGAGTACCTAATGTAAGACAATGAGCATTTTTCTAAATTAATATTTATTCAGAGTATAACTTAAACCAAAACTACAAAATATGGAGTGAAAGAAGAATTCAAACTGAAGCTTGCAACCATAATCATATATCAACAAGTTATACAAGATAATATTACGAGGTTTTGAGTGTTATAGTTGGGCCGCTCTTTGCGTTTCCAGTTCGGCTTCTTTGGTTCTAGCTTTGTGGTAGCTTGACACATAAATAAAACGGTCGCTTTGTAATGAACTGGAAAGCCGACTTTCGGCCGAACTATACTTATTGTTTCTATTTCAAGAATAAAATGTGCCAGTAATGTAATTAAAAAATATACACATAAAATAAAATTGTACTTACGTTCTGTTTAAAAAGTAATTACCACGTCGCCAACTGCTAAGTTATGAAATAGTTAATACCCATTCACAAAATAAAGGCAAAACATATTGACAGGATAAAAATGGAAACTCTCTGGATGAACATTATTCATTTTTCAAACCAATGAATTAAATACACGATACTTCATCAAATCGGAGAGCTGCCATTTTAATTTGAACATCCTAAAATCTTTAATATGTGGCAATATCCACTGCATAAAAGCACGTTTAAACGTGAAGAAGATGAAGAAGATATTATGAAGGTGTGTATATAACAACGAAGTCTTTCAGATGGCTGGTTAGATGGAAATAAATCTCTGCAATGACCGGACTAAGTTTGATCATTTAATCTCTATGTAGGTATATTCTGAAGTATCAGTTTTTGATCAGATTGAGTATATTGCACATATAATACAGGATGCAGGCTACTGTGTAACAGGAGGAAGCCAACCATCTGAGTGTATGAGCTACAGCCTCTGTTAATGAAACAAAAAAGGAGAGCGTAATGCTCGACAAAATTTATGTAACGCCAAAATTGTTGTACAAAAGAGGAGCATTTGAGGTTAAAGCATGTGACAGCAACGAAAATACAACTTCACACATTTTCATGATACCATCTCTTCTGTTTAAAAACAAATATGTAATAGTAATATTTCTTGTGAAAAATGTAACGCAGATTTGCATTTTACACTTGACAGTTTTTTCTTTATTTTTTATTTTTAAGTGTATTGAAGGTGTAAGTTTTTGATGTCCTGTGTTTAATTGCGGACAACAACAAAGCAAATTGGAACTATTAACACATGTTTAGGACATAGTTCACTGCAGACTAGTGCAGCAAAACCAGTGCAACCAGGGTGACTATTGGTTTTGCTTTTTGACATAGTTTAAAATGTATTAGCAAAAATTGGATAAACCAAAAAGATAGATAACAGGCTGGTAGCTCTGTACTCCATGCGAAATTTGCAGATTTAAAGATTTAATATGAATCAGAGAAGCATATATGTGTAAAAACAGCTCATAAACTCAGGGAGTCATAAGCATATTGCTAAATGCTATCCGTTCACAATCCGTTCCATTTATTCATGCAGATATTCCAAGCAGCTGTAAAACTGGTAGAATGGCA
This sequence comes from Tenodera sinensis, assembly GCA_030765045.1. Taxonomy (NCBI): domain Eukaryota; kingdom Metazoa; phylum Arthropoda; class Insecta; order Mantodea; family Mantidae; genus Tenodera; species Tenodera sinensis. The sequence goes on along the minus strand of CM060964.1, from coordinate 275,828,364 downwards.
AATTTTCTTTTGAATAATTATTGTAAGTTAAAAAATGAAGCGATGAAAGGAATTAAAGTTGCAGGAAAGAAACTGAAGCTTCAAAACTTTAGCGTAAAAAGTGCTAATAATGCCCTCTTATAGAATACAAATAAATTAAGTGTTTGCAAACTACTACTTTGTATTGTCCCAGATCACAACCAAGTTAGTCTGAAAATGTATTGTTGTACTTCAAACGTTTTTCAATAAATGTTTGCATTGTGAAATAAAATAAAATATGTGTGTCATGTAACAACCTTTATTTTTTTTTTAATTTCATTTTATTCTTTTCCAGTTTTCCACAGTATCAAACATTATAATAGTGTGCTTTTTTAAAGTCAGCTGATTGTCACATGTGCCACATTTTAAGGCGGCCATCTTGTTTTTGTGATCAGGACTGTAGTATAAATATGGACTTGGTGAAACATGCAGAACATCAGCTTTACGCTGGGATAAGTCACAAATGGCACGAAATTCAAATAATAACTTTACATCTATACATTGATGGAAATTCTTAAAGTCTTCATTGGAAAGCAATGTTATCAAGTTATTCTCCTATCAAAAGGCAACAATGCAAACCAATTGGACATAATGGCAACAATAAACATAATTTTCACAATGACGCCTTTGATACCAAGGAATTTTATTCTGAAGTACATGTTATTTTGCATATCTGTTCATTAACACCAAACATGCAAACATTTATGAAATGAAGGAATAGATTCTATTCAACAATTATTTTTATTGTTGTTTTATTTCCTTTTAACTTCAATGGTCACATCGAGAGCTTTGATTTGAGAAACAAATCTTTAACTACCTATGTCTAGATACCCTAATGTATATTTTTAATCATTTTTAGCGTGAAACACACTTTCACTTTCACACAGATACTTCCGAACTATGCAGAGGTTAGAAAAAGACTAATTTAAAAGAATTCACCCGTTCCAGCCGAGTATTCAACCCGGGACCTCCGGTTGATAAGTCGCTTATCACTTTATGCAAAGGCAGTTGATTAAACTATTCTTTGTATATATGAATGATTTTACAATAACTTGAATTAGTACCTAAATATGTGTAACATATTTAAATTGTGTATACACTAACTGCGTCAAGAGCATTTTTATCACGATTATTATTGACTTTCGTATCGTACTGTTGATAACACTATTGGTACTGCTGATACTACTACTCCTGCTGATATTAGTACTACCGTTGGTCATACTACCACTACTTCTATTGGTACTGCTGCTCTTACACATGCTAGTACTACAGAGAGACCCAAAAACATCCGAACCGCTGCGCGGTGTTTTTCCACTGCGTACACAGAAACACGATAATACAGCTGCTGTACACAAGTTCATCAGTTGACCTGTTTTTCTCTGCTCTGAAACTGCAGTTTTGAGATTGAGTTATTACTAGTGTGCTTTGTTATTTAGTTCTGTACTTAGTCACAAAGTGTATTATGGCTCAGCATTTGTTTTCTACTGCAGATTATGTATATATGATTCGTATGTGTTAACTCATTCAGCTCGCCAAGTGAAAGTGCGATTTTCAGAAAGATTTCCAGGTGATCTGCGATTTCTCTATCTGGGGGAACTTAAAGCATCAAGTACACAAGACAAACCCACACACCTTGGAACAATTAAAACACAATATCCGTCAGGAAACTGCCAGCATATCTCAAGATGAACTACTACGAGTGATGGATGGTTTCCTAAATAGGTGCCGAAAATGTATGGACAACGTCGGTGACCAGTTTCTATCTCCTTTAATAAATCTCCTTTAAAAGTAATTTTAAAAATGTTGTATGGTTTCATCCACACTGTTCTATGACAGTGGCAGTGGATGACGAGCGCCGAGGACGCCTACAGGCAAGACACAGCGTAGCCGGTTCGTGGTCTTTTGGATCACCCGTTATTGTGCTACTACTGCTTGTACTACTATTACCACTGCTACTACTATAATGATGATGATTAATGATAATAACAACAATAATAATAATAATAATAATAATAATAATAATAATAATAATAATAATAATAATAATAATAATAATAATAATAATAATAATAATAATAATAATAATAATAATAATAGTAGTAGTAGTAATAATAATAATAATAATAATAATAATAATAATAATAATAATAATAATAATAATAATAATAATAATAATAATAATAATAATAATAATAATAATATTGTCGATATTCTGTGGATGATTTGGTTTCTTTGAGCACATTTTGTGTATTTCTCTATAAGTAGGTCATAATTTTCCCCGTTTGGGGACCACTGACGTAAAGAACAACTTTAGTACTTCCCCTAGGCGACTGTTCGCGTTACTGCATACACGTTGTGTCCCATTACTCCATTGATATTAATGTTAAAAGTTGATCATCATTTGTTTTATACATTTACTATTTGTTTTATACATTTATGAAATAAATTATTACATTGAATTCTTACTGTCTACAAAAGGAGAAAACTAAAAAAGGGCAATGGAAAGGAAAATAAAATGTGTAATTGAAGAACACGTGCCGAGCCACGGATTTCATTGGTGAAAACGGTTAGTAGATAAGATTTCATTAAGAAAACGCCATATCTAGAATACCGAACATACATTTTCTCTGAAAGTCCCCGTTCGAGGAAGTATAACCTTTGTTATATGTCACAAGTCAGCCAGAGAATAGGCATCTGGCTTCGCTCTTTGTTGAATGTGTTGGTGGGCAAATGTAATATATGAGGCCCAAATGTTCCAGATGCCATTCTGAGTAACGTCGTCGTGCTGAAACATTTGAATGGAATTTCGCCTCCCGACCGTTTCCTCAATCTCTGCGTTTCTTGTTTCCGATGTGGTGCTCACACTTACAGTAATTACATTGGAGCATTAGTCAAGGCAAGGCGCATGCGTGTAGCGGTTCGGGCGACAGAAGTCATCAATCATGTCGTGGTCATGGAGCATCGCGCCGGAAACTTTGTTTCGACCGTGCTATTTTCGCAGAACCCTGCCGATCTGTTCTTTGTGTGGCAGGTGAACTGCCTTCGAGGTCGAGAACTGGCGTGTAACATTTGCAAAATTCTAGATAACATTCACGAAACGTTGGTGACCGGAGGACGAAAAGATTTCTTCTCGAGCAACTCGGATAATTAATACCAAATATTTATTAAATTCTTTTTCCTATAATCTTGCTCCGTTGACATATATTCTTCCGCGTTCCCTTTCTCTCCTCTTTTCTCTCGTTAGTAAATGCACAAGTTTGAATGGCGATTTATGAAAAACAGGCCCTGTTTAATACAAGCTCAGGCGATAAAAGCACTGTCATGATAGATACACGTACTTTCGTCATCTTTGACCGAAGGGTCTTCCTGCTACTTACTTTAAGAATTTACATACATTCCAGACGCATTAACCCTGTTTCCAAATATACTTGATTCATAGGTTATGAAAAAGTAATTTTGACAATTTTCTTCTAAATTTAATTAAATGATAATGTTAAACAAGAAACTAGTTTGTACTGTACAACACATTTCACTACAACACCCAATGACAGGTGACTGCTGCACGCGACAGTTGAGAGATATGGGGCAAGTTAGGTGTATGGAATAATATTTAATCGATTGCCTATTGACTTCCACTCATTTGTTTTCCCAGCATCATGATATACATAAGTGCTCACAAACCTAAACCATCATTCAATCAATAATAGATTTCTGAACAAGGGAAATCCTTCTCTGCAAGTATAGCCTTCATCGTTCTTCCCCCTTTATGCTTCGCCTTCGTTCATGAAGCTTTAACTTGATCTTGTCTTATTGCCTAATTTTTTTCTTCATTCACCATTCCTTAGAGTGCATCTCTCAGCAACTGGTCCCCTTCAACCAGGTCGCTGGTAATTACATTTCCTCTAATATTTGATTTCTTGTGCACCAAATAATTTTCTATTCATCATTAGTTCTCACGAATCTCTGAGAAAACTACATGGTCATCCAATGCACCAACCAATTTATTTCCACCTTATGATCAATTTTAATCTTGTATTGAAAAAACAGTTACATTAGTTTATAATTTTGGAATGTTTCCCTCCATTATTACCTCTGATGTATCTCTCAGTAAGCTGTTTCTTTTTAGTTCCGATAAATTGAATACGAATTGAGTAATATGCACTGTTTGAGTTTCTTATCGTTTAAGGGGTCTCACAGGGGTGAGAGATAACTACTGACCAGTGAATTGGTGACAGCTCGCAATAAGGGACAAGAGTACTGAGAACAAGGAAAGATGGGTTGGGGGGTAGGGGGGTTGATACACTTGGCCTCGCTTAAATAAGCAGCATTTATTGGGTTAAACGCTTCTGTGTTATAAGGAAACCTTTAACTTTGTCCTTAAATCACAAAAACGTGTTAAACTTTTACAGTAAACATAATGCAATGTTATATTGAAGAATATAAAAGCGTTTAATCCTTTTACAAATTCTCCCTGTATTTATACTGGAATTAAAATTCGTATCGAAATAGCTCTAAACGTGCTTGTCTATTACAATATATTATAATATAGTTTCTGCTTTCGAATGAAAGGTTTTCTTCTAATACCTATGCAATATACCGCCTTTCTTGGTTGGCATAGAATTTAGTTACATTTCTGTGAATTCGCAGTTTCTGAAATTTGTCGAACTGTGTTACCAGCGTGCATAGACCAATACTCTTGTCACCTGTAGCTTCTGATATATACGACATGCTGTGAATCAAGCAACAGTTGAGTAACGATTTAGTGACCCATCAAAACTAATCAATACTTCCCTTTCCTGCCAACGTGTCATTGGTTATAAGATTTTATAACTATGTTCAGCCAGTAGCATGAATACTGCTGTCATTGAACAGGGGTAAACAGAGGGAAAGAAGGGGAAACTACCAAGGCCACATTAAATAATCATGATACCCTTGCAGTTTATTAAATTCACTTTGTGTACTACTTATAGTACAATCCAAGTATCTGTCCGCTCGCGCTGAGAGAAATTTTTAGGCCTGACTAATTCGTTGTCTAGTATCCTTTGTCTGTTGAAACTTCACAATACAAAACAGATGACATTTTGCAGCCTATAGCTTTTCAACTGTTTGCAAGTATTGTCCCTATTTGCTCGTATTCAGAAGTAATCCTAATTCTCTCCGAGTCACCAAAGGGGTGTTGCAAATGATTTTAAAGTTATGGATAGAAATCACGGAAAATAAACTAAAGTATTATAACCATTGTAAATATTTTGCAATATTTCTTATAAATGATAACATTAATCTTTAATTTAACATCACTCGTTTATTTATTGTAGTTGAATATTTGCTCATCGCCCTAAACAAGGTGTCATAAACACTATCTGCATTTGTGTGGGATAACATCCGTTTAGATGAGTGAGATATGTGAAGACGTTGTGTGGAAAAGCTTGCTTTAGAGAATCGTAGGATGTCAGAGGACATTGGATGTCTCACAGCGAGGTCATCAAGCGATGTATCTTTATGTTGGTATCGCAACACAATGTAAGTGTTAGTTGGTTTTCACTAATCTCAGAGTAAACATAACCTGTGTCTTCTTCACGGCATGAACACCTTATTTTCCATAGTATCTTCAGCTTAATGCCCTGTATTTTTAAGCTTTGTTTGTTCATTTGATGATTTTTAGTTGTTTTCATTTTTTTTTTAAAGTTTAACGAGTAGGTCATATTGGACGGTGAATGAACGAAATGGTTAAAATGATGCTCAAGTTACCTTACATTCGTCTTCTAGGATAAGAAAATATCTTATCCAGGTAACTCACCCTAACAGAGATTCGAAATTAGGATCTCTTGGGTGTGAGGCAGACACGCTACCACGACGCCACTGAGGTGAGTTAATTCGAAGTTTGGAGATACTCGCATACTTTCTGACTATCATAAATCACGAGTTATATTTATTAGAGTATTATACGAATAAAATGTATTAAGGGGAGATTAAAAGCCCTATCCCGCCAATGTTAAAATTGCTGACTTAATGTACACCTTTTTGAAAAAGCTATTATAGATATCAATTTGAAATTTAAAGCTATGTTAGACAATGATTTTAAATATGTGGATCTTGTTTTGTAATATAATATCTATGTAAATGTTAGAATTTTTTTCAACAACTTTTTTTTAAAAATTTCACTGTAAAAATACAAAATGTTTTAAATATTTCATTGATCAGCACAAAACTAGATCCACAACTCTGTTATAGTGTGCTTGATACGTGTTGAAAGTCTGAGACTTTTCTTTCACAGTTTCTGACAAAACTGTACCTTTATATCAGAAAATGCATTTTATACTCTGGCACAAGAAAATACAACGGTATCACACTTTTTCAAGATAAACTTACAGTATTTACTATTTTTCCCTCTTAGCAGCAGTGGTACCAACCGTAAACTCCGCCTTAAAATGAGCTAAATTTAATATTTTTAGCCCATTTGGTTCGAAAGTTATGGTATTTTTACTTTCTCTACTACGTACAATAAGTTGAGGAAGTATTGTACTTCACTAAAAAATTCGATGTCGAGATTTCACCAGAAATGCATGTTTTGAGGTCCCCTGAATTAAAAAAAGCATTTTTAGAAAAAGGACCTTGTGTGTGTGTGTGTGTGTGTGTGTGTGTGTATGTCTGTGTGTGTGTGTGTGTGTGTGTGTGTGTGTGTGTGTGTGTGTGTGTGTGTGTGTGTGTGTGTGTGTGTGTGTGTGTGTATCAGTCTGTGGGTAGCATAAGCCAAAAACGATGTCGGTTAAAAACAAAAGTTGATATTTAAGTTTAATGATGCGACACGAAGATTTTGAAGAAAATTCCTCCAACCTAAACTATCGTTTACGTGAAACATTTTTCGAAAATTTGGTTTTCTCCAAACTGGCTCTAATGATTTTTATTAAAATGCCATATTTTTAAGATATTTTATGACAAATGAGATGTATATCTTAAATTTTCCGGCTATAGCCCATGTAGTCCTGTTTAGTCTGGATGACGTTTGCATAACCGTAAGAGATAGACCAAATCTTACCATAAAAAATGTAGACCTTGTTAAAGTACACAGTTTATGTCCAAACGATTTTTTTTTTTTTTTTTTTTTTTTTTTTTTTTTTTGTGAACCATTTCGGAGGTATTCATTCGTGATTTGTGTGAGCTTTCCAATAATTATACTTCTAAGCCTTCATTAGCGCCTAGATTGTAAGCCCGCGCTTTGGAAAGGAACAAGAATATTGCAACAACCTAAATCACATATTCCACCAATAAGGAATAACGAAAATAGTTGGGCTCGAAGCCGTAAAGAAAAGCCTGAACGACTTGCAGAACATTTGGCGTAGGTCTTTGAACTGGTGACTCTGAGAAACTCTTCTGAAGAAAACATTAGCGAACACCTCCCTGCTCCACTACAACTATCGCTTCCTATTCAGCCGTTCTCCTCAGATGAAGTGAAAATCACAATAAACAGACATATTAACCCCACAAAAAGGTTATAACCTTATTACTGGTAAAATTCTATCAGAATCTCCTAAAAAGTCTTATGTATTTATGACATTATTTTTTATTCTATTCTCCGCTGTGGCCATTTCCCCAGTCAGTGGAAAGTGGCACAAATATATAGCATTCTGAAACCTGGGAAAGACCCAACTGAAACAGCATCATACCGACCAATAAGCTTATTGCCTGTTTTGTCCAAGGTATTTGAAAAGCTCCTCCTTCAACGATTGAAATCTGTACTTTCTACAATAATACCCGATATCCAGTTTGGTTTCCGAGAACACCATTTGACAATTGAACAAGCCCATCGAATAGTGCGTATGATCACAGAATCATTTCAATCACGGTGCTACTGTAGTGCAGCCTTCCTTGATATACAACAGGCATTTGACAAGGTATGGAATATCGGTCCCCTACACAAAATAAAATTGTTATTTCCTTATCCTTATTACAGTCTGTTACAATCTTATATCAACAATAGCCATTTCCAACTAAAATACAAAGATGAACTGTCAGCTTTCCATGGCATCAAATCCGGAGTACCCTAAGGAGTACAGACAAACCCAATTAAATCTCATCATATCACATTTTCTTTATGTCGTGAAACATGCCCTAAAGTGTATTTAAATCAAGTTAAAATTCCAATAACACTTATCTGTAAAATATCTTGGATTGCACTTAGATGAACACCTAAAATGGAAACACCACATTACAACAAAAAGAAAAGAAGCACAACTAAAATTCCAGCAGTTATATTGGATGCTGAACAAACAATCTCATCTGCCTATCTACAACAAAATATTAATATACAAGACCATCATGGACTTATGGTATTGAACTTTGGGGAAGTATCAGTAAATCCAATATTGACATACTACGAAGATTTGAATCCAAAATTCTGTTGGCGGGCAAAAGCACCATGGTATGTGTCGAACGCCACGCTGCATAATGATCTACACATTCCAACAATAAAAGAAATAATTACATCCCGTAGTCTTCGATATCAGCAGCGCTTAAGTAACCATCTGAACGTCGTTGCCATCAATCTACTAGACAACAATATTATGGTTGACCGTCTACAGTGCTGCAACATTTTGGACCTACCGTTTCGATTTAGCTACCCTTAGTGTTCCAGTCATTATTTGTACACACATTTACTGAATGTTCTGATAAGAGCAGATTGTAAATTTGCAGTCCAGTTTAAAAAAATGGCGATTAGCTTTAAACGGTTTGACTATCGCTCAAAGCCTATTGGAACCGTTATTCTTTTTTCTCCCGTTTCTCCTTCCCATCACAAGATACTTGAATGCGATTTTAGCAAGATATAAAGATGAAAATTTTATTTACATTAAACTACGAATGTAAAAAGTCTTGGAGCTATCCATTGAACTTCGAGGGGTTACCATTCAACCAAATACGTAAGACTGTTTCATTTTAAGTTTAATTCGTATTTATTATTTATTATAATATCTACTGATTTCAGCTGTTTCCTAATATTTGTTTATTTTTATGTTTCAAGGCTTTTCATAATAGAGGTTGCCATTCAACAAAAATACCTATGTAAGACTGTCTCATTTTAAGTTTAACTTGTATTTACTATTTGTTATAATAGTGTTTTGGCTGTTCCTGCTATTTGTTTACGTTTATGTTCCAAGACTTTTCATGATGCCTTGTAATAAACAAACTACCTTTAACTTTAGTCTTAAGAAATCCTTTGCAGTAAAAGCGGTAAAAGTGATTGCTGATTCTCTTAGCTAAAATCACGCTATTTTGGTGACATTAAAAATACCCAGTGTACAAGTAATTCAGTGATTTCGTTATGCTTATCAACTGTGATAAATGTTAATCCTTGGAATTCGCATGTTGACAAAATTCTTCATTTGGGCAATGATTTGCACTAGAAATCAATTTCAAATTATAATGGTATTGTGCCAAATCCACCTTACTTGTGTACTGATGAAGTTTGGCTGCAGGATATTATAATTGATGAATGCAAAAGTAACCTGCAGTGCAGTGACAAATAATTTTGAATTACAATGAATCATACCAAGGGATTTAGGTAGTGTGCTAGAAAAGTTTTTCCAGTGTTATGAGTATGGTGTGCTTATGTACACTTAAAGCCTATAGCTCTTATTAAAACCGAGTGCATGTACTGGTTTTATATATCTTAGTCGTGCAAAGAGAACGTAATCTCAAAGCTTTAAAAGATTTGACAATCACTCAAATTCCCATATTCGCCTTGCACCTAAAAGCAAATAAGCAAAAGATAATTTGTATAAATGTTTATCTCGACTAACATGAATATATAGGAATAAGACTTCCTAAGAATGGTTAGTACAAGAGTAGAGAAAGTCATGTGAGTGCAACACATCAGATTTTTCTGTAACGATGCAAATGAAGGTCAAATGCAGCAAACTTTTCAAAAATATATATTATAAATGATTACAGTAACACTAAACTATATATCAAAATGTTCAGAAAATGTCAAATAATATCACTCTAAACACAGGAAAATTTCATTTTTTAACCAAATTGACCTCTTAATCTCCCCATTAAATTGTACAGAAGGGTATAATATTACACTAATCTGCATCAGTTTCCCGGTTTTGATAAACATTGTGTATTTATATGGAAAAAATGCGCTTATTCCAAAATGATAACAGTTTTCCCGTAACACCTACCATTTTTATACAATTCGAAATTTTATTTATTAAGCTAGACACTAGACCTACACAGTAATGCGTATGTATGAAACTATAATTATGATTACTATAGGTCTATAATTTACAAAATAAACTACCCTTTATGTTCTTCCGTGATGAGCTGATGACTAACTCAAGCAATCTGAGTGCGAGTGGCTAGTATTTATTTATCTCTGCGCGGCCATGTGCAGACAATAAAGCTTTCAACCATTGAATCTTAGACAAACATCCGTTAATTACTCACCCTTATAGGGGCACATCTGTCTTAAGATATATCTGAACTTTAATTGCTTCTTATAACTCGTGGTGATGGATAGTGTGATTTCCGGAAAACGTTTATCATTTCCATTTCTTTATTTTTAGTTCGTATTGTATCGTGGTATATTTTTAACAATGGCTTCAACCTCTTCTAGAAGAAAATGTGTGAACAATCCTAATAACGTCTGTTACGTGTGTGGTTCTTTCTTGCTACAGAAGCAGAAAACTAACATTACATAATTCATTAAAAAAGGTGTATTTTGCATATTTTAGTGTTAAGCTAGGAGATCAAAATCAAATATGGACTCCACTTGCTGTTTGCAAAACATGTAGTGAAGGACTAAGGCAGTGGTACAATGGAAAACAGAAATCAATGAAGTCCGGGATTCCTATGATAAGGCGTGAACAAAAAAAAAAAAAAAAAAAAAAAAAAAAAAAAAAAAAAAAAAAAAAAAAAGCATTATGATGATTGTTCCTTCTGCATGTGGATAGCAAGAGGATA
>CM060964.1:275769887-275812387 GCA_030765045.1 Tenodera sinensis | reverse complement strand
AATTGTTTCCAAGTTTTCATTATTGGCATTTTTGACGAACAATGAAATATAAAATTGGTCATAAAATACCCCCCTCCCCGTCGGTATAATATGATTCATATAAAAAAGAAATATTTAAACAATGTTAAATATTACTTTTATAAACATGACAAGGTATAATATCTAACTTTAAAATGAATTTGTTTTAAAAATTGCTGATACATTTTGTTACCAGTGGTGGTGATAAAGTACACCCCGTTGGTAGTACAAGTTCTGCAATAAGGGTTGACATTGCTAGGGTTAAGCTACACTCTTAAGTGGATTTTTCTCTATTTTATCCGAGTATGGCACAATAGTGCTACAATAAGCTACATGAATAAACTTTCATACTTCTATTACTAAAATCTTTTAATAGCTGGTCGCTATATGATGGGTTTGAATACCTTTTCATTTGCATGGCCAGGGGAGAGAGAGAGAGAGAGAGAGAGAGAGAGAGAGAGAGAGAGAGAGAGAGAGAGAGAGAGACAGAGCGAGAGAGAGACGGCCAGAGAGTGTGTCTGTGTGTGTGAAGAAACAACGAATAACGACTTCCATTTGAGAAAAATATATGTATTTTGGAAAACTCAAACCAATAACAAGGAATACCTCGTCAATGATGAACTAAAAAAATTATTTGGCATAAATTGTATGTTTTAACAAAATCTAATTTTTTAGCCACTTGATATAGTCGCTTTAACTTAATGTCATATGGTGACTACAATTATTTGTGGAGTGAGCATTAGGATTAGAACAAAATGTTACATTATTATTTATTTATGCCAACAAACTTACTGTTGGTGTTTTTAAACACACAAGCCGTGTGTTACATATTTTTATGCGTTGAAGAACTGAGCAACTGAATTAAGTTGTGGCAATTAGGTGAAGAGTTAAACACCGGTGATGGTATGTTTGAAGGTCAGTTGTTTACTTACACTGTTGTTAAACTGGCGATTGGTGCTGTTTTAGAACATGTTTAGTAAGATTTTGTCTTCTTGTGCAAAAGTCATTCGGAATGAAGGGTACTTCAGAGAATATTCTCGGAAATTCAAGATATACATACTTACATTTCATTTGTCATGTAAACACATGGCAATTTAATCAAAATAATTACAGCAGTTTTGAGAAAATCAAAAATTGTTTAAAAAAATTTTCCATTTAAGGGATATTTGGGATGGGGCTCTTATTTTAAAATCTTTTGAACCTGCTAAGCCTAAATACCAATAGGAATATTGTAAGTACATAGACAAAGCAAAAAGTATTCAACATGTATGTAAATGTAAATTTTTATCACTTAATACATTTAGAGCAAAAAAAAAAAAAAAAAAAATCTTGGAAATATATTTGAAGAACAAAGCTAAGGACACAATATAAATATTTTTTAAGTTAATGTCAGTGCTAAAATTACTGTAAGTGAAGCCTGAATCATGACAGAGAGAGGAAAAAAACAAACATAGACTCGAGGTAAATGAAATGAAGTATTTAAAAACAGTGACAGAGTATAAGAGAACAGACTATAAAAGCAATGAACAACTAAGAAAAGAATTAAATATACATAACCTTATGTTATATATAATCTGAATGAAAAAATTAAACAATATAAAGCTAAGAGGATGTCATTTTCAAAGAATGAGTACAGAAAGTACCAGTTCATTTTAAGAAATACAAACCAACAGGGAAAATAAATATTGGAAGACCAAACAAAAGGTGGTACCAAAAGGATAGGTAGATTGCTATGAACAGAAATGTCTCGTGCATTAAGGAAGAAGTAAGAAGATCCTTACCTTTATTGTTACATTTTTTTATAGTTAGGGTTAACGATTTTCTCTTAAAGGTTTAATCCTCCATAATATGGTTTTTGTTGCTAACTAGCTGAAATACCCGGCGTTGCCCGTGGTTTGACGATTTTATCCCTACAACTTCTAGACTTAAGAGTCATTTAGCTTCTTGACGAATGGATATAAATCTTATATATTTAAACGAGCAATTCTTATATATATATACCGGGTGGAAGGGAAGCCATTACATTAATTTAAACCAGTGATAGATCTCGGTATTTGGAACACATTTCGTATCTTACGTTTTTGTCTCTGACCATTTCCTACGGAGATATTTTAGTTTTGTGGAAAACAACCTAGCAACACTGCAGATTGTGTGGGTGGTCACTTTCCCTAGCTCAGTACATAAACAAACGGCGCAACGGTGTGTCTTAAAAACAAACTCGTACCCTGCCTTGTCCTTCCGTGTTTACTGTGCAGTGTAGGCCAATCACAAGTGTTAGCTCCCAACGAAAGCAAAAGTGCCGACCTGTTTACATTCACAAGCTTGGTCAATTCCCTGACCAACCTCAACGTAACGTTGTCGACTTACCTAACGTCTGAGAGAGCAGCTCGGAGTATTCCTTCACGTCTTTTAAGTGATTAATTATTTGGAAGCCCTGTGTGATGTCGCATAATTACTACCGAAGCTATGTCAGAAATAAGTTACTCTACGCATCTTATAAGTAACAAACTGTTATCTTCGTACATTCCTGTAGAGTTACGCATCCAATTGGAATCAAAACCTATTTATTTTATCGAAATCGGCTGATTAAAGAACAAAATGCCACTAGACTTTTTTGTTTGTAATGCTTCTATGAAGCACGTATTAGAAGGAATGTAATGACATCACATTAATTTAAACCAGTGATAGATCTCGGTATTTGGAACACATTTCGTATCTTACGTTTTTGTCTCTGACCATTTCCCACGGAGATATTTTAGTTTTATCGAAAACAAGCTGGCAACACTGCAGGTTCACTTTCACTAGGTCAGTACATCAACAAACACGCGTCACGGAGCCGCGCGGCTCGTGAGTGTAAACATAAAGACATACCATGCTGTGTCTTCTGCGTCGTAATAAATAAGTACATCTGAATTCTCTAGTAACGCATACTGTAACCTAAACTCACAATCTAAGTATATTGTTTATCAGTTCTTTCAACTTCAACCTTACAAAGTTTCGTAGCTGATACTGCTATAATTTAATAAACCAAACCGTCTCTCTTACTATTAAACACAAAGGTTTATTTGTAGGCTCTTACAAAGTGTACCAGATGATATTTTTAAGGTGACAGCAAAAGAATAAGCAATGAACCAAATGGTTCACCCACTTCACAGGTATTGTTCAAAATGTCCACCTTTTGCGCACCTGCAAGCCTCACCCTTTTTAACCAATTACGTCGCACTCTAACAAAAACACCCTCATTGTTGCATATTTCCTGCGCAGCCAGATAAATGCATTTTCTCAAAGATTCTAGGGCAGTAATTGCTGTTCTGTAAATCCTGCTTTTCACGTCTCCCCAGAAGAAAAAATCCAGAGGATTCATACCGTGTGGAAGGGAAGTCATTACATTAATTTAAACCAGTGGTAGATCTCGGTATTTGGAGCACATTTTGTATCTTACGTTTTTGTCTCTGACCATTTCCTACGGAGATCGTTTTGTCGAAAACATGCTGCCGACCCAACCGATTGTGTGTGTCACTTTCACTGGTTCAGTACATAAACAAACACTACTGCTACTACGCGTCTCCTTCTATGTTTACTGTACGAACGTAGGCCAATCACAACCGTTACCTGCCAAAACATAGGCTAAAGTGAAAGTGATCGATCTGTTTGTATTCGGAAACCAGATCTAGTCCCTGACCAACCTCAACGCAACGTTGTCGACATACCTCGCGTCTGAAAAGTCGTTTGGAATATTCCTTCACGTCTTTTAAGTGATTAATTATTTGGAAGCCCTGTGTGATGTCCCATAATTACTACCGAAGCTATGTCAGAAATAAGTTACTCTACGCATCTTACAAGTAACAAACTGTTATCCTCGTACATTCTTGTGGAATTACGCATCCAATTTGAAATCAAAACCATTTTTTGTTTTCGGAATCGGCTGATGAAAGAACAAAATGCCGTAAGATTTTTTCTTTGTAATGCTTCTATGAAGCACATATTAGAAGGAATGTAATGGCTTCCCTTCCAGCCTGTATATTCCGCGCAACTTAGAAACGGCTCAAACGATTTCGATCAAATTTTTTATTCATATAGGGTTTTGCTTTTTAAGTTTATCTATATAGGTGTAATTCCCGAAAAATGCGATTTTAGGCGTAACAGTTGTAATTACTCTGAACCTTATTTTTGGCCATAATTTCTCTGTTAATGGGCCAATTTCAGCAAACAGGACAGGATATTAAAGGTCTCGTCAGGAGCTTTTAGAAAATCCAAAGAATGTTGACCTAGCTATATTAGGCTACGCGTAACAGTCGCAATTAGTCTAAACCTTATTTAGGCCATAATTTCTCTGGTAATCAATTGATTTCAGGAAACGATGTGGCATTTTAAGGTCCTCTTCCAGACTATCAGAATACAGGAAGAATGTTGATCTAGCTATATTAGTTTATGTGTTACAGCTCGTCCGCTCTATTAGTTTGAAATAGAAATACAGCGTATCACATTTTACGGGTGAAATGATGGTACTTATGAAATATTTATATGTATCGCTGTTGTTGTTGTAGTGTTTAACACCCGCTTTTACTACTACGGCACCGCAGGCGGCGACACTGATGATACATGAAGATGGAGCACCGGTGGAATGAGATAGCGGGAGAAACAGGAGCACCCGGACAAAACCCGCCCTGACGCCGCTTCGTCCACAACGAATACCACATGCGGGTCCCTGGGATCGAACCCGGGCCATCTAGGTGGTAGGCGAGCGCGCTAATGTATCGCTGTGTCTATGATATCTCGGAAATGACTTAACAATTGCGACAACAATTTTTATTTGGTTAACGTTTTGATTTTCAAGTTTATCTCAATAAGTATCTTCTCCCAAAAAACAAGATTTTACAAAAAGGGGGAAAAATGCCGAGAGAAGCTCGGTCACCCAGTTACTGGTTTATTAGTTCAATAACTGTCGCGCAAATATAGTATGAAGCATGCTGTAAGGAATTTCTACCTTAATTTGAATGAATTTAGTTACAATATAATGTTAAAGTGCAATGCAAAGTTTAATTTCTAAGAGAGATTTTGAAACGTTACGTTAACATTAAATTGCGACTAATTTCATTCGAACTGAAATAAAACAAACTCCAAATATTAGACACACATTTTTTTTCTCGGTGAAACGGTTCTTTATTGACAATAATTGTATTGGACTTATTTGTTACACTCATCATGTAGAAAGCCTGCTTAATGTATGGGTGAAGTAGTACCTCTTCCACCTTGTTTATTTGCAGTTTGCCAGATTATTTCAGCTCCAGGTATTTCTCGCTGAACCAACAGACCCCTTAGACGTTCAAATATCTGAGTGCCGCTCTGGATTAGAGAAATAAACCTGTCTCAGCTATCTCTACATGGCTATTTGCCACAACTAATATGGAAAGGCAGAGAAGGTTGTACAACATTTAAACATCCGATTTTAGATTTTGTGTCACTGCGCTTTACATTTTATGTATACGAAATGTTGATTTATTCCCAAAATCACCCTTCCTTCATAAAAAAATCACATAGATACTGTTTTTCAGAAGCTGCTCATAGTCGAGGATTAATATTTCATGTTGATGGACATTTTTTCGGAAGGAGCAAGCACATTGATCCCCGCGGAGAAGTTTGGGCTCCACCAAACAGAGTCTTGGGCCCACCTCAAAGTGGAAGTCAATTTCACGGCACGGGGCAAATGGTGCTGCAAGGCAAGCCCAGCCATAAAACGGGGAGGAGATGAAGACTCGCACTTTCCTACGTGACGGGGGATGAAAATTCTGCACATTTCGGCTGAGGGAAAAGACATTCTGGAGCGAGGGTGGAACTGGAGGGGTGAAGCACCCCTATGTTTCTTGTTTCTTGCACCATCCCCCCATATGCAATGCCAGACGGGTCTGGGCTGACGTATACTTGGAGTGAAAATAGCCTAAGGCAAATTCAGTTTCCTGTTTCGCACTTCAATACATACTGTTTCTTTAAATAACAACAAAACTTTCATTTAAAAACAAATAGTATCATTGCCTCTCCTTAAGCTGGAAGCATTATTTAAAAATATGGGTGACCCATTGAACTATTAACCGTCGCCATACTGGCATGGCCATCACTGTCTGTTATTATGGGTATTTGATCAAGTTGGGAATAATTGAGGTGCTCTTGCAAAAATCATAAATTTAAACGGTTATCACCACAGTGAAAAATGTATCTTAGTATCGATTGAAATCCGACTAAGGGCCGGTAATACGAACTCGAAATGAATCTTAGTATAGTTATTATTGGAATAAACTATCAAAGGTATCATTGTGGTGACGAATAATACTATGAAGTTTTATTCCTTAGGTAGCCATTGCAGATTTAACGTTAAAGTTGGCTACATTGTGAGTGATTCATGGTCAGGTTGATACATAATCACTGCTTTGTTTTGCTCAAACTTTTCACAAACATCTGAATCATACTCCGTGGTCTAGGGGTAACATGCTAGCCTCTGGTTCCAAGGTGGCGGGTTCAAACCCAGCAGAGGGCGACGGGTCTTTTGAGCTTAAAAATTGTTAGCATGGCAACCTTCAGAAGGGAAGTAAAACCGGTAGTCCCGTGTCGTGGATTTACGGCATGTGAAAATTGATAAAGAGGCCTCTGAGCAAAATTAAGTGGTCTTTCATGCGAAAATATAGAATGGTACGCTGAGAACTATTGCAGTAAAAGAACGTCCATAAATAAAACTCACTTAAAATACCCAATTAATTACAATTAATTGCTCCTAAACAACTGGTATTATTTGTTGTTAACCATGTTCTCTATTCAGTCTAAACTTATTTGTAATTCAACAAGCTTTGCGTAGTACCCCGATAAGTGGCAGTGATAAAAGCAACTTTATCTCAGCATTCGTTTATAGTAAATCCACATTGCAAACATGCAACAATTATAGATTTCTTTTCTATTAATTTGAACTTAATGTTAGATTAGATATAGGATTTCTGAAGGCCTCTACTAATTTGGTCATCACCAGCATCTCCTTTCCACGTCGTGAAGTTTGTAGTACCATTAGCTTCATCGCTGTTAATCTAAGAAATAACTTCTAAATACAAAATATCGCCCGGAATGTCACCAACATTCATACTTGTGGCTATTTTATATTTTGGATGTTTTTGTAACTTATGTAGTAATCAGTCCTTTGTGTTTCGTCGATAATAACTTCACCTCAGTCTTTACACCCCTACGTGTCCTTATAGTGAATTATTGCTATGTCCCGATTTACAAACGGACCAGTTGGGGATTTGAGTTTTTGAGGGAAGGGAAAAATAAGAAGATATATCAGTACGTTTATAATTTGATTTTCAGAAATTAACTTTGCAGACATTGTAAGCTGAGACATTTCCTTAAAAAATCAAGGATAAAACATGTTTTGTAATGTAACGGATTGCTGCTACGTGTATAGATTTCCTAGTGGTGTGTGCTGAACTATACCTAACATATTTTTAATCCCATCTGATTCAAATCAACATTCCTCTCTTATTTTCAGTTTTTGTGATTAAAATATTAACTACATTATTTAAAACAATTTGTATACTTTATTTTGTATATTAGTTTCACACTTTATATTAACCATTAGTTCTATATGTCGTTTGCAGTTACATTTATGGTGTTAAAATGTTTGAAATATATAGAAATAAATAACTTCCACTCCCTGATTTTGAATATCTTGGCACAAAACTAACAAGGCATTTTTATTTTGTTTTTGCTATGTTTTTGTAGTTATAACAGTCCTATCAAGCTGCAACCATCATCTTTAAATAAGGGGAAGAAAAGACAACGAGGGCGTGTCTTTAAAATACCTTAGGTTTTAGTGGCATAATGCTTTAGTTTAAAAATGATAATAAGTAAGCTTGAACTTGTAAAATATTATTTTTGCGAGGAACTGAAAAAGGGAAGGGGTGGCGGTTAATATTAACGGGGTCTGATTGCTGAACTGTAACTTGGATAGCATTTAAGTTCATTGTTTTCATAAAATCAAGTGTATTTTACTGATTGTATTTGGGTACGTTATAGTTCTATTTTAAATAGTAACTTTATTTATCTACCTACCTCTCATATGTTCTGAATAATCATCAAATTACCTCAGCGTGATATCCTTTTTTATGTTGAATATCATTACAGTCGGCTTGGTTTACCAGTTCACCTCCACAACGTAGTGTGATAAGCTTTATGGTTCTTAAACATGTAAAAAAAAAAAAAAAAAAAAAAAAAAATGTTTGTGCCGGACAAAATTGATTTCTCCTAATGCTATGTTCTTGATACAATGTTTTATCTCCGAATAGAATCACGGACTAGGTCATTCCATGGTTATTCTCTTGTTAGGCTCTATGCTGAGTTGTATAACAATTTAGCGCCTAACTACGGAATAACATATAACAGAGGTTTATTCCAAGTTCAAACAATTGGCCTTAAGGTTTTCTTTTTTGGAGGGGGGTCGAATCAGTGGGAGATGTTCACTGCCATAGTCGGGATCTGAGTAAAAATCCTTAGCCGATACCCTAACAACCGAGTTTTAATGTCAACATGACGGCAGACATTAAATTCCCACAAAAGACAAATTTTTATCCGTAAACCACAAGGCGTCTCAAGTTCATTTTGGGATAACATACCCCAATGACAACTTATAACTTCGTAAACACTTAAATCATATGTATTACAACAATGGAATCCGTCCTGTGGAGGAAGGGTATACCAGTTCAAGATGGTACTGTACATTCACTATATTTTGCAGACGATCAGGTGGTGGTGGCTCAGAGTCGTGAGGACATTAAATATATAATGAGGAAAGTTCTGGATGCCTTTGAAGTAGGAGGACTACAAATAAATATGGACGAAAAAGTAAGCATCTGGTAGTAGGAGGAAGTAGATGAAACATCTCTCTATCCCAAAGAACCATTAAAGCCGTTAAAAAGTTAAAATATTGGGATCGTTTATTGATAAATCAGGGAGCTGTAAGGTGGCTATGGATAATACACTAGAACAAGCACAAAGGGCTATAAGAATGTTGAATGGAGTTTTGTGGAGTAGGACCATATTGGACTGTACAAAGAGGAGGATTTTGAAGACTGTGGTGGAAAGTATAATGACCTAGCATGTTGCTGAGGCGTGGACTTTGGTAGAGGGACAAAATCTAAGATCTTGGCAGTGGAAATTAATGGAATAAGACGCAGTGCTAGAGTATCAAGTTTGGAAAGAAGGATAAATGAAGCGGTGAAACAGGTGACGGATATGGAGCAAATGGCGGTGGAGAAAATTGAAAGGCGGGGTATGGACCCGTTAGCAGTAATAGTAAAGTTGGGTATTTTATTCAATGCTCAAGATGCCCTCGCACTTCGACCTATAAGTCTTTTGTGCAACCCCTATTCCCATCACAGGAATTCGAGCTCTTTGGTGTTTATAAACTTCAGAACTTCCTTTCCTGGCATGGGATGTTTACACATATCCGGTGTCGAGGTCCCAAAGAGCTGATGTAGTTTCCTCCCTAGAGCCTCGCAGTTCAATAGTAGATGACTGGTGGTTTATTCTTGCTGTTTGCAAAGTGTCCAGCTGGCATCACCCTGGATGATACCTACAGTTCGCGAGTGCCTCCAGAAGTATCCATGTCCAGTTAGTATCCCTACTACCTTTCTTATTCCGCCTCTACCTAATTGCGGAAGTGTTCTAGTGAAGGCACCATCAGGTTTTTTAATTATGTATTTAACAATTGCTTCTCCAGAGATCCTATTCCATCTCCTCCGATGTTCCTCTCTGGACCATTTTTAACTACAGTTCTAACATGAGTTTTACTCACCCCGCAGAATGGTTTATCTTAACTAACACGAAGAAGATATAGAAATAAGAGTTTGTAAGAATGGTTAGTACAAGAGTAGAGAAAGTCATGTGATTGCAACACATCAGATCTTTGCGTTATGATTGTGATAGATTTTCTACAGAAATGGCGCCCAAGGACGCGCTTGAGTTAGAAAGATTTAGCAGCTGATGTGAGGGAACTTTCCGATGAAAACGTATGCGGCCTACAGCAACTGATGCTTCGTATTACCATCCTCATCCTCATCATCATTAAAAGCCAGAGGCGAGTGCGTTTTTCCATAGGTATACTGCACATGGACTTCAGTGTTATCGCTCGCGCATATAAACAACTGCAGGCAGGTACAGCCTGACCATGAAAACCGCCTCACTGCAGCACAACCTACAAGCATCATAAACTATGCATTCTGGAATTGCTTATGCATACTGCTATTTATTAAGTATAATGTCGCCACAGAGTACATTACACTGGGTTACAATGCAGTGGCGGCTCGTGCCTTACAAAATAGGTGAAGAAGTTCACTTAAACATGCTGAAAATACAATGCAAAGTCGGTGTACCACGGTACAACATTTTTTACCGAAGTTTTTGTATCCAATGGAGCTATACACAAAATAAACTGTCACACTATCATTCATTTTCGTCCAATACATATGACAGTTCGCGTAGTAAGTGAGAGAAATAAACATGGCGGATGCAAATATATAGTTTTGTTTTAAAATCAAATTTAAACGGTGACCCAAGCAATGTACAAAAACTACCTGAGGAGCATTGTTCTTGATTCTTTTTTGAAGTCCATTCAAATGTCCTGACATAACACTCGCTCCATCGTAACATTGTGCAACTAATTTACGTTCATAATTAAATTCTTTAAGAACACCATGCAGCAAAAGGAACAATGTTTCCGCGGACCTGTCAACACTCACATAATGAAATCTGAAAAATCGTTCAACCAATGTGCTCTCTGTATTCACGTACCTTACAATGATAGAGCACTGAGACTGTTGACAAATATCTGTAGTGTCGTCAACTTCAACAGAAAAAAAAATCTGAGACATTAATTTCAGGTTTGTAAGTATTCCAAAATACATCCAATCACCTCATTTTGTATAGATTTAGAATCACCGCTGAATATACTTTTAATTTTATTATAGTGGTTTTGGATTTCTAATGGACTTTCAGTAGGTGCACAAGCTCCTTGAAATTTCCCCGACTTAGCGAAAGCGCACTCTCATCATGACCTCAGAATGCAAGCTCTTGTTTACCTAAATACAATGTTGGTTTAATGATCAACTACAGGAAAAGCCTATTTAATGTCACATTTCCATTGAAACGCACATGAAAAAGTCTGCTGTTTTCCTGAAGAGCGTCAGCCATTGTGTTTCTATTTTTTTTAAATGTCCCGCCGAATCATTGTGCTTGTGAAGGGAACGGGTTATATTAATGAAATCTGTGAATCTCTCTTTGTCCCACACGTTACTTTTGTTGCTAAAAAGTAAACAAGGCCAACAGAATAGCGATTGTAAACTACGACTACTGCATAACCAAAAATAGTAATCGAGCCAAGAGCTTTTGAATTTAATGTTATAAGTCTTCCTTATTTTCTTATCCTCTCTTTTAAGGGCTACATCAGTGATATCAGTGGGCCGCCCAAAGTTTAAAACATCCTTCTTGTCTTCATCTTTCCACCTGGAAAATGGGGTTTCTAGCAAATTGCAAACTATATGGTTCACTGGATTCATAACAAAACAGTTACATTCCGTAATTTAAATATTAAAGCACTGGAGTCTAGCAAACTCGTAAATTATACCTACCGTTCACAGTTATCTAAAACACCACGTTTTAAGTTTACCGCCAGTTCTTCCTCGAGGTAAACGAATACTATCTTCTAAGCGCGCGAAAACAGAAACCATCCCCTCTACCGTGTTCTGTGCCTCTACCCAAGTGAAAATATTTCTTGTTTGCCTGAAACATGTGCATGCCCGTGTTATTTCCCCGTAGTACGTTGTTTCGTAACGTCATGTTGCCATGGCAACCAAGCTGTTTAGTGCAGCAGTTTCTTCCCTAATCCTGACATCTGCACTTGTCCTTGGAACCGATCTGAGGATGCCCTCCCACCAATTTTCCCTGCCGACTGCCTGGCTGTATGTTCCAAACAAAAGAAGGGTTGGTCACTGACCCTGCTACGGCTCCTAGCAGCTGAAATTTGTGACTAAACTGTTAGAATGACAGTAATAATGCCAACATTAACAAAAATAGAATACTGCTATTTTCAGGTGAAAACCTCTTCACCTGCTTCACCTGAATAACCGCCACTGTTACAATGTATATTCGTAAATTATTAAATGTGAAATTTCGACGTCTATCACTGAAGCAGTTTTTAAACAGTTCTACGTCACACAATGTCAGAGGTGCAAATGCAAAGAGTTCCACTCTGTCATCTAGCGTTCTTGGTTGTTATTCATTTTCAAAATTTCACACATAGCTTGATAGCTAATATTTTTGTTCACAACTTTCTTGAATTTAACTTTCACCTTTTCGATACCTGGCACAAGAGGTATTGTATTAATTGAATTATCTAAGCCTTCTATTATGCTTTTACTCTTGGACGTTTCCAAACCCGATTTTTCTAATTGTTTAATAGCTTTGGCAAACACTGCGAAATTGATGAATATGAACTGAAGATTTTCAGATAGTTCATGCGATAGGCTACACCTTAACCTTGCGTCTACATACACTTATAAGGCAATGCTTCACTAGTTCGTAGAGTACTACATATAGTACTACATACAACATATGTTATGTTGTTTTCGACTCTTGGTTCTACTAGCAATTGTTTGCACATTTGATGGCCGTGCTGTACTTTTGACGTCATTCATACTCTGCGTCCAGCTAAAATGTATCACATATGAGCGCACATTCCTCCGGTCTTAAATTAATAATAATAATAATAATAATAATAATAATAATAATAATAATAATAATAATAATAATAATAATAATAATAATAATAATAATAATAATAATAATAATAATAATAATAATAATAATAATAATAATAATAATAATAATAATAATAATAATAATAATAATAATAATAATAATAATAATAATAATAATAATAATAATAATAATAATAATAATAATAATAATAATCATCATCATCATCATCATCATCATTATAGAAAGAATTTAGTTCTTTCATTCAGCAGTTAGGAGCCCTCTTCAAACAGAATATTTTAGCCAACATTAAAATTGATCAGCTTAGTAAAGTGGCGTTATCCTTTCGTACTCTACTCAGGCACACTCTGATACAAAGAAACCATAGCTTTATTACTGCAGCAGCTGGTGGACGAGACAGTGCAGACGAGCTAGGGTACGACATCTTAGAATTAAACAACAAAGAAGATTACAACAAATAAATGCACCATCGTGGAAACAGCATCAACTTCCAGTGTCTTTTACTCGACTTTTATGCTTCTTACACTTTTGAACATTAAAATATTCTGTATGATGTAATACATAACCAATCTTATTCAAATTTTCAGCAGAAACCCAGAGCGCACGAGGTTGTGGCATATGGTTTCTGCTTCACCCTTAAATTGCTCAAGACTGACATAATGTATTTGATCACTGAGGATAAATTGTTACAAAAATTATATTTAACGAATCAAACCTTTCTTCTCAAACAACCAGAAGAGTGAAAATACTTCTTTATGCCAGTTTTTGTTTATAAGCACTTAAATTGGGTGATATTTTTGTTTCAAAATTACAATTTCTGCATAATTTACAAGCCCTGGTCAAACAGATAATAAAAGTAAAATAAATATTTGTCTCAAATATAGTAAAAAATATCAGCATGAAATTTAAAATACGGTTATACCGAGTGAGATGGCTCAGGTGGTGACATCTGTGGCCCGCATTCGGGAGGTCATGAGTTAGAGTCCAATTCCTGACCTTGGGCTTTTTCGGTTTTTTTCCCGAGTCACAAAGGGGAATACTGGGAAGGATATTTCTGCCTTTCATTTCATTCTCTTTCCATCCGGTCTTTCCAGATTGTAAAAGTCAGCGGGGTCGCTGGTAGGATGCGCTGCGGTGGTTTCTTTCTTTTTTCTAACCTTCTGCAACGAAGTGTCAAATCAGACAATGAATGAACGACATGGGTGAAGTGATGCTCAAATGAGCCCAAGTTCTATAGAGCATTCGTCTTCTCAGGATAAGGGAAAACCTCGGTAACAGCCTTGTCCGGATAGCTCACCTTAAGCGAGATTCGAAGTCGTGATCTCTTGGACGTGAGGCAGACACGCTGCCACCACTCTATGGCGGCGGGCACTTGCGCTCTGGAAATACGGTGTTCGGCTGAGGGTAGAAGCTGTGGTGAACCAGCCGCCCTCCAGGAGGACTAATTGATTAGCTGGACCTGGCTGGTGGTGGAACTCAGTCGGGCTGAAGAACTACCTGCACTTGTTAGAGACCCACGTAGTGCTATCTGTGATGTCTTCTGATCGTCTGTAGAAGCCCTAGTGCTTTTAAGTAGAAAAAGCAGTAATATAGCAGGAAAAGATTTATTTATTTAAGGATATCTGCTGTAGTTACCTTTTACCGGAACTATACCTTCCTAGGTAATATACGTAAGATCTAGAGGTAATTTAAGCATTCGCTTGGCTTGGGCTGGGCAGTGAGTAGGTATACAAGAAATAAAAGCCGATAAGACCCGTACTATTTTCTTAACTTTGGCTATAAGAGTTCTTCTGTGAGAGAAACAAATGCGATCAGTCAAGGCCTGTTATACCACTGTTATCCAGACACCAAAACCTAGTTGGCTTGGTGGATCTCCCTCATGAGATGAACGTAAGAAATTCTCCGCTACGAGCTACAATGAAACAGGCTCTAATCTGGAAAGGAAAAACTCCTTTAAGTGCAAGGGGGGATACAAGTTATTTGCGGAGCCC
The DNA here is from genome assembly GCA_030765045.1 of Tenodera sinensis. Taxonomy (NCBI): domain Eukaryota; kingdom Metazoa; phylum Arthropoda; class Insecta; order Mantodea; family Mantidae; genus Tenodera; species Tenodera sinensis. The sequence continues at coordinate 275,797,568 of CM060964.1, read as the reverse complement.
CTGGGACGCACGATAACAGGGGAACCCAATTCCCCTCTTCTTCTGCTTAGTTACACTTGGAGGATTTTTCTTGGATTCGGAGAAGCTGTCATATGCAGCACCGTAGCATGGCAAAAATTGCAAACAAGGAGTTAGTATAAGCCAATGCGAAACAGGGATAAAACTTCCTTGTAGTTGGTTTCCAGTGGCGGACTGTTACCCATGTGTGCCTTCCAACACGCATGGAAATTTCTTATTTGCAGTGTGCCAGTTTTGTGGCATCTTCTTATAGCACGTTGTTCTGTTTCTGTAAAAACATAACGCGCAACATTCATACGGCTTTCTCTTACGCGTAACAATCTTCCTTCACACACACACACACACACACACACACACACACACACACACACACACACACACACACACACACACACACACACACACACCGCTGACGTATTCTCCATGAATGCACTGCATACCTTGTAGAATACTGAAATAACTAGCATTCGTCTATAATAAAAATAGCACCCTTTAAACCGCAGAAGAATCTACAATAACTCACGAACTAAGAAAGAAAACAATGAACTCTGTTTCAAAGAAACGTATACCATGCTAAATAACGTATGGGTGTTTGTGTGGGTGATTGCATATTAGTTCTTCTAACACCAAAAGCGAGAGGCTGAGGTGTTTTCACCATATGGTCTTCTGTCGTGACGTCATGAGAAACGGAGAAGTGCATGCCTTGTGTGTCAAGGCGTGAACAATTTTCCTGCTGAATATTCAAAGTATGGATGATTCTGATAATGATGTTATTTCATAAACCTTTTGAATAATGTTTATTTAGTGAAAAGTAAGAGTTAGTTAACAAAAGAGACACCTACTCCCGATTTAAGAAATGAATGTGGAAAAAAGTGAAGAACTTTGTGTGCACATTTAACTCTAAACTTTATAAAAAGATAGTTTCGCTAAGTGGCTCTGAAACTAATTGTTGTATTTCACCTAAAAATTCGATATTGAGATTTCACCGTGTTTTGATATCTGCTGGATCTAAGGAGGCAAAAGGACAAAGGAAGGCGCGCGCGCGCCTGTGTATACGTCTGTGAATATTATAACTAAACATAAAAGGTTGGGTGAATAGGAAACTTTGTATTAATGTTCAACAGCTTCGAACTACAGGAAGATTTTCAAGAACATTCCCCACTCTAAACTACTATCTAAAGGGATTTTCCCTTGATGTTTACTTTCTCAAAATCGTCTACATTGATTATAATTAAAATACCGTATGTTTAAGATATGTGTAGCCTTCATTCGGACTGAATTGTTGATAGTTGGTTATAACTGAGGAACCTCAAACGACAGACAAAAATACAAAATCTTGAGACGCAAAAGTTTTTCTTGAAAACACAAATGTATGTGAAACTGCTGTTAGTGAATGTCACACAGCAGTTTGATATACATTAACCATTTTCGAAATACACCGGGTCAGTTTGAGTTCTGCAACATTTCATCATACATTTTTAAAGAGAAGTCCTTTCCTGTTGTTTCTCCCCTTGCCACGCAAAGAATATAGAATTTCAAAGCCAGCATATAGCAACCGTTCTTTTTAAAGTTGACTATTGCTTCAACTTCCTGTATCCTCCTTATATCTTCAGCGAAATGTGTAATGAAATCATTTCTGCCAGCGTTTATCCCGATTAACATGAAGTAGATAAAAATAAGCGATTCCAGGAATGTTTCGCATAAGAGATTTAAACGATAGTGAGTAGAGAAAATCGTGTGAATGTGACACATACGTTTTTGCAAATAATACTACGTAAATATGCAATTTATACAGAAGGCTGAGATCAAAGGGTGTGCTGTACTAAATACTGTTCGTAAAAGCTCACGAGTAGCAAATGAAGGGCCACATTTTATTTGAAACTTAGCAGAACCGGCAGATGTACTTTTTTATCCCATTATCTGAGTAACACATTCTCTATCTGTTTCTCTTTTCCTGTCTTTCTCTCTCTTGAATTCTTTTCGTATAGCGTCTCTTAAAACTGTTTCAGAAATCAATAATACCTAATTCTCCTTTTTCACACACATAAAATAAGTAATGTATAAACCACAAAGGATATTGTACTTAGTGTGCAAGACACGTGTGTGTGATTGTGTGTGTGACTGCGTCTGCGTATTTGTGATTGTGTGTTTGATTGTGTGTGTGTGCGTATGTGTGATTGTGTGTGTGAGATGGTGTGTGTGCGTATGTGTGTGATTGTGTGTTTGCGTATGTGTGTGATTGTGTATGTGTGTGGGTGTGTGTGTGATCGTGTGTGTATGTGTGTGATTGTGTGTTTGCGTATGTATGTGCGATTGTATGTGTGTGTGGGTATGTGTGTGATCGTGTGTGCGTATGTGTGTGATTGTGTGTTTGCGTATGTGTGTGCGATTGTATGTGTGTGTGATTGTGTGTGCGTATGTGTGTGATTGTGTGTTTGCGTATGTGTGTGCGATTGTATGTGTGTGTGTGTGGGTATGTGTGTGATTGTGTGTGCGTATGTGTCTGAGATTGTGTGTTTGCGTATGTGTGTGATTGTGTGTGTGCGTATGTGTGTGCGCGTATGTGTGTGCGATTGTGTGTGTGCGCGCGTGTGTGATTGTGTGTGCGCGTATGTGTGTGCGATTGTGTGTGTGTGCGCGCATGTGTGTGATTGTGTGTAAGTATGAGTGTGCGATTGTGTATGCGCGTGTGTGTGATTGTGTGTGCGCGTGTGTGTGTGCGTATGTGTGTGATTGTGTGTGCGCGTATGTGTGTGCGTATGTGTGTGTGATTGTGTGTGCGCGTGTGTGTGTGCGCGTGTGTGTGATTGTGTGTGCGCATATGTGTGTGCGTATGTGTGTGCGATTGTGTGTGTGTGCGCGCATGTGTGTGATTGTGTGTGCGTATGTGTGTGGTTGTGTGTGCGCGTGTCTGTGTGTGCGATTGTGTGTGCGATTGTGTGTGTGCGCGTATGTGTGTGATTGTGTGTGCGTATGTGTGTGGTTGTGTGTGCGCGTATGTGTGTGATTGTGTGTGCGTATGTGTGTGCGATTGTGTGTGTGTGTCTGCGTATGTGTGTGATTATGTGTGTGCGTATGTGTGTGGTTGTGTGTGCGCGTGTGTGTGTGCGATTGTGTGTGTCTGCGTATGTGTGTGATTGTGTGTGCGTATGTGTGTGATTGTGTGTGCGCGTATCTGTGTGTGCGTACGTGTGTACGTATGTGTGCGATTGTGTGTGCGCGTATGTGTGTGCGCGTGCTTGTGTGTGATTGTGTGTGATTGTGTGTGTGTGCGCCTGCTTGTGTGATTGTGTGTAAGTGTGAGTGTGTGTGATTGTGTGTGATTGTGTGTGTGTGCGCGTGCTTGTGTGATTGTGTGTAAGTGTGAGTGTGTGTGATTGTGTGTGATTGTGTGTGTGTGTGCGCGTGCTTGTGTGATTGTGTGTAAGTGTGAGTGTGTGTGATTGTGTGTGATTGTGTGTGTGTGTGCGCGTGCTTGTGTGATTGTGTGTAAGTGTGAGTGTGTGTGATTGTGTGTGATTGTGTGTGTGTGCGCGCGTGCTTGTGTGATTGTGTGTAAGTGTGAGTGTGTGTGATTGTGTGTGATTGTGTGTGTGTGTGCGCGTGCTTGTGTGATTGTGTGTAAGTGTGAGTGTGTGTGATTGTGTGTGATTGTGTGTGTGTGCGCGCGTGCTTGTGTGATTGTGTGTAAGTGTGAGTGTGTGTGATTGTGTGTGATTGTGTGTGTGTGTGCGCGCGTGCTTGTGTGATTGTGTGTGCGCGTGCGTGTGTGTGATTGTGTGTGATTGTGTGTGTGTGATTGTGTGTGATTGTGTGTGTGTGCGCGCGTGCTTGTGTGATTATGTGTGCGTATGTGTGTGATTGTGTGTGCGCGTATCTGTGTGTGCGTACGTGTGTGCGTATGTGTGCGATTGTGTGTGCGCGCGCGTGTGTGTGATTGTGTTTGATTGTGTGTGTGTGCGCGCGTGCTTGTGTGATTGTGTGTGCGTATGTGTGTGATTGTGTGTGCGCGTATCTGTGTGTGCGTACGTGTGTGCGTACGTGTGTGCGTATGTGTGCGATTGTGTGTGCGCGCGCGTGTGTGTGATTGTGTGCGATTGTGTGTGCGCGTATGTGTGTGCGCGTGCGTGTGTGTGATTGTGTGTGATTGTGTGTGTGTGCGCGCGTGCTTGTGTGAATGTGTGTGATTGTGTGTGTGTGCGCGCGTGCTTGTGTGAATGTGTGTGATTGTGTGTGATTGTGTGCGCGCGTGCTTGTGTGATTGTGTGTGATTGTGTGTGTGTGTGCGCGCGTGCTTGTGTGATTGTGTGTAAGTGTGAGTGTGTGTGAATGTGTGTGATTGTGTGTGATTGTGTGTGTGTGCGCGCGTGCTTGTGTGATTGTGTGTGATTGTGTGTGTGTGTGCGCGCGTGCTTGTGTGATTGTGTGTGTGTGCGCGCGTGCTTGTGTGATTGTGTGTGATTGTGTGTGTGTGCGCGCGCGTGCTTGTGTGATTGTGTGTGATTGTGTGTGTGTGTGCGCGCGTGCTTGTGTGATTGTGTGTGATTGTGTGTGTGTGTGCGCGCGTGCTTGTGTGATTGTGTGTGATTGTGTGTGTGTGCGCGCGTGCTTGTGTGATTGTGTGTGCGCGTGCGTGTGTGTGATTGTGTGTGCGCGTATCTGTGTGTGCGTACGTGTGTGCGTACGTGTGTGCGTATGTGTGCGATTGTGTGTGCGCGCGCGTGTGTGTGATTGTGTGCGATTGTGTGTGCGCGTATGTGTGTGCGCGTGCGTGTGTGATATTGTGTGTGATTGTGTGTGTGCGCGCGTGCTTGTGTGATTGTGTGTGATTGTGTGTGCGTGCGCGCGTGCTTGTGTGAATGTGTGTGATTGTGTGTGATTGTGTGTGTGTGTGTGCGCGCGTGCTTGTGTGATTGTGTGTGATTGTGTGTGATTGTGTGTGTGTGCGCGCGCGTGCTTGTGTGAATGTGTGTGATTGTGTGTGATTGTGTGTGTGTGCGCGCGTGCTTGTGTGATTGTGTGTGATTGTGTGTGTGTGTGCGCGCGTGCATGTGTGATTGTGTGTGTGTGCGCGCGTGCTTGTGTGATTGTGTGTAAGTGTGAGTGTGTGTGAATGTGTGTGATTGTGTGTGATTGTGTGTGTGTGCGCGCGTGCTTGTGTGATTGTGTGTGATTGTGTGTGTGTGTGTGCGCGCGTGCTTGTGTGATTGTGTGTGATTGTGTGTGTGTGTGCGCGCGTGCTTTTGTGATTGTGTGTGATTGTGTGTGTGTGCGCGCGTACTTGTGTGATTGTGTGTGATTGTGTGTGTGTGTGCGCGCGTGCTTGTGTGATTGTGTGTGATTGTGTGTGTGTGTGCGCGCGTGCATGTGTGATTGTGTGTGATTGTGTGTGTGTGCGCGCGTGCTTGTGTGATTGTGTGTAAGTGTGAGTGTGTGTGAATGTGTGTGATTGTGTGTGATTGTGTGTGTGTGCGCGCGTGCTTGTGTGATTGTGTGTGATTGTGTGTGTGTGTGCGCGCGTGCTTGTGTGATTGTGTGTGATTGTGTGTGTGTGTGTGCGCGCGTGCTTTTGTGATTGTGTGTGATTGTGTGTGTGTGCGCGCGTGCTTGTGTGATTGTGTGTGATTGTGTGTGTGTGTGCGCGCGTGCTTGTGTGATTGTGTGTGATTGTGTGTGTGTGCGCGCGTGCTTGTGTGATTGTGTGTGCGTATGTGTGTGATTGTGTGTGCGCGTATCTGTGTGTGCGTACGTGTGTGCGTACGTGTGTGCGTATGTGTGCGATTGTGTGTGCGCGCGCGTGTGTGTGATTGTGTGTGATTGTGTGTGCGCGTATGTGTGTGCGCGCGCGTGTGTGTGATTGTGTGTGATTGTGTGTGTGCGCGCGCGTGCTTGTGTGATTGTGTGTAAGTGTGAGTGTGTGCACATTAGAGAGTTCTCAACAACCTTTTGCATTACACCTATCTCTTACTAGGAGTCCAGTGAACTGAACACTGTAGGAATACCAGAGCTTATGGTTGGGATCGAACCCGGGAACACTCCGTGGCCGAGAACCGGAGCTGCTAGGCTCTAGCTTACTGCGCCACGTTGCAATATTGTTTTTAAAGTGAAACATTTCCCAAACATTAATCATTTGTTTTATTTAACTCAAATCTGCGACCATTCGTTGTGCACTGTTCTGTCTGTACGTTATTATTTTTCTGTAATGTTAACGCTACATCTGAAGAAGTTGAAAAATGACGCAATTTTCTGACAATTGTGTTATATAAAACGAAAAATATGGAAAGAATCACTGTAGCGTAGACTGTTTCTTCTGCATGTTAGAATTTTCTTCAAGTTAATTTGCTATTAGGTATAGTGCTTTAAAATGATTTCACTTCACATATGTATAGACTGGTGTAAGGTAATGTTGCATACTTGAAATACAGAAAAGCGTTTTACATTTTGAACTTTTCCTGTGATGTCAATTTTCTTTATTTTGAGCATAATGCATGTTTGAAAACACATTCATATTAATCCACACTGTTGATAAAGGCTATTTTAGCACTTTAAGAATAACAGACGGTGCTACTTTTTATTTGCTCTGCTATGTACTTAGAGTATACAAACTGAATTTAGTAAAATGCACTGTTTGGGATCACTTCTCAGCGGGGTCTCGCAAGGGGTGAGGCAACTAGTCACCAATAACAGTTGGTATAGGGGGCTAGAGTCATGGCGGTGTAATGAGCATAAGGAAGGGTGGGGAGGGGGAAGGGTGCATACACCTGACGTCTTAGAAAACCAAAGTTTAGTTTTCTTTAGATTTATCTCCAAATTCTTAATGCCTGTTATGGAAAAGATTGGAAATGTTGCTCGAAATATGCAGCATTTATTGGGTTAAACGATTCTGCGTTAGAAGAAAAGCTAACTTGCCCTTAGAATTACAAAAACGTGTAAAGCTACCTAGTAAATATAATGCAATATTACATTGCAAAGTATAAAAACGTCAATTCCTTCCAAAAAATGCTCCCTGTATTTATACTGGAATTAAAAATCGTATTAAAGTAGCTTTAACGTGCTAGTCTATTACGTCATATCATAATACAGTTTCTGCTTTGGAATGCAAAGTTTTCTTCTAATACATATGCAATAAACCGCCTTCCTTGGGTGGCATTCAAATGTAATTATAAGAACTGTTAATTTGCACACTTTCTGAAATTTATCTGTGTTGCCAGCTTACTATAGACCAATAATCTGGCCACGTGTATTTTCTGATTTAGACGACACGCTGTGAATCAAACAACAGGCGATTTACTTAGCGACCAGAAAAAAAATCAATAAATCCTTTTAGGCTGACTTGTCATTGTTTATAACTATATCCAGCCAGTAGCATAAATAGTACCTTCATTGCAGAGGGTAAAGGAATGGAAAGGAAGAGAGACTAGGAAAGGCTCGTTAAACAAGCATAATACCCTTGCATTTTAGTAAATTCGTTTTCTTTACAGTAGGTAAATATAGGAAGTATTACATTCAATCCAAAAGTTAAAAAAATCGATGTCGAGATTCACCGGAAATATATATTTTGAACCTCCTGAACCCAAACATGCATTCTTAAACACGAAGGTTTCAACAAAACCCCTCTATCAGGTACAAGCCTTTCATAGAATCCTTTTTAATTTGTTATTATCTTAAAATTAGCTCTATTTTATTAAATCGTATATTCAAGATATTTTCATGTCAAATGAAATGTATATATTGAATTTTCTGGGTGTAACCTCTGAAGTCCTCTTCACTCTTGATGATTTTTCCATAACTGGTAAATCGTAACAGATAGAATCTTATTTGACAAAAGGTAGATCTCATTAAAGCACATTATTTATGACACAATATTTTTATGGAGCTATTTTCCATATTGCTTTATTATTGGTTCGTGTTTTCATACATTTACACTTTGCTGAACTGGGAAGTGTTCAATGTCTTCTCTCGCGGCCATTTAAAGACCATCCATAGAATTTCAAAGCCATGACATAACGACATCCTCTTTGAAACTTAACCGCTTTAGCTACTGTATCCTATAACTAAATGTTTAAATGTGATATGGCAGTTTATCCGGATTAACAAGATGGACAGAATAGTAAGAGTTTGTGAGAATATATTGTAGAAGAGTAGCTAGAGAAAGTCATGTGAATATAATACATCAGTATTTTTAGTAGTGTTAGCACCGGATCTGGCCACATGTGGCATCACAAGAGGAGGGTACTCGCTATAAATGCCGTAAAATAATATTTGAGAAAGGAAGTTTGGGAAGGAAACGTTCCAGTCCCCTAGCGTTTGTCAATTGGCAGAAACATTTGTCAAGAAGGAAGGGCCTAGCGGGATTTCAACGGCGGACTTTCCATTTATGAGAAGTAAAACGAATGTTCGAAAATAAATTTATATTAAGCCAAATTGATGACAAAGTTCTAAATTTTGAACACCTATATAAGAATGAAAGATAAAAGGTGATTTGGAATTATTTCAGGTGGCATATTTAAATGCTTCCATTGTAAGTGATCTACAGAACCACGAGTAAGCAAATATAAATATGCAATATTCTCTAATGTCTAGTTGTATTCAGTAGAGGCAACCTTGGTGCTATGCTCCATATACATACATACATACATGTAAATGGCGTATCACCTTTAGTCAGACACGGACTGGCTACAGAAACTACCTTACAAAAAGTTCTTATTACGCTGACTTTGTTACAGTAGCTGTGGGGTACGTGGGTGGAGATTTTTGTTGTTAGACATGGGAAGCAGCTTTTCATTTAACGTCATGTCTGGAAACGTTCCACAATAGATGCTCATGGATGTGTCATATGCCACCTGAAGGACTTGGAATGCCTTTGTTAGCTGAAATAATGCGCAGGTTTCCTCAGGCGTTTGTACATACATACCTTGCTATATCTACGTGACAGAGAAAGAGCTCGTTTTAGGCTGTTTTATAACCACTTGTTTCGCTCTTCGCAATGTAATACTATACCTGCTTTGTGCTGTTTACTTCTCTCCGCTTACACCTATTCATTTTTAATTTACTACTTTCGAACACTGAGGAGAGAAAATATTGTATTCCACTCAATAATTCGATATCGAAATTTCACCGGAAATATATATTTTGAGACCTAAAATAAAAATACATTTTTGAAAAAGGCCGTGTGCGTGTTCTATGATTAACATAACTCAAAAACGAATGGTTAAATACCAAACTTCGTATTTAAGTTCAGCGTTTTACAAGACTGCGACAAGAACATTGTCAACAGAGTCCCCAAATGCTTTTCTCATTCAGGAATTCTCCAAATTGTGTATTTACGATGAAATCTCGTTATCAAATTTTAGGGTGGAATACAATACTATTGTGTACGTAGTAAGGAAATAAGAGTGTAGTTCTCGTTAAGGCGGATAGTTTACTGAAGTTAAACTTTCTTTCTCATCTAAAGGTCTGCCTTCTTTGGCTCTTTTTAACACGCTTTTATTAGCTTCACCTGTAGGTACATCGTTGTACATATACAACGGAATCGTTCGGCATAATATTCACCAACTTAGAGTCCTCTGACTGACTTGAAAATTTGCACACGTGTCACAGGCCGATGGCAATACTATAATAGCATGACTGTGTCCTAATGTCCTGGCCAGGGTCATCAGGATCAAAAATAGTCTTAGCTAAATTGATCAATGTAACGGAATATTTCGACGTAATTTTCACCAACTTCTGAATCGTCCAATTGGCTTGAAATTTTGCATGCATGTCAAAGGTCGATGGCAATACAATAATATTATTACTTTGTCCTAATTTCGTGACCAGGATCATCAAGATAAACAATGACTAAGTTAAATTAATAGAAAACAGTGCAATTATAACATCTTAAGTCAGTAAGGCACTTTTCTACATGCACTCTGAAAATTGTTTTAAGCAAATAAGTACATATTTATATTTTAGATGGCGTAGATGACCTGAGAAAGGAGCTCAGAGGAACACGAGACCCGGGGAAAGGATCACGGACCGGAGTTCACCAGCACCAAGAGTTTAGAAATCTATATGTTACATTGGACAAAGGAATTCAACCACTTGAAAATATTGAAACACCGAGATACCCGGAGGGGGTACCTGAGAGAGACAAAAGATTTCGAGGCAAGGATTGCGGATTGAAATTTACCCAGGGCCAGGAAATCCACAACAGCTGATAGTGTACCTAGTTAAAACAGTCATTTTATTCTAATACTGTTCAAAAAAGTGATATGAAAATTTTCAAAACAGAAATATGGAAACAATTTCGAATTCAAAAAGTTTAAAATGATTTCAAATTAAAAATATTGATAAAAATTTAAATAGAAAAATTTTATACTATACAATTTAAAGTAAATTATAGTTTAAAAAAACTAAAAAACACGCTTTAATAGCAAACCGAACTAAAAAGTAGAAAATAGTTTTTAAATATGAAGAGTTTATCTTGCGATATAAAGTCCACTGGTTTATTATAATTAAAAGTATGTAATACGTTTAAAATAAAAGTTATATTAACAAAATAATTTTATTGTTAAAAGCGTGGGGTGCTTCTTACGATACTTTTATCATTTCTTTACTTTTGCAAATAGCTACCAATAACAACTATTGCATTTGATGTCAGACACACCACGCTTTTTTACAATGAGGTTTATTATTTTGTTGACATAACTTTCTTATTTTAAACGTATTACAAATGTATAAATTATAATGAACCAGTGGACTTTATATCGGTATAGAACAGACTCCTTATATTTAAAATTATTTTCTACCTTTTAGTTCGGCTTGTTATTAAAGCGTGTTTTTAGTTTTTTGAAACCATAGCTTATTACTAGACGGTTCTTTCCCATCCTGCTAATGTGTTCTTTCTGGTATTTCCGTCGCTCATTAATAAAATTTCTTATATCCTGAATTTGGCAATTTTTTTTTTTTTTATTTCTGCATTGTGTATTTTATCTAATAAAGCTTTTCGTTGAATTGTTCTTAATATTTTCAATTCGCATGTACTTAATATTTGTTTTGTTTTGGCTGTATCTGCTCTGGTTTCTACTCCATAAGTTAAAATTGGCCTAACTATTGTTTTATAAATGCGGACTTTACTCTCTACTGCCATATATTTATTTCGCCAAATTATATCCTTATGCACCCTGATATCTGCGTTGCATTATCGGTGTGTGTTTATACTTCTCGATTTAAATTTTTAGTGCTTGTTACTTGAATACCTAAGTAATTTAATTTTGAAACCTGTTCAACAATTATCCTTTCCACTTCTACTTTGCATTTCCATGGTTCTTTACATGCTGTTAGGCATTTAGTATTTTGTATGTTTATTTCCATACTATATTTTTTGCCTTTATATTGAATTGGTGTAATAATGTTTGTAATCCATCTTCCGTGTTCTATCTGAGGACAGCATCATCTACGTAGCACATTATATGAAATCTTGTGTTTTCCATCTTGCAGCCCCACTCTTTTGACAGATCTTCAATTAATTTATCCATTATTACATGAGAAAGGAATGGAGTGAAGGAATCACCTTGTCTAATTCCCTGACCAATTGTTATTTCTTCAGTTTGTTCCTTTACTTTTATTCTTGTCTTGCAGTCTGTGTTGATGTAATCAGTTGCATGGGTACGCCTTTTTCTTGTAATATATGTACTATCACATAACGTTCTGCTTTTTAAAAATTCTGAGTATCACTTTAGCCTACTGTGTTCTTATACGAGTACTCATGAACCGTGAAATATACAAGTGTGTAAGGAAAGTTTACTTCTATTAAGAAGAATTGTACATAACACAAGTGCCCACCTCTCTGGTGTAGGGGTAGCGTATCTGCCTCATATTCAAGAGGCTCTAAGTTCGAATCAATATGAGGGCGAATTACCTGGATTAGCTTTTTCTTCCAGGGTTTTCCCTTGTCCTAAAAGACGAATGTCGGGTAGCTCTAAGCTCTGTGGACCCCGGGCTCAATTGAGCATCGTTTCACCCATTTCATTCATCGCTCAATATGACCTAACTGGTTAAAGGATGTTAAACCTTTATATATATATGTACTTACATACTGAAACCAACATCTTTTGGAATCTATGTTGGACTTCCGACATTGTAAATCACCATCGGCGTATATCATCTCAAAATGAATTCGATATCTACTTGTGGTTTATCAGGAAAAATGTGAGCAGTTGGGGAATTTAATGTCCTGCCAGCACGTTGCAAGGTGACTCAATTGGTTAGAATAACCGGACTAAAACCGGAAGGTTCGTGGTTCACATATTGGCTGTTGCTTTGAATTTTTCAGTCTGATTCCACCTTTCTAAAAGCCATCAAATTTCGGCATATGCAAATCTTTAACTTGGTGTATTCTGCTGTGCAAGAGAACAAAACTTAGAGCTAGGTAGGAGAAAGTGTCTGGGAACGCCTCCGTAGAGAACGCCATATATACTGAAAGTGTGGGACTGTCTGAGAAACGATTGCAAGATCAATAGCATAAGGGAACCAGGCATGGATCAATGGCCTTCCACGATAGGAAACTGATTGAAGATATCACTAGTGTTACACTTCGACACGCCGAACACTGGCCTCGTGTTCCAGGGCAACATATGTATGACAGTTACAGAATGCTACTTTAGATCCTTTATTCTTGTTCTGCAGTGCTCTGAAATGCCAAGACTAAAAGCAGAGGGGGAAATAGAGCTACCTACTGTATGCATGCCTGCATACATAAGGAAAATATCTGATGACATGACCTCATCTACTTACCCTTCAACAAACTATTCTTAAAAGGTTTATCCTTCTGTCTACTTTATGTTAATCAGGATAGACATTTATAGAAATGTTTTATTTCGCATTTCCTTGTAGGTGCAATACGAACAGAATAATATAGCAGGCTTAAACTATAGTCTAATATTTTAAGAGCTGGTCGCTATGTGATGGGTTTGACATTCCATGCATGTCCTGGGCATAAAAAAACCGAATAATCACTCCCCATTTCAGAAAAGTATAAATATTGGAAAATTCAAACAAATAACAAGGAATATCTCGGAAACGGTTCATTCCACTAAAAGAAACTTATTTGACATAAATTGTCTATCTCTTACGGTTCACCATTTATGCAAAAGTCATCCAGAATGAAAATGACTTTTGAAGATCTTCCCAGAAAATTAAAGATATGTCAGGTCACCCATCTCATCCGGCATTGGCATAAGTAGATAACCCTTCGTGCGTTAAAAGTGTTGCAGAACACAACGGCACGATTGTCATGAAGTGGGCACCAGTGGCGTCAGTATACTCTGTTCTGCCTGTAATAAAGGCAGTTCTCAAAGCTTGAACTATCATGTGTAGTACGTGATAATAGAGAATAACAGTCTTTGGATATTTTCCACTTTGTTTACAGGACTTTATTTTCCAGGGAATAAACTCAGTCCTGTATATGCTGTTATTGTCTAACATTACGGATTACAGATTGTAAATTGCCATAACAAAATCCATGCAAACATGATAGCGCGCAATATTTCATTGGAATTTCTTTGTTTCTTATTACTGTTATTGTCCTATTTTATTATTATTTTTAGTTATTGTTATTATCTTACTATTGTATTATATTAATGTTGTTTATATGATTAATATTCATGTTAATTTTATTATTACTTTATTCTTATTGGTGTATTTATTTTCATCATTATAACGTTTATCACCATTATTGTTATTATTTATATTATGTTTAACGTAATTATTGTTATTATTATTATTGTTATTATTATTATTATTATTATTATTATTATTATTATTATTATTATTATTATTATTATTATTATTATTATTATTATTATTAGTAGTAGTAGTAGTAGTAGTAGTAGAAGTAGTAGTAGTAGTAGTAGTAGTAGTAGTAGTAGTAGTAGTAGTAGTAGTAGCAGTAGCAGTAGCAGTAGCAGTGGTAGCGGTAGCGGTAGCAGTAGTAGCGGTAGCAGTAGCAGTGGTAGCGGTAGTGATAGTGGTAGTGGCAGTGGTAGTGGTAGTGGTTGTGGTAGTGGTAGTGGTAGTAGTAGTGGTAGCGGTAGTGGTAGTAGTTGCAGTAGTAGCAGTAGCAGTGGTAGCGGTAGTGGTAGTGGTAGTGGTAGTGGTAGTGGTAGTGGTAGCGGTAGTGGTAGCGGTAGTGGTAGTGGTAGCGGTAGCGGTAGTGGTAGTGGTAGCAGTAGTAGCAGTAGCAGTGGTAGCAGTAGCGGTAGTGGTAGTGGTAGTGGTAGTGGTGGTGGTAGCGGTAGCGGTAGCGGTAGGGGTAGCAGTAGCGGTAGGGGTAGCGGTAGTGGTAGTGGTAGTGGTAGTGGTAGTGGTAGCAGTAGTAGCAGTAGCAGTGGTAGCGGTAGTGGTAGTGGTTGTGGTAGCGGTAGCGGTAGTGGTAGTGGTAGCAGTAGTAGCAGTAGCAGTGGTAGCGGTAGTGGTAGTGGTAGCGGTAGTGGTAGTGGTATGGTAGTGGTAGTGGTAGCGGTAGTGGTAGTGGTACCGGTAGCGGTAGTGGCAGTGGTAGCGGTAGTGGTAGTGGCAGCGGTAGTGGTAGTGGTAGTGGTAGTGGTAGCGGTAGTGGTAGCGGTAGTGGTAGAGGTAGTGGTAGTGGTAGTGGTAGTGGTAGCGGTAGCGGTAGGGGTAGTGGTAGCGGTAGTGGTAGCGGTAGCGGTAGGGGTAGTGGTAGAGGTAGCGGTAGCGGTAGTGGTAGTGGTAGTGGTAGTGGCAGTGGTAGTGGTAGAGGTAGCGGTAGTGGCAGTGGTAGTGGTAGTGGTAGCGGTAGTGGTAGTGGTAGTGGTAGTGGTAGCGGTAGTGGTAGTGGTAGCGGTAGTGGTAGTGGTAGCGGTAGCGGTAGGGGTAGTGGTAGCGGTAGTGGTAGCGGTAGCGGTAGTGGTAGCGGTAGTGGTAGTGGTACCGGTAGTGGTAGCGGTAGTGGTAGTGGTACCGGTAGTGGTAGTGGTAGCGGTAGTGGTAGTGGTAGCGGTAGCGGTAGCGGTAGGGGTAGCGGTAGCGGTAGGGGTAGCGGTAGTGGTAGTGGTAGCGGTAGTGGTAGTGGTAGCGGTAGTGGTAGTGGTAGTGGTAGTGGTAGTGGTAGCGGTAGTGGTAGTGGTAGTAGTAGCAGTAGCAGTGGCAGCGGTAGTGGTAGTGGTAGTGGTAGTGTTTGTGGTAGTGGTAGTGGTAGTGCTAGTGGTAGCGGTAGTGGTGGTAGCGGTAGCGGTAGTGGTAGGGGTAGCGGTAGCGGTAGGGGTAGCGGTAGCGGTAGTGGTAGGGGTAGCGGTAGCGGTAGTGGTAGTGGTAGCGGTAGCGGTAGCGGTAGGGGTAGCGGTAGCGGTAGTGGTAGGGGTAGCGGTAGTGGTAGTGGTTGGGGTAGCGGTAGCGGTAGGGGTAGCGGTAGCGGTAGCGGTAGGGGTAGCGGTAGCGGTAGTGGTAGTGGTAGTGGTAGCGGTAGCGGTAGTGGTTGGGGTAGCGGTAGCGGTAGGGGTAGCGGTAGCGGTAGCGGTAGGGGTAGCGGTAGCGGTAGTGGTAGGGGTAGCGGTAGTGGTAGTGGTAGTGCTAGTGGTAGTGGTAGTGGTAGTGGTAGCGGTAGCGGTAGTGGTAGGGGTAGCGGTAGCGGTAGGGGTAGCGGTAGCGGTAGTGGTAGTGCTAGTGGTAGTGGTAGTGGTAGTGGTAGCGGTAGCGGTAGTGGTAGGGGTAGCGGTAGCGGTAGGGGTAGCGGTAGCGGTAGTGGTAGGGGTAGCGGTAGTGGTAGTGGTAGTGCTAGTGGTAGTGGTAGTGGTAGTGGTAGTGGTAGCGGTAGCGGTAGTGGTAGGGGTAGCGGTAGCGGTAGCGGTAGGGGTAGCGGTAGCGGTAGTGGTAGGGGTAGCGGTAGCGGTAGGGGTAGCGGTAGAGGTAGCGGTAGCGGTAGCGGTAGGGGTAGCGGTAGCGGTAGCGGTAGCAGTAGTAGTAGTAGTAGTAGTAGTAGTAGTAGTAGTAGTAGTAGTAGTAATAGTAGTAGTAATAGTAGTAGTATACTAGTGAGAGTAGTAGTAATACTGTCTATCTCCACGCCATACTTAGAGGACCACGGTATCTGGAATTACTTGCACCATGGACGCTGGATTGGCCTAGGTGGCCCAATATCTCGGCCACCAAGATCTCCTGATCTAACCCATTAGATGTTTTCTTTTGGAGTCATCAAGAACATTGCGTATGAAATAGATCCCCTCAATGTGAAGGTCTTACGTCAACGCATCGTTGAAGCAGATGTGGTATTTTAATCAAAATCGTTAGAGCCATTTTTGAGAAAATCAAAGTTTTTTAATAGTGTTCCATGTAAGGGGTAATCTGGGGTGACAGAATTTTCTTAAAAATCTTCGTTTCGCATCCTTGGAGTGAGTGAGTGAATGAGTGAGTGAGTGAGTGAGTAAGTGAGTGAGTGAGTGAGTGGGTGAGTGAGTGAGTGAGTGAGTGAGTGAGTGAGTGAGTGGGTGAGTGAGTGAGTGAGTGAGTGAGTGAGTGAGTGAGTGAGTGAGTGAGTGAGTGGGTGATTAGGGTTAAGGGCCCGTCGACAGCTAGGTCATTAGAGCCCCGCATCCTTGGAAGATGCTGAATTTAAATACTAAGTTTGGTGCTTAAGCGACGTTCCCTTTTTGCGTTGTGCAGTCTGTTCACAGACACACAGACAGACGCACACACATACACACACTTTTTCTAAAAATGTCATTTTTCTGGATTCAGAGAGTGTCAAAACATGTATTTCCGGTGAAACTTCGGTATCATATTCTTGGGCGGAATACATACTTCCTCTACTTAATATACCTAGTAGAGGAAGTAAAAATCTAATATTCGAAGGTTTCACATTTACAACAGAATAATACCCGCAAATTATGTAGAATCGCAAAACAATATTTGTGCCATGCGCCCCACTCTTAGGTAATTTACTTTTCCTTCCTATGGCGGAGGCAATATTGTATTCCAACCAGAAACGTAATATCGAGATTTGGAGTCCTCTGCGACCAAAAACTAAGTATTGGAAAAAGACTCGTGTGTGCATATTGAGCGTATGTGTGTCTGTGTGACAGGGAGAGAGAGGGGGGGGGGGGGGAGAAAACAACTAAATCAAAATTTCGTATTGGAATTCAGTTCCAGATATGCCACACGAAGACTTTCAAGAAAAACCCATACCTCAAACTATACTTTATGTGAAAAAGAATCGCCATTTTTGTATCTAATGATTTTGAATAATATATCATGTGTTAATAATTTTTACGTGATTAATAAACTGTGTATCTTGAATTTTCTGGGAATGTCCTTTGAGGTCCTTATTTTATATTTTAAAAAAATTAATCCCTGTAGAATTAAAAACATTAAAGATTTCAATAACAAATTATTTAATGTTTTACATTCTCCGAATTAAGTTCGTTTATTAAAAAAGCTAGACATCCTTGAAAACGAATAACCACCAATTGCTGAATTTTGTATAATTTCGTATAACCTTTAAATCATAAGTGTTAAACATAAGCTCGCAGCACATCCCTTTGAAAGATACACTGTAATTTTCGTGACATTAACCATTTTCGAGGTATTCGATACTCTTGGTTAGAGTTTTTGAATATTACATACATGTTCAAGTGCTTGATCACCATTCTTTTGCTTCTCGCAATGCCATGCGGAGTATGAATTTCAAAGCTAGCACATAGCGACCCGCTTCATTGAAGCTTTTGCTATAGCCTCAGCTCCCCGTATCCTGCTTGTGCCTACAATAGGTAAGAGATGTAGGTAACATGTTTTCCTAATACTTCTATCTCGAGTAATATGAAGTAAGGTTTTGTAACAATAATTTAGAAAACTATAAAAATAAACCATACTAGGTAGAGAAAGTCTTGAAAATATAACATAATTTTTTCTGGTTATTGCTGTATTGTTGACCTGACATATTTCTTTCCATTCTATGAGCTTATTACCACAAATGGCGGTATTTTGGTATAGCACTTCATGTTCAATTTGAAATTATCTGGCAATCTCTTGACAGTCTATACCGAGTTGATAATTAATATTGCTCGACGCTGGCTCTTACGGCATACAGGATTAACTGGAGAAATTGTAATTATTGGAAAGGAAATTTGGGAAGGAGGGGTACCTCCGCGGCATTTGTCAGTTGTGAAGACTGAGTAAAGTCTGTAAGAAAACCTCAGTCGGAGAGGATGATTCTCACGGAATTTCAACCTCAGACCTCCTGTTCACGAGTTCGCACCTTGACGACCTCGGCTTCCCCTGTCCGTTCCTGGTGTAACTGCATACAACGAAACAGCTCGCTTTCTGACAAATTGGCTCATCACAAGCTGTCGTGTCTATTCATATGCTGCCTCTAGCATTAAAATAAATTGGGACATTCAGGTTTTGGTCGACTTATGTCGTGGGAATTTTGAAATACTGTGTTACCGGTTCATTAAAGATTAATGATCAGTTTACGGTTAATATAAATGAATGCACTATTTCGAGCAGCACATTCCCGAAGTAAGCAACACTCACCTGGTTAGTGTTGAACACTTTATAATAGTTTGATCATTCAAATAAATCCCTTCTCCTAAGTCTATTAGATGATTGTAATCAATGTTCAACAAATAATAACAGTTTATCGTACAAGGGATTAAAATAATATTTTAATATTGACTGCACAATTTCAGCCTGGGCCTCAGACAATGATAATTTTCAGAAATTTCAAACATGTTTAATCTCGTGGCATACAATAGATTAGCTACTACTAAACTGTAAATCAAATTAACTATATTAATTGTGTAGATTTATTGTTCGTGGATGAGAACTTGGTGATAGCAATGCAGGTGTGCTATGGAGATAATGGATAAAAAAACTGAAACTGATGGCAAGTTAATAGAAGTATAAAGTGAAATGTGTACGGAAAAGGGAGAAATATTCCTGAGGACGTTCTAAAGTCTAAACGATGCTCAGAGTCCAGTGAATTCATTGCTCCCTAAAATGTCTCTCTGTTTTTGGATATATAAATAGTACAAGTCATTTTGCCAGAGGAAAAAATGAAGCAACTTGAGAATTAACGAAGGTATTGTCCTAGTATATATTTCAGAAAAAGATAAGTAAATGCAAGCTATCGTTGTTGTGGTCATATCATTCTATGCTAAACAAGACATTACGAGATATGAATCTATTACGTAGTTGTTGAAAACGTATTTGTGTTAATTAGTATTAGCTGAAGTATACTTTCATAAATGAAATTTAGCGCGCTCGCCTACCACCTAGGCGGCCCGGGTTCGATCCCAGGGACCCGCATGTGGTATTCGTGGTGGACGAAGCGGCGTCAGGGCGGGTTTTCTCCGGGTACTCCGGTTTCCCCCGCCATCTCATTCCACCGGTGCTCCATCTTCATGTATCATCAGTGTCACCGCCTGTGGTGCCGTAGTAGTAAAAGCGGGCGTTAAACACTACAACAACAAAAAATAAATGAAATAACAGATTGTAGCGATTGATTAAAAAGTGTTAATTCACTACTGTAACTAAAACAATATTTAAGTTGCTAGGAACTACGAAACAAACAATAGTTTATATGGAAATAGTGGATACAATTTCTTTTCCACCGCATGAGCTGGATTACGGCCAGTAAACGCAGCGCTCAACATTTTGCCGTGTAAAGAGAGATGAGAAGATTGTTGGGAAGGTGGCCATAAAGTTGTTGAAGGAGTTACGCAGCAACACAACAGGAAAGAAAGTACATGCAATCTGGAACTTCCTTCCGTACAGAAAACACAACATGACTCATCTTGTTGCGATGATATTGTAAAACTGCAGGTGTCAGACAAGTTGTGCGTGACGGCTCGATCACATCTCGCCGCCTACCGGCATTTGTTTCATTAAACGAAACATGAACAATAGCCTGATATCTGCCAAAACACAGCTTTCAGCATTACGTAAAACTCCTGAATGAATTAATATTATCTGTGGGAAGTAGAGATGTCTCACTTGCCAATCTCACCTACCAAGTGGGATTCTGCAGCCCTTCCATTGTTGTCTGTAGGTTCATAGAGCCTTTTCCAAAAATTAAACTTTCTACACTGCGAAAATCCACTCTTCTCGAAGTGAAGGTTTACTTCTGGAATTATGACTTGGTATCATTTCCTTGAAACAAAATATCGCTGATTGGCCAACACACGCCGAAGATGCTTCCAAAAATTCATCATATCTGTTTTTACGAGAGTTGTGGACAGGTTGTAGAAGAAGGGAGACGGTCATACTGAGGGCTTTGACTGAAACATTTCATGGTATTTTTAATCTTTGAACCTTTTAGGCTGCATTAATGCCGATTTACGTCGTTTTTTAAACTTATTTTCACATGCACAGTCATGCTCACATCCACACTTCCAGACTCTATGGAGGATAAGGAATAATTCTAATGAAACAAAAATTCTCACTACCAGGCAAGACCCCAACCCGAGACTTATCTCCAGGTGAGAAGTCGGATCGCTTAACCAGGGAAGCAGTCTTCCTAAGTGTTATATCACGATACACAAGTTGTTTTGGTCCCAAATACCTCTAGACTTCCTCAAGTGAGCTTGTCAGATTCAGTAGCTTTACATTTCCTCACTTCTCGGTTCTTTCTTTCTCACTTCTGTTAATAATAATAATAATAATAATAATAATAATAATAATAATAATAATAATAATAATAATAATAATAATAATAATAATAATAATAATAATAATAATAATAATAATAATAATAATAATAATAATAATAATAATAATAATAATAATAATAATAATAATAATAATAATAATAATAATAATAATAATAAAATAATAATAATAATAATAATAATAATAATAATAATAATAATAATAATAATAATAATAATAATAATAATAATAATAATAATAATAATAATAATAATAATAATAATATAACAATCGCATATTTATAGATATTATCTCCCCAGTATTTAAATCTATAATAGAACAAAATGTGCTACGTTAAACGAAAGTGTCAGAAAATTCCAGAAAGCTATTAGTTACAGCAGTTGAAGACTCACAGAGAGAGAGAGAGAGAGAGAGAGATGGCGAGAGAGATGGAGGGAGGGAGGGAGGGAGGGAGAGAGGGAGGGAGAGAGAACATTAAGACAGTGGGGCCAGCTGTATGGGAGATGAGGAAGACCACTATGTCTTAAGATAAGATTTGTGTTCTCACCACTACAGCTTGTTCCTGAGTTGTTTCTTCCATTCTGCTAATTTCTTCCCCATAGATAGATAGGATAGATAGGAAACCACGAAAAATCCCATTGGTCAGGAACTTCGGCCACGGGAATCGAACCAACAATCCGCCGAACACGAGCCCCAAACACTACCACGGAGCCATCTCGTTTGGTATCTTCCCTATTAGTATAATATTAAATGGCGATTCAACGTTAATTGGCTCAAGATTATAGATTTCACCAGAGGTTACTCTAACATGGTCTTGCTATGTGGTAATGTGCAATGCTCTGAAAAGATTACTATAGGAACCGCAAACCTAGATATGCAATGACAAAGCAAGCTTTTAAGTATCTGCGTTTCCCTCAGGATAGCACTGGCTGTTCGCAGCGAGTGTGATTGTCATTATTCTTGTATGTGCTCAGAGTGCCAACAGCCAAGACTTAATAATTATTTTAGTGGCTCTAGTATAAATTTTCGTACGGCAAATAGCACATTACAAAAATAATAACACAGAAGATGTTCACCTGCAGCAGGGGTCGGCAAATCTGTACCGGCTGATGATATGACGCAATATCACCGTCAGGGGCAACCAATACGCCAGCCTGTTTCAACCTTTTCTCCTTCACTCAACACGCGTTCAAACGAAAACAAGCAAAGGTGGACACTGCACCGATAGACATGGTTCTTTCAAAAGCACGAAATCACAAAGGAACCTTCCTGTTCCAAGAGGAGTGGCGAGAACTAACGGTGAAAATGTCAAATGTCTGTTCTATTTGAAAGTTTTGATTGGTGTTTACAAGTCAAACATTAAACGGCATTACGAACGTCACAAAGACTACAATCAAGTCACAAGTACAATTCTTAAGGTCTTTTAAAGTATTATAAAACCAATCTTTGTCCGTAAATGTAACAATAAAGTTTAAATAGTGAATGAAGCTTCGTAGTCTAGTGAAGAAGCGTATTACAATGTACCTACACTAAGTTTATGAAACCTTACAGGTCGCTGTGTAAAACCACAGTTACTAATTAAGGTTGCGAAATTACAAACACAATTTTGAAATCACAGTTACGAAACAATGCTGGTTTACTATTATATAGAGAACTTGATAGGGCAACATTTCCGCCTCTCCATTCATTTGCTACGCTTATCAGTGCTGTGTGTGAGCAATTTGGTTCTAAACTGAAGATATAAAATCTAAACGCAGATCGCGATTAACAGATGAAATCTATGTGCACTGTTGTATGTCAGTACTTATGAATTAATGTTAGATGTACGGGAAACCGTGACGCTCCCGATGAAGTGAAGAATACATTAATGAAAAATAAATGTTAAAGCCGTCTCGTCAGCTGCGTATATGTATAAAATGAAACGTGTGTTAGAGAAGTTCCTTTACACCGCCACTGCGGCTTCCAAAAGCTTCCTTCGAACCCTGCACCATGTCCATGCCGGTAAGCTGCCAAAGAATTACAATGATTTTTATATTTAATATTGCTCAAGATATCCCCTTTCCTTTTCCCTATAGTGGCTCAATTTAGTGAGAAAGTATTCAAAGTGTTGATGGATAAGTAATTTAACCTAATTGGAAATTGCGTTGTGAGAAGGAGTTTTACTCCTCATATGAACCAGCAAGCGTTGCCTCAGTCGTCAGCGGAGTCTTTCAGACTGCGAAAAGATATACTAAATGCTTTTTGACAAACTGCTTTCTACTCAGAATTAATAACATATTATGATACACTACATACTGAAAACTGTGGCTGTGGTTGACTAAGCTTATGTTTTCAGATGGACGCTTCCTTTGAACTGGATTGCTTATAATAAGACCTTGCTAGTAAATATATTGCTTATCTTTGGTTTTCGAGTTGCTAAATCTGAACTTGGTCAAACTCATCTACTTTAGAAAAGCATGCCTGGCAATAATTACAGTCGTGACCAGTTTCTCTTTTGTCCATTCTTCTTCTTCCAGAATTCATATAATCTATTGCATGAACACGAGACGATCTTTTAATTACTACACTTGTATATCTACCTTTATTTCTCATTCCCTTCATCAGCTTTCGATTTTCCATATAATCATTATTCACGTTTATCATATTGTAATTTCATTTTTATCCCTACAGCTGTTAAATAAATTGATTAACATTGTATACAGACTCTTAATGTTTAAACAAGGTTCAACAAGAGTTGAGAGAAGTAAAACAGTGTTCCATTGTTAAGAGTAGAAACCACAGAAGTAGAGGACTTGCGTCGTATCTGCCGCGATCTTTCATTGGCAGTATATGTATGGTAGACTATTCCACTAATGCCGGATTATCACCTCTTGGTTGTGCTATGGTTATGTCATCTCCTCCCTTTCTTACGTTTCTCAACATCTGCTGTATCCATGCGCAGTCAAAACAATTATTTGGCATTCAAAAATGACAGACAAAAGATTTGACGAATATTTTAGCGAGGATATTGATATTTTAATTAAAGAGGCGAAGCTAAAAATACAGAAAGGGCAGGTCACGTGTATGGAATCAGAGCAGGCCTACCTTTAATGAGTTACCTAGTAACGCACACATTTTTCATTTATATCATCATATTCCTCTTATTTACATGGTAGTATTGTACAGCTTGTGTTGGATATTTCTAAATAATGGGCAAGTATTGGAGACTTTAGTAAATTGAGGCATATGTTGTTGAGTAGATAGAAGCTATTTGTAGGTATGTAAGTATGTATGTCGACAAAATGTAGCACCGTTGCCAAGCTGTAGAAGTGGTGTTTAGGATGCTTGAGACGGATGCTGTTTGACTCAGAGACCCCCTAGCGGCGCACGTCAACCAGAGGAAATGTATCAACTGCTCTACCGGGAAATCGAATTCACCTCAAAGAGCTGTTTGTTTCACAACACCGACTGCTGCCTTCTCGGAATCCGCAGGAAGGTACGACAAAAAAGAGCGATTTTCGTAAAGGCTTTCACTGGAAAAACATTGCATAAGCCTACTACGTGCATCAGTGATCCAGAGTGGTCGTGTGGGATGTTATGAAATATCATGCTACACTTACTGGAACCTACTTTGGGAAATAAACTAAAGGAAAATGCTATTTGGACATTTCCTCAATCATATAGGAGATACAACTATCTTTTGGTAGAATTTAAGCTACAAAAGAAAGGAAAATATAAAGACGGGAGAAGGCAATACTAATATCACACTGTAAATTCGGGCCTTTTTCCTCATTAGCTTCGAAAGAAAAAGCCTAATCAATAGTATTACTTCAAATGCTCTGTATTTATATATGTGCAACAGTTACATGACAACATTTTGTATATATTTTAACACCATAAAGATCAATATGCATTTCACACTCGCTAATACATTTCCTTATTGGTGAGGGGTTTATAACCGAATCGTGAGATAGTTTTTAGTATACGAGGTGGAAGGTACTGCTGCTGCCATAACTTAACCAGGGATTCTACATGATGAGTGTAACAAATATGTCCAATACAATTATTGTCAATAAAGAACCGCTTCATCGAAAAAAATATTTTGTGTCAAGTACTTGGTGCTGTCTAGCTTTTTGGCAAATGGATATACATGGTTTATTATTTCAATAACTGTCGCACAGATATTATTTGAACAATGCTGTAATGTCTTTTTATTTCAATTCAAATGAATTTAGTCACAATTTAATGTTAACGTGCCGTTACCAAATCTGTCTTACAAATTAAACTTTGCAAGACATTTTAACCTTCCATCGTATATTTAAGCAGAAGACGCTCTCTTGATGGAGTCCTAATGTATCCTTTTGTGACAGTATATCAAAATAAGATTATACTGATTAAATGGTGGAATCTATATTGAATATACGATTCACCATACGTATATGAGTGAGGTGTGTGCTGTTTTGTTTTCTGGAAATTAGGTTTAAAGGTTTTGAGAATTATATTATGGTTCCCGAAAATTTCTAATCTAACTTTTTTTATTCCTTGATGAACTACGTTAAAAATAAAATATTCAGTGTGTTGTACTACTAAGAAATAAATGCTTTGAATAATAAAATAAAATGATTTGCATTGTATGAAGGTATGAGCCGGTCGCTGGAAGTTTAACGTTGGCAGTCGCGTGCAGCACCGCCGGTTCGAGTCCCACCTGAAGTATATGCTATTGTATAAGTGAACAACATTCGGAAAAGCTCACCAGGACAACGGCGGAACAGAGGCATAAAAGAAAGCACCGTACAATTTAGAAAAAAATAGTATCTTCTAGCATTGGTTTTTTGCTTCTGTGTGTAAACATGTTTGTTCAAATAGCTAATGAAGGGTAAAAATGTATTTTTGTGTTGTTCTCAGTTTCAAAACAAGACATTTTGACAGCAGAGTGAACAAAATACACTCATCATTTCATTACATTAAATATTGTTTTCCACTAATTACTGAATTCCGTACATCAAAATTTCGATATCTAAAAATATCAATGTATTTTTACTTGTTCTACCACTTACCTATGGTAGGTATTTGTATCGATTTCACTCAGAACTTTGGTATTGAGATTTCATGGAAATATGTGCTTTGACCCCCAAATAGAATTTTAAGAAAAGACTAGCGCGCGTGTGTGTGACGCATATAGCTCAATATTGGAAACAGGATTAATGTCATACCTCTTATTTAAGCCCAAAATGTGTCAAGGATGCAACAGTACTCTCCCTTCACTCCAAATTTCCCTTCACGCGGAAACATTTTCATTATTTTTATTCTGTTAAAATCGACTCTAGTAGTTTTGATTAAAATATATTTCAGCTATTGCTATGGAAAATAAAATATATATCTTGTAATTTCAGTGGAATAGTCTGTGAATTCCGCTTCATTCGCATTGAGCTTTCTGTGAGTAGTTTTTGAAGTCCCGTTCAGTTTTAGGAATTTTTCTGAATATTCTATGAAGCCTCTTTATTCCTATTGACCTTTTGTGAACAGTCTGAGAAGTCCTCTTCGTTACTGTTGAATTTTAAAGAGTTCCATGCAACTGTGAAACTGACACAGGAAAACGTTTACCACAGAAAATATGGTAAAACTTTTTTAAAATTGCAGTTTGTGTAGAATACATTTTTTTACAGCTTTAGCGGTTTACAAGGTATCTTCTGTTAATGGTCTGAATTTTCCTGCTGTTAAATTGCTTCTTTTGTTTCTTATGAACCCAAGCAAGATCAAGGCCATATAGGTTGGCTACGTTTTAAACATTGAACTACAGATTGTGTCCTATTTGATTCTATGTAACTAGAAAATAAATATATTGAAGATATTTTTAAAAACATGTACCATGTTTCACAAGAAATAGAAAGAAAAATATATATTTCCGAATAATATGCAAAGTAAGCATGAAAAGAAATTAGTGGCTACAGAAAGTTGTGTAATTTTAAAATATATAACATTTAAGATGCCATCAATTGAGTTAAGAATAATGCGCGTTTACCAACATATGTTGAACTCCCAAGCAATGGGATTCCCACCTGTTTTCTAGGAATACCCTGAGGATCAGATGCCCACAATGTTCTCAAGGTCTTTCAGCCCTGAGTGACCTTCCTGCAGACATGACCTTGTCCTCTCCCAGCATCCTAGGACCAAGCAAACGGGCTAGGTCATCTTGCTCCTTCTTCCTCTTCTGCGTCTGTGTGTCTATATTCATTGCAGCTTTAGTTTACAATCCTTGTTGATGTTGGTAACAAATTTAGTCACCAGGAGACAAAGTACATTCAACGATCAGGCTTTTAAATATCTAAATGTCCGTCTTAAAGGTAGAAGGTAGTAATAAACCTCGCTTTCGTTTGATCTATCGTTGGTCATTGGGTAGCTTTGTAGGTAGATATAACCAGAATCCCTGTACATGAATCCCACTCTGTATACCAACTCACTCTAGCATTAGGCGTCGAGTAGGCTTAATCCTATAGTCTGTTCATCCGAATAACTCAGGCATCGTTAAAATCTCCGCCAACCGTTTAATGTCTAACTTCCCTTTTTGGGAACATGTTCTCTCGTACTTTTTAAATGCTTTTGTAATTTAAAATTTGAGGCAAAATGTGCATGCTACATTTCTATAACAGCAGCATTAGCAGTCATGAAGTTGGCTAAGTGATACTCTTTGGATTTTGTAATGAACACCCCCCTCCAAAGATTTCATAAAAATAAATGATATTGTGGCAATTTCTATACTTTAGGCACGTTTTTAGTAATGTTTAGTGCCCGCTTTTACTACATGCGGTTCACAGGCGGTGATACTGATGATACATAGAACGAAGATACAGCACCGGTGGAATGAGATGGCGGGGGAAACCAGAGAACCCGGAGGAAACCCGCCCCAACGCCGCTTTGTGCACCACAAATCTCACATGCGGTCTCCTGGGATCGAACCCGGGATTGTTTGGTGAGAGACGAGTGATCTAACCACTCGACCACAGCGCGGCCTTTTAGACA
>CM060964.1:275684887-275764887 GCA_030765045.1 Tenodera sinensis | reverse complement strand
TATCACCAGTGTTGTACGTCTTTCTCCACCGCAGAAAGACACACAATACTGAAAAAACAATTCCAGATGGTGCTTCTGCAGCACCAACACTATTAAAATAGTCCCAAAATATGTTTTTAAACCAACATATCTGAAAAGGAACAAAACTAGATCAAATTAAAGATAAATAGACAAAACCAATATAGTGTCACAGTAACTTACTTTACAGAATATTAACCAAAAAAGCAAAATAAGAACTGTGAGCTGTCTTGGAGTGACTCATTCACGGAACTCCTTAAAGATGCACACATAGGACAGAGAGAGAGGGGAGGGAGAGAGGGAAGGGAGAGAGGGGAGGGAGAGAGGGGAGGGAGAGAGAGAGCGTAATAGCCATTGTAAAGTCTAGAAAGAGTGTGCAGTAGGAAACGCCATTTCAAGAGGAATGGAACCTGAAGACCCGTTCTATGTTAGAAGATGCAGATGATTTGGTCCATATTTAATTCTTTTTCTTCTACAGGTTCCAACACAAGTGGTTTAAGATATATCCCACTGGTTGTTGATGAGACAATGTAGGAAACTTCGTTCTTGTGCATTTTTTGATTGAGAAGAATCAGAGATTCTGTGCTGCAGAAATTCAGAATTCTGGGAACACATGGAATAAAGTGCTTGAGAAAAAACTCGGGGAAACGATCCTTCCGTATGTTTCCAGACAACGAGGTTGTGTGTAGCATGCAGAAGAATCAGTTTGTGAGGAAACTGCACCATCCCTTCGTATATGACATAGAAGATTAATTTTCAAGAATATTGGACACAATTGCGACATATTTTAAAACAAATCATGGACAGGCCTAAGAAATGGCTAAACTGATAAATAAGGTTATTTTAAAAACAATTTTGGCGCTAAAGTATTTCCTTGTGTGATGAAGCTTTAAAGAAAAGAAAATACAGTATTTAGTGCTTAATTTCTTTAATTTTTTAGCGCAACATTCGTACCAAAACAGGTACAGTATTAAATTATGAATTCCTAGCGGCCAAGGTAAACACAGGCTAGTGCAACTTTGTCTCTCCACTATATTTAACAGACATCAGGGAATCTTCTCAAATTTAATAAGGAATTTTAGTCAACATATTCATACCAAAATTGCAAAAAAAAAAAAAAAAAAAAAAGAAAAGTTTAAAAATCAGCCAAAGTTACCCCGTTCTACGGTATGTACTGATATTGCTCATACTGATACGTACTTATAGCTAAACTCTACAAGTAACTATTAATGTAATGCAACTGTGAGCGTGATAATGCTGAAAACAAAAAAACTTAGTTGTTACTAGTAACCGCTA
This sequence comes from Tenodera sinensis, assembly GCA_030765045.1. NCBI lineage: Eukaryota > Metazoa > Arthropoda > Insecta > Mantodea > Mantidae > Tenodera > Tenodera sinensis. The sequence continues at coordinate 275,763,573 of CM060964.1, read as the reverse complement.
CACGTTACTGTTAGCCCTCTGTAACTGCAACAGTTACAACCATTTGTGCTGATCGCACTTCAATTGTGGAGTTCAGCACTGTTCAGTTGTCTCCATGTTTCCCGATTCCGCCGCTATGGCGTGCTTCCGTCAGTTTCGCCGCTGGCAATGACAGCCTACCTGCTGGTAGCAGTGACAGTGAGAGAAAGGGTTCTCCGTTGGCACGTTGCAGACACGGGAAATTCGGTGAGTGACCGACTGGCTATAGGTTCGAGATTATGCTTAGCTATGGGGCGTTTCTGATCGTAGTGTACTTGGGCTGCGTTTCCAGTACGGAAGGTTGATTAATTGATTTGGGGAGTCCTTCTTATGGATTTAATGCATTAGGCACGTGATTTATGAAGCTTTCAAATAGGCTTAGTTAAGTGGTCAAATTCAAACTCTTGCTTTGGGTCAAATAGGGTAAAGGAACATTTGACTTGAATTAACCTGTGGGGCGAACAGGTACGTAATTTGAAATTGCTTGTACCATGTATTTATTCACGTAGATGCGCCTGGTCCGCAGGCGCGGCTCCTCAGGGTAGGCAGGGTAGGCATTGCCTACCCTATCGTAATACAACAACAAATAATGTTTAACTATGATTCTGCATTTTATCATTTGAACCGTCATTTTCCCCTAAATTGCAGTTCAAGAAAGGTTTTCTCGGTTATAATGACCAGCGCATGGTCAAATCCTTTAATCTCAATTCCGATTCATCAAAACTGCGCTGCGCGTTTGAAACGCGCGGCAGAAATGATACGCATGGAACCTGGGTAGTGGAGAGCAGGCTAGCTTAACCTCTGCCTGCCCGGCCCCATTTCCTCAGTACGAGGCCCTTGAACAGGGATAAAGAAACATTCGGTCTGTATATGCACTCCGAGCATGCGTAGACGCGTCTGCCAGCAGTCCGAACACTTGCCTGCCCAAACCCGAATTTATGCGACATTTTCCGAACAGCCATACTCCACGAACGAAGATCTCAGAGATCTGAATCTGTCGCTATCTCTGTGTAATACCAGTATGACCGACTTAATTAGTGAACTATTACAAATTTCGCTTTCGCGGCGCACTGACAATGAAAAGAGGAGTGTTTTAGCTATTTAACACAAATCTGCAGTCAGACAATTTTTCAATTTCTTAATCTATTATAGTCATGGGCGTTGCGAAACGGGGGCAAGGGGGACCACGGCCCCCCTCCCCTTGGAAGTTGGTGAACTTAATGTGCAGTCAGTTACTGACTTTTAAACTATTATTTTAATTTTGATGTAAATAACAATTTTTGTTTAGCACAAATTAATACAGTTATCTGCAACAAATACTATAAATTTTGACAGTAAAATAATGATTTAATATTATATGATTGCAAAAATTTCCAACATGTGCCCCCCCCCCCCTGGAAAAAAGTCTGCCGACACTCGTGATTTTAGTTTTGGCGGTAATTCGTCCGTAAGTCACACTCATTCACTCTGCTCTTATTAAACAACCAAACAATATATTGTTTGCGTTATCCGCAATGACTTCGCCTATATTTCGGATAAACGGGGTTTATTATTATTATTATTATTATTATTATTATTATTATTATTATTATTATTATTATTATTATTATTGTTTGTTGTTGTTACTGTTACACTTTGCCTACCCTAAAATTTTGACTGCGAGCCGCCACTGCTGGTCCGGGGTTTAATAACAAAGGGGTGCATTTGTGGTTAAGTTAATGTGTGCTAGTATGTTATTTAAGCATATTAAAGACCTGGTACGTCGTCATACTTTTATACTTGTTCTAATTGGAACATTCTAAATCTGACTGCAAACTTGGGATTGGCAGGAAAATTATTCAATTATGTAACTTGTGTTATTCGTGGTGCCTAAAGGAGTGAGCTATGTATTTGATTGAAACTCATATGTCTATTTTGTAACCAAGAACAGCCAAGTTAAATTCTGTAAGGTTATTTGTTGTTGCCTTTCAAAGGTTGATAACTTTGTAAGAATTAGTTAATTAAACTCAGTTATCTAGACGTCTTGTTTTATACTTAGAGAAAAGGGAGGGGCAATCCTCTCTCGGAATTGGTTCTGCCGATTCCCCGTATTAGGGTCCTTGTCCTTTGTCCTTTTGACCATTGCACCACCCCCACGGTGCACGTTACCCGAAAATAAAAGTCAAATTCATAATAATTTTATCTAAAGAAAAATTCGAACTCAGAACTTCTGAGCTGAGTAGCCAGAACACTCCCCTCTCGACCATAGAGGCAGTCTTCTCTCAAAATGCGTACACTGACTTACAATTTGAAAACAGTTAATATCACTGAAAGTTTACTGCACATACATTTTGTGGTGTAACAAGATATACAATTATTATACACCTAGCTTATCCGACATGGCACGGCCCCATTTTGAACACCAGTAGCGATTTGATTAATTTCATACGTACACCCCAATTCTTTGTGGAACTATTGTAAAGTCACGCAAAAATGATTGAGTGTATTAGGAGAACAGAATTTTTATAAGTTCCACGTCGTGCGACATGCAGCTGAGTTTATTTTTAGTCTTTGTTCCACATGTTAGATATCGTCGTCAGACACACAAATAGGTTGCATCTTGAATCAGCACTCGCATTTGTATTTGCGAGCAGTGCATATCGCGGCCTTTATGTACATTAATAGGATTTTCAAGAAAATTACTTGATTATTCATGTCACATTAGTTGCAGCCGATTCCACATTAACAGTATTTAATATGAAGACGTTTATAACAAGTTTACGCAATCAAAAAATTTATAGCAGTAAACTTTACGGGAACATAAATTACATTTGTGCCAATATCTCCTGGAGACAAGAAACTACTCAGCGCATTTAGTCAAGAAAGTGTTTTCATCAACACAACTTGCCTTATAAAGGAATTGCTTTCTGAAAATTCCAAAACAAGCGTATGGTCTTTCTCCTAAACTTTTTATTTCCTTTTATTCTTAGTTATAGTAGGTAGAGGAAGATCTGCATTCCATCAAAAGAGATAGATAAAATCTTACTCCACGAAGAATGTACATTTCGTTAAAACACACAATTAATGTCAAATGCGTTTTCGTGGCATTAATTATTCCCGAAATATTAGTTCTGATTTGATTAGTTTCCAATAATTATTTGCACACTCTTGAAATGCTGTCACCATTCAGTTGTGTCTATAGATTTAATGCAAAGTGTATGGCAATTCAAAGGCAAGAGATCTGCTTTTTAACCATGTATCCCTTGTGTCTCCTGCATTTTTCTTGTACTTAGAATAGAATATCTAGACGAAATGAAACTATTTTGCCAAAGTGATATCTTGATTTGCACGAAGAAATTAGAATACTAAGCTTTTATAAGAAAATATTGTGGAAGAGATATAAATGTTGACAATAGTAATGTGATTTTAATACCTACATCGGATTCTTTATAATTGGAGGATAAGTTAAAGCAGTGGAGTGAATGAACTGACACAGGAAATAGGCTAGGGGCCTGTTACACAACTTTCGTTATTGGGAATAAATCTTGGGCTTATTGTTATGGTCCTGAAAAGAAAATCCAGTCTTTGAAACACAACCTAAACATACAAAAGCCCGATGAACTCGCAGTGCTGCTAAGACAATGGTTACAATTTATTTTATAAAATGGGACATTTTGCTACTATTTGCTACTATACTGCCAATTGTTGTACAAATATCTGTTTACAACAAATTTTTGAAAAACTTGGTGAAAAACTCCCCCAAAACAATTTTACAACGCATTGTCGTCACACACACCAAAAAACGAACAACTGAGTATATGCATGTCCTAAACGTCAACACCATGGACCCTCCACTAAACTGGCCTAACCTAGCAATTTTTCATTTCTTTCTGTTTCCAAAAATTAAAGATAAAATGCGTGGAAACACCATGTACTTTCTCTACTTGCAAGTAGGGGAAGTATTGCATTCCACCCAAAAATTCGATATCGAAGTTTCACTGGAAATATGTTTTGTGACTCAATGAATAAAAAAAAGCATTTTTAGAAAAAAACCTCACTCTCTCTCTCTTTCTCTCTCACTCTCTCTCCTTCTCTCTCTCTCTCTCTCTCTCTCTCTCTCTCTGTGTATGTGTTTGTATGTGGGCGCGTGCGCGTGCGTGTGTGTTTATGAACAACAGAACTGAAAAAACGAAAAGTTGGATAAATGCGAAACTCGATATTGCAGTAAGGCATGTTCTAAGGATGTGACACGAAGATTATGTTTCAGATATTTTGTGACAAATGAAATGTATAGGTATTGAATTTGGGAATGTGCTCAGAAGTTCTCTTCATTCTGGATGACTTTTGCATATTTGGTAAACAGTGTGAAATAGACAAAATCTTACTACAGGACAAATGGAAATCTCGATGAAACACAGTTTATGTCTAATGCATGTGCACAAGCGTACGTGTGAGTAGTGAACCATTTCGGAGAAATTCCTTGTTATTCGTCTGAAGTTTGCAGTGCTTATAGACACTTTTGTCAAATAAGAGCTCGTTATTCATTGTTTATCTCTTGACTACGCAAATAGAACAGAATTTAAAGCCATCGCATAGCGACCAGTTTTAAAAGATTTCACTATCGCTGAAAGCCTACTATATACCTACAAGAAAGTTCGGAATAAAGTAATTTATGCAAATGTTTATCTCGAGTAACAAGAAGATAGAGGAGTTTGTACTATAGTTTGTACATAGTTTGTACAAGAGTAGAGAAAGTCATGTGAGTGCAACTTTTCAGACTTTTTTTTTTTTGAAACAGCATTTATGTTTTAGTGCCCTATTATTTCTCCTAAGTTTCTTGTCATCTTAGTGATCAGGATTGTTTTTTTCTTATTGATTAAAACTAAAAGCACAGCAGAAACATTTACTATAATATTACTACTACTGCTACTACTACTGCTACTACTACTGCTACTACTGCTGCTGCTGCTACTGCTACTGCTACTACTACTACTACTACTACTACTACTACTACTACTACTACTACTACTACTACTACTACTACTACTACTACTACTACCACTGCCGCTACCACCATCACCACCATCACCACCACCGCCACCACCACCACTAACGCCGCCGCCACCGCCACAGCACCACCACCACTACCGCCGCCGCCACCACCACCATCACCACCACCACCATCACCACCACCACCATCACCACTACCACCATCACCACCACCATCACCACTACCACCATCACCACCACCACCATCACCACCACCACCATCACCACTACCACCATCACCACCACCACCATCATCACCACCACCACCACCGCCGCCACCACCACCATCACCACCACCACCACCATCACCACCACCATCACCACCACCATCACCACTACCACCATCACCACCACCATCACCACTACCACCACCATCACCACCACCACCACCATCACCACCACCACCATCACCACCATCACCACCACCGCCACCACCACCACTAACGCCGCCGCCACCGCCACAGCACCACCACCACCACTACTGCCGCCGCCACCACCACCACCACCAGCACCACCACCACCATCACCAATACCATCATCACCACTACCACCATCACCACCACCGCCACCACCACCACTAACGCCGCCGCCACCGCCACAGCACCAACATCACCACCACCATCACCACCACCATCACCACTACCACCATCACCACCACCACTACCATCACCACCACCACCACCATCATCACCACCACCATCACCACCACCATCACCACCACCACCATCATCACCACCATCACCACCACCACCATCACCACTACCACCATCACCACCACCACCATCATCACCACCACCATCATCACCACCACCATCACCACCACCACTACCATCACCACCATCACCACCACCACCATCACCACCACAATCACCACCACCACCATCACCACCACCACCATCACCACCATCACCACCACCACCATCACCACCACCATCACCACCACCACCATCACCACCACTACCATCACCACCATCACCACCACCACCATCACCACCACAATCACCACCACCACCATCACCACCACTACCATCACCACCATCACCACCACCACCATCACCACCACCATCATCACCACCACCATCATCACCACCACCACCATCACCACCACCACTACCATCACCACCATCACCACCACCACCATCACCACCTCCATCACCACCACCACTACCATCACCACCATCACCACCACCACCACCACCACCATCATCACCACCACCATCACCACCACAATCACCACCACCACCATCACCACCACCACCATCATCACCACCACCATCACCACCACCACCATCACCACCACCACCATCACCACCACCATCGTCACCACCACCATCACCACCACCACCATCACCACTACCACCATCACCACTACCACCATCACCACCACCATCACCACCACCACCACTACCATCACCACTACCACCATCATCACCACTACCACCACCACCACCATCATCATCACCACCACTACCACCACCACCACCGTTACTACTACTGCTACTACTGCTATTACTACCTGTTACTACTATTACTACTATTACTACTATTACTACTACTCCTACTACTATTACTACTACTTCTACTACTACTACTACTATTACTACTATTACTACTGCTTCTACTACTACAATTACTACTACTACTACTACTACTACTACTACTACTACTACTACTACTACTACTACTACTACTACTACCGCTACCACTACTCCAAAGGCAACTTACAATACTGCAAGTGCTTTTAATGTCCAGATCTTATAGCTAACCACTGTTGAGGATTGGTTTGTTTTTCATAATTAAAAACGTGCAGTATTACAAATCGCTATTGAGGAAGGATATCTCGAGTATTTAAGATCACCTTGCAGGATTAGCAGGATACGTGAACCAGGTGAGAGGATTTAACGGGTGTATGGGTATGTCACAATGGCAACATTGGCACGCAGAGTCGAAAATCTGTGGTTCGAATCCTGGCTGTGCCAATGTATTTTTCAATAATTGATGCATTTAACTTGGTGCCTACACACGGATAGTGTGAGAGATCAATAAATCAAAACTATTTTATCCAAGCGGAGATGAAATAGCCTCTATTTGAGCTGGAAAATACTGCTAACCTTTTCAATTTAAAAGATAATCACTTGTAAAATGTGCTTCTTATTTTTGTACAGTAAGATAAGCATCTAAATGTTTTATGTGTTCATTTTTGGAATACTTTCCATATGATTTAAAACCGTGATGTTAATTTATCGTTGCAGCTTTACCTAGCCATCATATTGACACTCCAGCTGAGCGGTAACAACGGGAGTGTACGATACAACAAAATAGTGTGGGCAATGGATCCTGGCTCACGCAGAATCTGCACGCCTACCGTGAATGACTCACAGAGGATTCCCGGCAGATGTCCTTGCTAAGACGAAATAATGGGATGTTTTCGGGGGCGATGAAAACCGGCCAAGGTGAACCACGCCCCTAAAGGCGCCCACCTGTTGTGACGTCACCATTATCAACCTGCCATATGATCTAAGGTTTGACACCTCCGTCTTTAGTAGCTTGATACTCGACCTGTGACCAGTAGAATCGACTGAAGTTGAGCATTACTTTACCGCAGTGTGACAGAAATATGTAACTTTGTGTAAAGAGGAGCGTATGTAACCTTATATACAATGTTTACATAAAATAATTATTTCTTCCACAAGGAGGCTTACTTAGATAATGTCGAAAACTGCATTAAAAAGCCACCGTCAATAAGGATAGCGCCATCTACCGCAACGAAATTTTAATACCATATAAGGATATAATGCTCGTACATTCCAAAACGTCAAGCCATGAAATCGAGTAAGCTTTTTGAAAAATAACGTTTTACAAAACCATAATTTTAAAAGCATATACAGCATAACCTCGTTAGCGGGAAGTCGCTTAAGAAGAACCCGCGATTAACGCGAAAAAGATTTTGGCCCTGGCCAAATACATTAGTTCTTATGGCAAGTTTTATCGATTAACAATTATTTCAGTTAAGGTAAATTACGAACTCTTTTTCAATCCCTAGTGTCACTAAATTTCATTGTAACATAAATTCCGATATTACAGTATTTTTAAGTGTTAACTTTTTTTTTCCCCTAAATGAATGCAAGAAATGTAACTACAAAGCTAACTCGTTTCTAACGTATTGTAGGTTGGCAGCCGTGATTATCACCTCTATACATTTAAATAAATTCAATAATGTGTGTATTAACATTTAGAAGCGTATTCGGTGCCTGTTGTTCCTTTAGTCGTAGCCAACTCGAGTTTGAAAACTGATTAAAAATCTATACACGGTAGCACTCGAAACATGGCAAGGGTACCTCTAAATGCACAGGTAAAACTTGATATTCTAGATGCAGTACAAAGAAAACAGCAATTACCGAGTAGTTTGGAGTTCCTAAATCTACTTTATCTGCGATAATTAAGGATCGAGAAAAAATCATCAATACTGCTTCATTAGGTTCCGGAAACAAATCTAAACGACCTCATAGCGCCAAGACATCGAGACGTTACTGTTAGAATGGTTCAGTCATATGCGTGCATCTAACATACCTTTAAGTGGCCTTATGATTCAGTCAAAAAACAAATGAGATTGCCAAAAATATAGACAAGGAAGACTTCAGTTGTTCTGCTGGTTGGCTTTATCGATTTCAAAAGAGACATTCAATTTCGTCTGTACAAATTTGTGTTGAAGCAAATAGCTCGATCAAAGTGCGAACAGCTGGTTGCATTAATTCGACCGAGTGTGATTTGTTCAATATGGACGAAACTGGACTTTTCTATAATCTTTTTCCGAGTCGTACCCTGCGGATAACTGTTACGGTGGAGCACGCAACAAAATACTGCACATTTAATTCATGATATAATCCAGTTGTTAAAATTAATAGGAACAGTATTCTTGTAATTGTTCACATTTATGTTGTTTAAAGAAATTTTTATTTCATTGGACTTAAATTGAGGTTGAGAATTATTTTACAATTAAAATATATTAAATTAAGTAAGTTTCCGTGTATTACACGTTACTGTACTATTGTACATGTGTACGTATTAAAATCTGTGTTTTTAACTTAACACGAACTCTTGATTTTTCGGCCCCTTTGGATTTGTGTTAACGAGGTTCTACTGTATTCCTATTTGTTGTAAACTATTTTTTTCATTTCTAATTATTAAGTATGAATAAAGAGGACTTCATATGCTATTAAGAGAAAATTTAGATTATATGTTTAAAGGTTATGATAACATTCCAAACATATGATATTAAAGCACGTTTTGATAACTTGAAACAGAATCATAGGTTTTGCATGTAAAACGTCTGGCACGAGAGATTTTCTTGAAAATCTTCGTCTGACATCCTGGAAAAGTTTGACTCAGAAACTCTGAATTTTGATTTTTAGATGAGTTCTTATTTTTAAGTTATACTGTCAACAGATACAAACGCGCGTAATAGACTTGTATACAAATCCTTCTTTCTTTCAATGAACCTCTGAACATATATTTATAGCGCAAAAGGTAATAGTAAAATATGTAAAAGTGTGCATGAGGGGGATACCTGGCGCACTGTGAGCTCCGTAAACATCTATTGCGGCTAAGGCCCCCAGGAGGAAGGGATGAACTGAAGGAACAGCAGGATACCACAGGGTGGCAGACAGACGAGGCACAGAGACGCGAGAAAGACCCTAAAAAGTGCTGAGATCCCTTCATCCCAGGTCAGGTGCCGTTGAAAAGCCACCATCACTCCGGGTCAGGTGTCCTACAAGCATACCCACCATGAGATTACAGCGACCGCACAATACCACCTAACGCCGAGAATAGCTGTTACAATGTGGAAGCAACCGCACCATCTGTCCGGCACCACAATATACCACGTGTCTCAAAGTACTCCTCACAGATGGTAAGGAAATGCAATGAAGGGAAATGATGGAAAGGAAGACGTGCTATAAAATTAAGCACCCTGCGTTCGCCTAAGTGACATGGGGAAACCAGGGAAAAACGTAAGTCAGAGTACGCGGTGGCCGGGGATCAAACCCGGGACCTTCCGAATGCGAGTTGCACACGTTGCAGTGGTGCTACCTCGCTCGGTAAAGATAAAGTTAAAGATACAGACCCCGGGGCAGAACAACGTAAGTAGGCTGGACTCCCTTTTTGCTTCAACTGGTGATCCCCGGGAGGCAGAGATGGGAGGAGAGACACAAAGGGCGACCAGACCGGATGACAACGGATGCAAGCATGGACGGATTCCCTAAGGTTTCCAGTTCGAACGTATCCAGTGCCGCTCGAAGTCTGCTCGCAGTTTCCTCACCCCCTGGGAGGTTGGGAGCAGGTGGCTCTCAGAGGCGGGCCAGGCAGGCTATCTCACTTTTAGTGCAAAATCTACATGCAATTTTTTCACACTTCTCTACTTGCTCAACCTGCCAAAACAGTAAACCACTAGTTTATAGTTCCCAAATTAAGGCAAGAAAAATTAAACAATGCGATTAAATGCTGAATGTCTTTTTCCTAGGTTATTTGCTGCTTTTAGACCTTTATAGCTTGGACAAACTTGAAGGGAAAACAAAAATACATATTTATCTGTCTCATGTTGATCCAAGTACAATGCACAGGTAGATTTTATACATTAACTCATCAACTTTCGTATATATACTCGTATATGTTTGGACGACATTTTAAATAAATTGATATGTTTAGTAAACCCAGGAATAAGAGTGGATACTAAAACATAAAAATCTGATGTGTTGCACTCACATGACTTTCCCTACTTTTGTACTAACCATTCTTACAAACTCTTATTCCTATATCTTCTTTCTTGATAGTTGAGATACACAATTTTGTACAAATTATCTTATTGCTTATTTCCTTGTAGGTGCAAGGGGAATGTTAGAATACAGTAGGCTTTGTGCGATAGTCAAATGTTTGAGATTCTGTTGTCTTTGCACACTTAACATATAAAAAAATGAACAACGATGATCCATTTCACGAAAGTTCTAAGTTTTCCGAAACTCACACACATAACAAGGAATATATCCGAAATGGTTCACCCTACAAGAAAATTTATTGAGACATAAATTGTGTATTTTAGCAAGATCTACTTTTTTGTATAGTATAATTTGGTCTATCTCTAACGGTTTACCAGTTATGCAAAAGTCGTCCAGAGTAAATACGACTACAGGGGCTATAGCCAGAAAATTCAAGATATACATTTCATTTGTCACCAAAAATATCTCAAACGTATGACATTTTAATCAAAATCGTTAGAGCCATTTTCAAGAAATTTTCGAAAAAGTTTCCATGTAAAGGGTAGTTTAGGGTGGGGTTATTTTCTTCAAAATCTTCGTGTCGCATCCTTGAAAGACATTAAACTTAAATACCAACTTTGGTTTTTAACCGACTTTTCGTTTTTGAGTTATGGTGTCCACAGACTGACAAACTAACACATAGACTGACACAAACTGGCAGACTGACAGACTGACACACAGACACACACACGGACCTTTTTCTGAAAATGCTTTTTTTTGGATTCTGGGGCCTCAAAACATGAATTTCCGGTGAAATCTCGACATCTAATTTTTGGGTGGAATACAATGCTTCCCCTACTTACCAGTACAGAAAGTAAAATGAAGATGATTTGCAGAAACCCTTGAATGACTCAAACAAATTGTGCCAATTATACGATTTTCAGATATTAGTAACAAAACAAAAATTATGACATTTAAAGGAAAGCTTCTAGTGCGACTTAAAATTGTTGTAGTGGTCAAAGTCTAGAACAACTATCAAATTTCAAATATTTAAGATGTGATATAATTTTTAATGTAGATTGGTAAATAAATAAATTACAGGCAGTTTGTGGAACTGCCAAAAATAACGAAGAAACGAAGATAGAATTCAGATGGCGGAGAAGGGATTCCTTAGGCAAATAAAGGGTTACACCAAGGTCGAACAGATTAAAAATGAAGAAATAAGGGAGGAACTAAAAGTAGCACCTTTATGTGATAAAGTAATAGCATACAGACAAAAATCTGATTTATTGCACTCACATGACTTTCTTGTACTAACCATTCTTACAAACTCTTATTCCTATATCTTCTTAGTGTTAGTTGAGATAAACATTTGCAGAAATCGTATTGCTTATTTCCTTGTAGATGCAAGGGGAATATGGAAATACAGTAGGCTTTGAGCGACAGTAAAATCTTTGCTTTGAGGTTTCGTTCTCTTTGCATGGCTAAGACACAAAAACAATCTGATGTGTTGCACTCACATGACTTTCCCTACTCTTGTACTAACCATTCTTACAAACTCTTATTCCTATATCTTCTTGGTGTTAGTTGAGATAACCATTTGCAGAAATGATCGTATTGCTTATTTCCTTGTAGATGCAAGGGGAATATGGAAATACAGTAGGCTTTGAGCGACAGTAAAATCTTTGCTTTGAGGTTTCGTTCTCTTTGCATGGCTAAGACACAAAAAAATCTGATGTGTTGCACTCACATGACTTTCTCTACTCTTGTACTAACTAATATTAAAAACTCTTATATTTTCTAAGTATTAGTTCAGACAAAACATTTGCAGAAATTATCTAATTATTTTCTTGTAGTTACAAGGGAAATATAGGAACACAGTGGGGTTTGAGCGCTGGTCAAATCGTTTAAAGCTTTGAGATACCGTTCTCTTTGTACGGATAATACTCGTATATAAAAAATTAATCACGATATTCCATTTGACGAAAGTTCCTTTTCCAAAACTCACACACTTAAGAAAGAATAACTCCGAAATGGTTCACTCTACAAAAAGATTTATTTTGACATAAATTGCGTGTTTCAGCAAGCTCTACATTTTTTGTATAGTAAGATTTGGTCTATCTCTTACGGTTTACCAGTTATGCAAAAAACCTCCAGAGCAAACAGGACTACATAGGCTATAGCCAGACAAATTGAAATATACGTTTCATTTGCCATAAAAATACCTTAAACGTGTGACATTTTAATCTAAGGCGTAAGACTGTTCTGCAGAATATAAAGATTTTAGAAAAATTTTCCATGTAAAGAGTAGTTTAGAGTGGGAGAATGTTCTTCAAATCTTCGTGTCGCATCCTTGAAAGATATTAAACTTAAATACCAGCTTTGGTTTCTAACAGCATTTTCGTTTTTGAGTTACGCTGTTCACAGATACACACTATGGTGGTCCTTATTTTCTTAATTCCTTCACTGGCACTCCTTAGATTATTTCCTTTTGCTTTAAGAAGAATTTTAATACTATTTTGTTGAGATCGTACAAGAGGAACCCGTGCCACAATGGCAGAAAATTTGCGTCATTTTGCTTATTCCTGCATATGCATGGGCTCGACTGCTGCCATACTGTCCACCTTCAGTTGAACCTCGGTTTCCATTGGGTAACGTTGTAAATGTTTATTTACATCATGGCCAGAGTTTAATAAGTAGTGTGAAACTGTCTGTGAAATGTACGAAACTTATAAAATTATTAATTGAGTTAGCGCGCGCGCTCGTGCGCACGTGCGCAAGTGTGTGTGTGTGTGTGTGTGTATGTGTGTGTGTGTGTGCGTGTGTGTGTGTGTGTGTGTGTATGAACAACGCAGCTCAAAAACGAAAAGTCGGTTAAAAACCAAAGTGGATATATGAGTTTAATATCTTTCAAGGATACGACTCGAAGATCTTGAAGAAAATTTCTTCACCCTAAATTACCCCCTACATGGAACATTTTTCGAAAATTTTTATTTTCTCAAAAATGGGTTCAACGATTTTGATTAAAATGCCATATGTTTAAGATATTTTTATAGCAAATGAATTGTGTATTTTGAATTTTCTGGCTATAGCACATGTAGTCCTGTTCACTCTGGATGACTTGTGCATAACTGGTAAACCGTAAGAGATAGACCAAATCTTACGATACAAAAATGTAGATCTGGTTAAAACACAAGTTATGACCGGTTTTTTTTTTTTTTTTTTTTTTTTTTTTTTTTTTTTTTGTTTTGTTGTTGTTGGAGTGAACTATCTCGGAGATATTCCTTGTTATTTGTGAGTTTTGCAATAATTAAACTTTTCTGAAATGGAGGCTCATTACTCATTTCTTTTCCTGTTTAGCCGTGCAAAGAGAACGGAACTTGAAATCTTTAAAAGATTTGACTACCACTCAGAGCCTACTGTATTCCCATATTCCTCTTGCATCTATAATATAATCAGCAGTAAGATAATTTCTGTAAATGTTTATGTCGACTAACATGAAAATAAGAGGAATAAGTGTTTGTAAGAATAGTTAGTATAAGAGTAGAGAAAGGCATATTGAGTGCAACACATTACTTTGTTTTTAAATGTTTAATACCATTTAACGCCAGTTCTTACTACACACAGTTCCACAAGTACTATAACACCGGTAAAGCATGAAATGGAGTGATATTTGAACCTGAAACGTCCCAAGCTTAGGTTTTAGTATCGCCCCGTCATTTGGCAGTTATGAGGATTGAGAAAACCTCAAGTCAGGGACCACGATCCTAGCAGGTTTCATCCCGGACCCCGTGTTCACCAATAATGACCTCAACTATGTATGTCGGTGAAGGGCCTGAAGTAAATACTAAAGCGCTCTGAACAAATACATTGGACATTACAGAGTATGTGAGACAGGAAAGTGAAGTTGGATAGTGGATGCCTTTATCTAAACCACAATGACGAACTTGTGATTCAAGACCTGCTCACTGTTCAGTCTATGGACGCCTGGAGTGAAGCAATTGGCATTCCTGTATAATTTCTCTACTGTCATCGCACCGGCATTCGTAATCGTCAAAACTTCTGCGAACTGCCGCGCTGAGTTGTGCAACATACCAGAGTGGTGTGTAATTGTATTAAGTATACCATTTTAGCAAAATAAAAGTAAATAAAAAGCACAACCAAGATTCGTTCGTTTATATGATTCCTCAGTTTACAATGCCAAAAAGAATATGTCCGTAACATTGTCAACCCTAAGACACATTATCCCGCTATACCATCTCTGATGTCCTAATTACCTTCAAACCCAGGGAGGAAAAAAAAAAAAAAAAAAAAAAAAAAAAAAAAAAAAAAACAACATTTTATTTTCGTTTCAAATATTTATTTAAAATAGAAGAGTTATTCTTCTCAACGCTTTGCATATAGATCGTCCATCTTAACCTGCACCTATATAAATAATTAAACTGATTTTGAAGGGATTAGTTTTATATTGTGTATGAATAATTGATACCAATTTGTATAATGTAAGCCTTGAAGCCAAAAACTTTGTTTGCTTGTTTGAGCGTTGATTAGGTTTCATGGAAGAATAGCTCAAGAAGCATAGTATTAAAAGTACGTTAGGCTCACTTAGAGCAGAGATATTCAACCTGTGGGTACTCGTACCCCAGGGGTACTTGAAGGCTACTTAGCAGGTACGTAACATTTTAAATAGATACGCATATAGTGGCATAATATGCTTCCTAAATGGTCAAAAATAACGAAAAATAGTAAAATTTAGTACGCATAGTTAGTAGAATAAGTTTCCTGAATGATCACAAATAGTGAAAAATATTTCAGCCAAGAGAGATTTGAACTGCCCTTAGACCAAGGATCCCTTCTACTTACTCTACGTAGAATATCTTACAACTGCGCTTGCTAATGATTTGTACTCTTTGTTTCAAACTCCAACAATAACAAGTGTCAACTTATGTGCAGATTATCGCCGTTGAATTTATTTTTATTTTTATTATTGTGGTAGGGTACCACATATTTTAACTTTTTTTCCAGGATGGATAAATTTATTATAAGAGAAAAACGTAAAATCAATGAAGCAAACGATGAAAAATCGCTTGAATCCTGAATCACCATTGATACACAAACGAAGACTCAGTCACTAATAGAGAAACTGGTGTCCACAAAGCAAACTCAACCTCCTCATTAACAGGTCACAAACATACACAAATTCATATAATGTTTTTGTTTGTGCTATCTGTAGCGTAGTTGCTGTATTTATTTTACAGAGCATAACCCTCCCTTTTGTAGTATTTAATAAGTTACAACTTTTATAACCTATTTCAGATATGGTTATGTACGAGTATTATTTGAATTAAGGGTAACTCTAGGGCACAGCCTAGGGTTACAGACTGTAATGGAAAGTTGTCCTGGAGAGTACGAGGAGTAAAAGGGTTGAATACCTCTGACTTAGAGAATAGACTATATGATGCGCTTTAAAAGGTATCCTACTTTTGCGTTCTGTGTTGTTATATTAAAATATATCGTTTATTATTATTATTATTATTATTATTATTATTATTATTATTATTATTATTATTATTATTATTATTATTATTATTATTATTATTATTATTATTATTATTATTATTATTATTATTATTATTATTATTATTATTATTATTATCTGAGTTGAGAATAGTTTTGTAAAAGTCTTAGTAAAAGATTTTCAAATTTACAAAATGTCGCTGCATAAATAGTTTGTCGTGATTCTTGCACGTTAGTTTGCCAGTATTATTTAGCACAAGAGCATATATTTTTTAAGAGACCTAACCCTTGTTGATATGTTGAAACTGTAGCTGTAATCTTTCTCAGGAAACACTATACTTGTTGATGTCAAGCTCATTCCTTACAGCCACGTTCTCGTGAGAGGAACATAGCATATTGCAGAACTGCATAAGCAAAAATTGACAATTTGAATTCAACAGCCAAAAGAATTTGTAGCCATATGTTCTTTATGTTTCTGCGTAGTTTCTACTACCAGATCGGAACGAAAAATATTCATAAAAAGTGAAATAAAAAGTATGCAAATCGAAAATTAAAAATGATCGGTCTTTCTTTTGTTTTAATTTAAATTTCTCAAATATGTTGACTATACTTGGCCACTGTGGCAGGGTTAAAATCTTTACTAACCTCTTGAGAGAATAAAATGTTTTTCGCATTTTCACCATAGGACTAATTAAATATTTGTTGCACTTAAGCTGATGTTTCATAAACATGTTTCCCTTTTGCTTTTTACATCTTCAGTTAAAAAAGAAACCATTTCGCATTTATATTGCATTTTAGAATAATTTTAGCATTTTGAGTCGATTTCTCATTTTATCAGATTTTCAATGTGCACTTAACAGCGGTTTACAGGTCGTAAAAAATGAAAATATAAGAGTATAAGCCTTAATGAACATTTCGTGCTATATCGCATTTGCGAAAAGTCACCATCTCTTATGTTAGGAAAAGATGGCGATAGAGACTTATGGACAGCAAATTCGAAGTAGAAGGGGAACCACCCCAGCATTCGCCTACCGACTCGAGGAAACCAAGAAAAAACCTAAAAAACCTGATGGCGTTCTCTGAAATCCAGTCGCATGGATTTTTACTTGTTGGTACATGTAAAAGAATTATTTTATGTGAACGGAAATTCCGAATGCAAGAACAGTTTATGAAGGAGCAATGGCCGCGCCGTGGCCGAGTGGTTAGCACATTTCCTTTCACCAAAGTGGCACGGGTTCGATCCCAGGTGGGATTTGTGATGGACAAAGCGGCACAGGGGCGGGTTTCCTCCGGGTTCTCCGGTTTCCCCCGCCATCTCATTCCATCGTTGTATCTTCGTGCCATGTATCATCAGTGTCACCGCTTGCGGTGCCGCGTTTAGTAAAAGTGAGCGTTAAACGCAACCGAAAAAATCTTAGAAAATCTGAGAAACTCATTGTGGAGATTTTGAAACGCTGCGATCCGAGGAGTTCTTGCTTGTGTAGAAGCAAGCGGACAGGATTTTGAATATTTTATGTGACTTTCTACGAAATGAGGACATATTGAACACTTCCTATGAGGAGATAAATAATGCATTATTGCAAAATGCCCTTTTAATATAATCATCCCCAAAATGAGGTAATTAAAGCATATGCTTACATAACTTTTTCCTTGTTTTGGTCAGTATGAATGGTTGTCCAAGTATTACCGATAACTGCTAGACCAATGTTTAATAAAAGATAAACAAAGCAGCGAAACTTCTCCCAATTAAACGTTTGTAAAGGGGAGAATAATGGCCGTGCCGTGGCCAAGCGGTTAGACTACTTGACTCTCACTAAAGCTACCCAGGTTCGATCCCAGACGTCTGCACGTGGGATGTGTGGTGGACACAGCGGCGCAGGGGCGCGTTTTCTCCGGGTTCTCCGGTTTCCCCCGCCATGATTCCACCAATTGCTCCATTATCACCTTTCCTATCATCCTTCGCCATCATTTCTTATCATCACCTTCTCGCTCTCACATCAGGCTTCGGGCTGATCACCCATCCTGGTTCCTCTGTATGATCAACTCCGGTTACAAAGACTACATATTCTGTCTGGGAGGGCTTGGGGCACTGACCACGTCCCACTCTCCACCACTGGACCCTGCTCATGACACCTGTAGTGGGTAGAGGTGGGGGATCCAGCGGCTGGGCGGTAGGCCAAGGCTGCCTCAAAGAGCCATAGTGCCACAGGACGCACAATGCGGGGAATATGCTAAAAATTTGGTTTTGCGTCCTTAAAAGGTGTACAGTTTAAGTATAAAATGTGATATTTATCCAAATTCTCATTTTTGACGTACACGCACAAGGATATCACTCCCTAAAATGGGAACTTGCTCCAGGTATACGGAAGAGATAGTAAAAAGCGAAACATCTCGTTATGCAGATAAATGAAATCATATGAATTAGTAACAGCGCTTTTGGAACTGTTCTCCTTCAACGTTTAAAAGAAATTGTAATGACGCAAAAGGCAAATTTTGTACGTAGGTTTCAATTTTCTGGCATTCAGCCATTCCGTCTCTTATTAGCACCGGTTTTTGTACGTAAAAATATCATGTCTATCTTATCCATAGCGACCTTGTATTTAAAAACATAGGTATATGTTGTCATTTTTGTGAACTTGTTTAACATTTGTTGAAGGTGAACACGCAGTTGAACCCACACGGTTTCCAGCTGATTAAATATATTAACATTCAAAGATGGAAATCATTCCTATAAGTTATAATGTTTTAGAACCAAGATGGTAATGCAACTTTCTTTCTATGGAAACCTGCAAATTGTTTACCTATGTTAGGCATCGTTCATTTATTATAACAGGATATATTTCCATTAAATCCCCTATCCCCATGTCAATGTCGCGCTTGGAGTAATTCTTTGTTTTTCTGATCTATTTCTGATTCTGCTAAGATTTCATTGGAGCATGGGTAGGTATATGGTAGTGGTTGGAAAATTTTGAATATGCTTGAAACATGCATATATGCAGCAATATGCAAACAAATATTCACTGCAGTAGATGTAACATGAGTGAGAAGCATCTAATAAAGCATAATGACAAATATATTACGACCTAAGATAGTAATTTACGCTTAGCATTTAATAAGGTAAAACAGGAAATGAAAGGAATCAACGTCTACCTTTGTCCTCGCATCTAGGCCTTCCAATGGGCAATGAAGGAACTTTAAACAGTCGGAAGGGGACATTATGTATGTTGGGCAGCTGAAACCTCAAATTAAATTTATCCGCTACTACCATACAAACCATGTTTGTCTCGACGTTCCCAGCAACCTAAACACTAGTGAACTAAAACCTTCTAATCTATTGTTACAACCTTTTCATTTCATTTGTGAAACTCGACATCAAGTATTAGTAATTAAAAAAATTCTCAACAACTACATAAAAGATTTGTATCTCATAAAGTTTTCTTTAACACAGAATGATATGACCACAATGACGATGGTTTGCATCTACTTGTATTTTCACTTTCTCTACTACTTATAGTAACTAGAGGAAGCATTGTATTCCACCCAAAAATTCGATGTCAAGATTTCACCGAAAATATGTTTTGAAGACCCCTGAATTAAAAAGAAAAGCATTTTTAGATAAAAGTCCACGCTTGCGCGCCCGTGTGTGTATGTGTGTGTGTGTGTGTGTGTGTGTGTGTGTGTGTGTGTGTGTGTGTGTGTGTGTGTGTGCGCGCGCGCATGTCTGTCTGTCTCTCAGTCTGGACATCATAAATCAAAAAAGAAAAGTCGGTTAAAAACCATTATCTCATTATCTATTCTATTGCTAGAAATAATCGGTACACTCTAATTCTATGAATATACTAAGACTTTAAGTTAAATAAAACTAACATAACCTTTTCTGCATCTCCAAAGACTGAAAAGAAGAGATCAAGTTAACATCACTGGGCTTAGAATTGGACACTCCAAACTAACACACAGTCATCTTCTCACCAAGGACCAACCTCCAAATTGTGCCAACTGTGATATTCCTCTAACCATCCACCACATCCTTATAGATTGCCCACAATACAGCAGATATAGACAGTAAGCCGGCATTTCCAGTCTTCATCATGCAGTCAATACACCAAATATGATCAGCAAGACTCTACCTACAATTTATGAAGAACATAAAACTTTCAAAATGTCAACATAATATAATATATGTACATATAATTGTAAATTAATATCCACAATGTATTACTATGTATGGTCGTGATAAGACCGTGCTGTCAAAACGACCTTAAATAAATATTTACAAAGAAAAAAGAAAAAAAAAACTAACATCCTTCAAAGTTATAAATAAACAGGTTTATCTTTAAGACTTAGTATTAAGTTATTTGATTTTAATGTCTCTTATAGATGCGACACGGATATTTTGAAGAAAATTCCTTCACTCTAACCACCCTTTACTTGCGAAATTTTTCGAAAATTTTAATTTTCTCGAAAACAGTTCCAAGGATTTCAATTAAAATGCCATACGTTTAAGATATTTTTCTGGAATTGAAATGTATATTCTGAATTTTCTGCTATAGCCTATGTAGTCCTATTTACTCTGGATGTCTTTTGACTAACTCGTAAACCGTAAGAGATAGACCAAATCTTACTATACAAAAAGGTAGATCTCGCTAAAACACAATTTATGTCCAAAAATTTTTTTTGGAGAGTGAACCATTTCGGAGTGAACCATTTCACTATTATTTGTGTGAGTTTCGGAAAACTTAAACTTTCCTCAAATGAAACATCGTTCATTTTTTTGTATGTTTGCCGTGCAAAGAGAACGGGACCTCAAAGCTTTAAAAGATTTTACTATCGCTCAAAGCCTACTGTATTCCAATATTCCTCTTGCACCTTCAAGGAACTACGCATAAGATAATTTCTGCAAATGTTTATCTCAACTAACATGAAGAAGATATAGGAATAAGAGTTTGTAAGAATGGTTAGTGCAATAGTAGAGGAAGTCATGTGAGAGCAACACAGATTTTTTTTTTTTAAATATACCGGAACAAAGTCTTTGTCAACTTCCTTCGCGTTTCTTCTTTTCTCTGCTCGTGCAATGACGCTGCTCTTTACCACATAGAAAACCAGAATTTTTAGGGTCCAATAAGTATATTCCACTCTAACCAATAATTAGAATCGATATTAACATTCTTGGCCCTACATATCATCGCGTGTCAAGCGATCTCCACCCCTCCCCTTCTTGTTTGCTGTTTACAACACACATGCAATCTTCTAACGCAGTGGTACAGATTGCATACTGAATTGCATACAATACAATCAATTAGATGGTGTCATAAACAAAGAATACCAAAGAACAAAGGAAATAAACATATAATTGAATGAGAGGTAGAACTGGAACTTAAAACTTCAATGCCACAACTGGGATTTGGACCACAGACCTTCCGCTTACCGGGCGGCTGCTCTACCACTGAGATATTTTGACAAACTGCCAAAATGGCATTAAATTCTCAAACCAGTTCGTATTTCTCCTGGTAAACCACAAAGGCAGTCTCACATCAGAGACAAATTACCCCAATGGTGACTTACTATTGTAAGTATTTTATATCCCAGGATTAAATAACCTTCAGATGGTAATTATTATTTATTTATGTCAACAAACTTACTGTTGGTGTTTTTAAACACACAAGCCGTGTGTGGGCAAAGTTTGAGAGGTAGAACTTAAAAATTCAATGCCACAACTGGGATTTGAACCACAGACCTCCCGCTTACCGGGCGGCTGCTCTACCACTGAGCTATTGTGACAAACTGCCAGAATGGCATTAAATTCTCAAACCAGTTCGTATTTATTCTCTTTGTCCTGTTTGTTTCTGGCAGTTTGTCACAATAGCTCAGTGGTAGAACAGCCGCCCGGTAAGCGGAAGGTCTGTGGTTCAAATCCCAGTTGTGGCATTGAATTTTTAAGTTCCAGTTCTACCTCTCAAACTTTGCCCACACACGGCTCGTGTGTTTAAAAACACCAACAGTAAGTTTGTTGACATAAATAAATAGAATTGAATTCTTAATTTTTTTTATTGGATCTTTATTTTAGTCGCTTTGACTACTGGGTCTTATCACGACTTCAAAGATTATATTACAAGTGATACATGAACGACAGGTAGTAAATTTACAATATATGTGTTATATATCTAAGTTTTACAACTGCTTAGAATTACAATGTTTCACTTTTTACAATTTATTTAGTATACATATTTTTTTCTGCAAATTTTATTCGGTTTGTGGCATTTCTTGTATCATTAAGGACTTTTGTAATGTTTGTTGTTATTTTGTATGTTGTCCTCCAGTTTACGTGCTGGGGACATTCAGTGAGGATATGTTTGATAGCAAGAGCAGTATTACATTCAGGAGCTGGTTTCTTGGAGAGTAGGAAGGAATGGTGAGGTTGCTATGACTAATTCTCATTCTCGTGATGTCAACTTGGTGTCGGCGTCTGAAGTCTGCGTATGGATATGCTTTCACTGATGTCTGGCGAATTTCATGTAATTTGGTGTTTGGGTTAGTAAGCCACTGCATTTTCCAAACATTTTTGATTTTCTGTTTGATGTATTTTATAATATCTTGATGAGGAGTGGTTATTTTGAGGTCACTGAAGGATTGTCTTGAAGCTTCTTTAGCTGCAGAATCAGCTTGGTCATTTCCTGATATCCCCACATGTGAAGGTATCCACGATAGTATTATTCCCTTATTTCTCGGACTGCCTTTGAGTATAGTATCTGTATTTCTTGAACTAGGCAGTTATGTGTAGATCTATCTTGAATTGCTTTTACTGCACTCAGCGAATCAGTGAAGATTAAACCGTAGGTATATTCCTTAGATTGCAATACATTTAGAAGGACTTCTTTAATAGCACATAATTCGCAAGAAAATATTGCAGTACGATGGTAATTTGTAGAGCATTATGTGATTAGGGTATACTACAGCACAGCCATTATCATCCCTAGATGTTGAACTGTCTGCATAAATTGAATCATAATTAGGGAATTCTCTGAAAATGTTCTGATAAATAGTTTTGTCAGTTATAGTTTTGTTATGTGAATGAAGTTGTGTTGATGGTGGGAATTAATAATCGCCAAGGTTCAATACTGTTACATTTGATTCTTGTGGTAGTAGGTGGCAGACAGATCTTTCCTATACTGTTCTATTCTGATGTTAAAGGACATTAATTGTTGTAATTTACGAGCATTTGTGCACGTTTTCTTCTCTGTGTTGTCATGAATATAGGATTATACTGCCATTTCAGGGTTAGAGGATGTTTTAGTTGCATAAGTTAGACTGAACTGTGTTCCTCGAAGTTCTAGGGGGAGTTCCTCTGCTTCCATTTGTAGACTTCTGATGGGACTTGTATAGTATGCTCCAAGGGCTTTTCTGAGGGCAATAGTTTGAATTGTGTTGAGAAGTTTAAGAGTTGTAGTTGACGCTGAGCTATATACTACACACCTATAATCTAATTTGGATCACCTATAATCTAATTAATGCTCTGTAAGTTTTAATTCAGACATAATCAGCTTCCCAGTTTTAGCTGCTATTTATTTCAGAATGCTCAGTCTTCTTATGCAGCTGTTCCTTTAATCTTTGACATGTGGAAGAATAGTTAATTTCTTGTCAAATAGTATGCCGAAAATTCTAGTCTCATCATTTTCTATTTTGCATTCATTAATATACTACTTAGGGCTCAGAGTGAGTTTCTTGTTTCTGGATAAGGTAATTCATTTAGTTTTATGCTTTGAAAATGTCAGTCCTGTCTCTGCTGACCGTGCTTCAAGATTATAGAGTGTCTCTTGTAGAATTTCTTGAGTGGTGATTATGCTTCTCCCTTTGCAGAAAATTGATAAACCATTTGCAAAAAGGCAGGCTTTTACAGGTGGATTGACGTAGGATATTATACCATTTATTGCAACTAAAAATAACGTTATACTTAGTATCGATCGACCGGATTCGATTCCTGGTACCGGTACGGGGACTTTCTTGCGTTGGAAGACTTCGTCTGGGGAGCACTTAGAGGTTTTAGGTCCCTAAGGGGGCAATTGAGGAGCTATTTGATTGAAAAGTAACGGCCTTTGGTCGAGAAGATCGCATGATCGACCGGAAGAGACCGAAGTACCACCTGACCACGTCCCACCTCTAGTACTGCGCCCTACTCATGACGTCCCTAGTGGGCAGAGGTGGGGGACGCAGCGGTCGGGTGGTAGTCCATGGCCCGGGTGGACTGTTCTGCCACGGGGTACAAATTAGCATAAATTAGTTTGCATACCATACAAATCATCTTTCGACATAGGTAGTGACCGTTTAGTAAACAGCGAGGGCTAGTGCTTTAATAAATGACATTTTTAATTTATATTTCTTGAAAAACGATACTAGAAAGCATGGTGTGTTATCGCTGGGGACAATTGGTATGCCAACGTCAAATGATGCAAGATGATATTTATTTACTATAAAAGCTGTAAGTATTGAGCATTTGTATGTTCATTTTCCCTGCACGTTTATAAGCGATAGGTGTGTATTTATTTCTTCAATTGGATAAGAATCATGAAATATTTTGAGTTTCAAATCTGTATTTCATGAATAATAATATATAAAGCACAATTTTATTTGGTCATTTTCTGCACACGTTGCATTTTAATAAATAGTCATTTCTAGGTTTTCAAAGTGAGGAATCACATTACGCCACTTGTTCGATAGAGGGGTAGTTACTTTATGTTATCCCTCCCTCATGGATATGACACCTTTCCTGCGCTGGTTCCTGTCTTCAGGAACAAACACTTTTGTCATTTCCATACACAGTTCACTTTACACTTATATTATGCGCTATCAATTTCAGATCATTTATATCCATTACCTCCAACATAATCACCATTCTTGTCGTCATTTCCCCATCCATGTAAATCTACATGCTTAACTAAAATAATTCCTGCGATTTATGGTTTAAAGGTGGTAAAACATGCTGTGATGCACAATATTAAAATATATTAAACGTTCCTGAAAATAATCGTCCTCGGGAAGCCTTGAACGTTAAAGTTTTCACTCAATATTAAAATAATATTGTAATGTTATTCCATACCTTAATATTAAAAGAAAAATATAGAAAGTCAACTTTTTGTACTATTTGTCACATTTTCCATAATGCCCTCACCTCATTTAATTTCACAGCTAATAATTTCATGCACAAGTTACATGTAATGGTGCATGAATGAGTCACTGCACGAATATTCAGATTGTGCAACATACATGTTTCTCCCCAACGAAACAAAAAGTCCTTTCTGCTCTCATTTTGCGTTCGAAACAACTTTTACTGGTGTTATAAATATAAAGCACTCTCTAGCTACACCCAAGAAAACTTAATACCCCTTTCTTTCTATGCTTCTTCTTCTTCTTTTTTTCTTCTTCCTTCACGAATCCCCATAAAACGAATTTTGTTTTCTTGCATTTAATGTTATGAATATCCTTGAAACGAGAGACATAAATAAAGAATGCAAATCAAGTTTTCCAAGCAATCAGTTCTTTAAAATGTCCAAGGCTTCAAATCTTGGTCAGTTGTGCCTTTCTTTGCTCTTCTTGCTTGTACAAAGTCAGCAAACATTTTACCATTAAGTGCGGTGAATTTTAGCGTTTCGAAATCATAAATTTAGCATTTTGATTTATACATTTAGCATCCTGTAGCGTTTGTAATGTACAGTTTATCATTTATTAGTATTTTCAAGATAAACATTTAACTGATAGATAGGTACTGTATTTCAACATAATGTTAATGTAAAATTAAACTCGTATTTTGTAAAGGGTTAGTAGTAAAATAAAAATACACACAGTTAACTGCGTATTGTATTATAACTAATTCAGGCTATAGCAACACAGAAAAAACTGCACTGATACACTAAAGCATAATATAGAAAAAGATAAATTCTGATGCAGAAGAGAATGGGAAAAAAAATTCACAAAATTAACTATAATCATGTAAGTTCATAAATAAATAACACTGTTGAACGAAATTATACAACATAACTCAACATTTTGTTCTGTAACTCTTGTCCTCTTGTCATTCAATACTTAGCTAAAACATTTTTGGGCATCTAAGCTACAGGTAAGATCACAAATGCATTGCAAAAGCTGTCAACAGTCAGCACCATTTTTATTTCTCTGCATAGTTTGTACTACCAAATGGGAATGAATTCATATATTTGTACTACCAAATGGGAATGAATTCATATATTATAAACATCCGTATTAGCAACTCGACAAAAATATGGTATTTCTTTTACATTCACTTAAATATTTCAAATCTGTTGACAATATTCAGCCAGCGATAGCACAACTAAAAGGTTTACCAACCTCTTGAAAGAAATAAACAAACGTTTTCTGCATTTTCTTTTAGGCAACTGCTCAAGCATCACATTTATGAGTACTTCGCGCTATATAAAACTCACCATCGCTGTTTATCATACACATATTTTATGCTCTATGGGATTTAAGAGTGTGATTTTCACGTTTATTTTACAAATATATGACAAATATAATATAATTGCCTCACTGACGTCATCAAACCAAATCCAGAACATGAGACAGTGCAAATTATATATTTCCAACTTCAGCAAGGCAGAGAGTTTCTCTTATATTTGTTGCTAATATTTTCGTTCTCTTTTTAGCTTCTCTGTCGCCTATCTAGTAGGTACAAGAGGAAACATTGCATTCCACACAAGAAACTGGAGATAAGAAACTGGCATACATCTGCAAACAAAAGAAGAAGAGAAAAAAGGCACATGGCTTGATGAAACAAAAGCTGCCATACTTAATGGTACTAACAATTTTAGAGCAAAATTCCCCTGAAAGATGGAGTAAAGTTTGCCTCTCTGCTCCAACCTGTATAGGAGTTACAACTTTTTCTGTGAAGTGGTGTAGATTTCGGATTAGAAAATAGCAGATGCACAACTATTTTTTAAACAAATGTATTAAAATATTATCATGCCTGTAATGATTATATATAAGAAGAAATGAAGAGGAAATTTCAATTTATAAGGCTGCACAAGAAGAATAAAAATTTAAATTTCTGGCAATTTTCAACATTCACTCTTCACTGTGTTAGAACTAGTTTAGAAAATCTGAATTCTCCGCGACCTGCGTCAAATCAGTTTGCTGTTGTTATGAAACTCAAGTAATAGCTAATGTCTCATTTCGCCGATGCGGATCGGATCGAAGCTGTCCGCAACGTCCTTACAACAAAGCTGGAGTCAGTGACATCACCATTGTGAGGGAGGTGCGGCTGTTTGCGTGTGAGAATGCACTTCCGGACTCACCGGATGTGCCTCGTCATACACATACTGCGTCACATACTGCTCAGTACCTGTTGGTAATTAACTCATTTGCCTCCAGTAACTAACTCCCGTCTAAATCATAGCCGAATTGCACTGCATGCTTCCTAGGAGGAAAACTCGCACACCAGAGTGTGTGTTAACGATCTGCCGGCTCGAGTCCGTTTATAATACATAAAGACACTCTTGGCTCAAACATCAATGTCCTGAAAGCGCCCATTTTCCTTTTTTTTTTTTTTTTTTTTTTTTTTTTTTTTTGTAAAATGATTAATCAACGTCCTTTAACAACCGGGTAGGGGTGTCCGACGGTGAATGAAACAAATGGCACACAGAACGGATTTAGTAATATGCACTGTTTGGGACCATCTCTCAGTTTCTTATCGTCTTACGGGGTCTCCCAAGAAGCAAAGGATGATTACTAACCAATAACACTGTTTGGCAGTCGCAATGCAGGGATAGAGGCGTGGCGCTGTAATGAGATAGGGAAGGGTAGATAAACCTGGCCTCACAAAAAAGCCACGTTTTAATTTTCTTTAGATTTACCTCCAAATTCTTAATGCCTATTATGGAAAAGGTTGCAAATGTTGCTTGAAATAAGCAGTATTAACGATTATGCGTTAGAAGAAAAGCTTTAACTTTGCCCTTACAATCATAAACACGTAAACCTTTACAGTAAACAAATACAATATTATACTGAAAAATATGAAGAGTTCAATCCTTCTACAATTGCTCCCTATATTTATACTAAAATTAAAATTCGTATCGAAATAGTTTTAAACATGTTAGTCTATTACGTTATATTATAACACAGCTACTGCTTTTGAATGAAAGGTTTTCTTCTAATATGTAGACAATAAACCGCCTTCCTTGGGTGGCATTCAAATTTAATTGTATTTCTGTGAATTTGCACAGTTTCAGAAATTTGTCGAATTAAGTTACAAGCTTGCGATAGACCAATAATCTGGCCATGCGTAGCTTCTGATGTATACGGCGTGCTGTAAATGAAACAACTGTTGAGCTTAATGAATAACGACTTACTGAGCGACCAGAAAAATTAATACTTTCCTTTCATAAATGTTTTGGAGAGGTTCTGTAAAAGTTGGTGCCTTAAGATAAATTATAAAAAGACCAGGATTATGGTTTTTAAAAAGGGGTGTAAATTGAAAAGGGAAGAAAAGTGGAGTATGGGAGGACAGGAAATAGCCATAGTGAGAAAAATTGAGTGCTTGGGATGGAAAATGGCAGGATCAAAAGAGAGTAGTGTTAGCAAAAGCTAAAATGGCCATGAGGGGGATTAGAGTTTGTGTTTCCAAAATTCCGGGGATACAAGTTAAATGGTTAGAAAGAGTGTACAAGGCAATAGTAGAAGCAAAAATGATATACTATGAGATAGAGATTTGGGGATATGAAGAAGGGTGGCTAGGGGTGGATTTAATACTCAGAAGTTTCTGTCGCTTGATTTTAGGGTTATCAAGGGCATCACCCAAGGGTGTGGCACTGTTAGAATTAGGAAGAACAGGAAGTAAAGGGTTATCTATGGAAAGATGGTTAAAATATTGGTATCGGGTAAGAGCATTAGAGGATCAGAATTTAGTAAATCAGTGTAGAATAATGCAAGAAGAAATATTAGCACCGGATAGTTGGGTTTTATCAGTCAGAGGATTATAGAAGAAATAGGAATGGCGAAGTTTATGGTAGTTAACTACGGTGTTTATATTTGCGCCAGGGGCAACTCAAAGATTGTAGTTTGTTTCAATTTTTTATGGTAAATTTATTGTAATTTTGGGGGGTAATTGCTGACGGAATTCTTTTGCTTGTTTTGTTTATCAGAAGAAAGGAAGTAATCAATGTAAAGTTATGTACATATAATTGTGATAATGTTACGCTGAAAATAAATTACATTACGTTACATTACAAGTTCTCACTTCTCGAATATGACCTAGTTCAGCTTTCACTGTGACTTCCCTTATGATTTTCCCTCTCACTTCCTTTCCACCGCATTTGATATCGCATCAGAAACGCAATCGCCAACTCACTTACCTGACTCTCTCGCGAGAATAATCGCTTATATAGCAGCTGGAATTTCCCCACAGAGTTCCAGAACGTTTGAGAAACGAGGATAAGAGAAACTTCCAGAAGGTTCAGGTTATCTGTTGATAGCGCCTGTTGCTTACGCTGGGCGAGAGCACTTAGCACCCAACCGGTCGTTGGGTCAGGCCCAGCTGCGTCACAACACGTTTAAGATACTTGGATGATAAATGAAATGTATGTCTTGAAATAGCCTCTGAAGTCCCCTTCATACTAAGTTGTATAATTGGTAAACCATAAGAGATAGACAAAATGTAGATATCCCTGGAACGCACAGTTCTTAGATGTCAAATAACATTTTTTGTGGGGTTAACTGTTCGCAAGATATTAAAATACTTACGAGTAATTATACTTATCTCAAGTGGTAAGTCGCTATTTATTTTTTTCTCGTGATCATGGAATTTTAAAGCTATCAGTTACCACATAGCGATCATCTTTTCAAAAATCTGACTCTCACTTCACCTACTGTATCCTTCTGACACTTAAAAGTATAATGAAAGTTTATCTCCATCAATAAGTAAATAGAAGAATATGCTTTTGTAAGAATAGTTTGTAGAAGAGTGAATAAAAAATGTTACGTGAATGACACATATCAGGTTACTTTAAATTGTTGTCGTTATTCAGTTGTTTCTGGAGACATGATGGAAAATGTATTAATTTAAAGGGCAATAAGTATATGGCGATCGGTCTGTAAACATTTAGCTATCACTATTCTCATTGTACATATGATAAAATATACGTGCAATGTGATCTTATGTCAACCTCATCGTAATTAGCTTGAAGTAAATAGAAAAACAAGTTTTTGCAAAAATACTTTGTAGAATACTTATAAAAATCTGATGTGTTGCACTCACATGACTCTACTCACTCTTGTACCAACTATTTTTAAACACACTTATTCTTCTATCTACTACATGTTAATCGAGATAACGTTCTATTCTTAGACAATTATGAATTTATATTTTCTCAAAAATGACTAATGATTTGTATTAAAAAGATTAAGATATGTTTATGAAAAATTAAATGCCAATCTTTAGTTTTCTGGAATTAGAGTCTGAAGGTGCTGGCTCTCGTACAGTTTCAAGTACGTACTTTTGAACAATACGCTGACATGGTGTATGTGGTATATCCATCTCTGCTGACAATCGCCCTAAAATGTTTGTAGGATTCCTTGTC
Organism: Tenodera sinensis; assembly: GCA_030765045.1. Taxonomy (NCBI): domain Eukaryota; kingdom Metazoa; phylum Arthropoda; class Insecta; order Mantodea; family Mantidae; genus Tenodera; species Tenodera sinensis. The sequence continues at coordinate 275,732,663 of CM060964.1, read as the reverse complement.
ATAGCTTGAGTGATAGCTTCTCTTACTCGATTTTGCTTGCGACCTCCTCATGCTTTTTAATATAGAACCTGTTTTTGCAAATGTTCGATACCAAAACATTATGGAATCATATTTTAAGTACATTATGCACACCATACTCACGTCGAAGTTCCGTTTGAACTCTTTCCAAACTCTCAAATTACCATACCAAAGAACACATTGTGGCCCCTGTTGAATTGTAATATCCATTTTAATCATCTGCAATTTTTATTTGTCCTTTCAGGTTATGCATTGTTGATTGATATGTATGGAAATTCCCATATTTTAAGTAAACGTAAGTAGTATGAAATTTGTCTTTCAGTCCTATTGATAACACTTAATGTTATCAATACCTAACCGGATCAGCTTGTATGCCTCTTGTTTCTCAGTCTGGGTATTTTGTTGCTGTACGCATCGAGGTATAGTGTGTTTGTGTGTGTGTGTGTTTTATGTGTGTGTGTGCGTGTGGTGTGTGAGTGTTTTTGTGACTGTGTGTGTTTCTGTGCTATCACAGGAATGTTAAGGTTTACTGTTTCCGAAGTCCGCGCAAAAGCCTTTAATTGTAGCCGATATCCTTTTTTTTTTTTTTTTTTTTTTTTTTTTTTTTTTTTTTTTTTTTTTTTTTTTTTTTTTTTTTTAAGTACCAACTAAATATTGACACACCACCTATGGAGCTAGTTGGAAGTGAAGCAAATATAAAATAGTTACCTTGCTTGTATTTTCTTTTAAATAAGCTGAAAACTATTTACAAGGCAAATACTAAGTCATTTCTTAATAGGCTCTGCAACTTCATCAGTTGAATTCTGGGTCTTCCCCATAATGTTATTCTATCTCACTTAAATAACTTATTTGTGTGACGTGAATTGTCCTAGTAATTGGTGATGAGATAAGTTCATTTTTCTTGTGTTATTTCAATATAGTCTAATACGTATAAAATTATGCATCGAAAATGATAATTGTTGCTAATAATATGAGAAACAAAGAGTTAAATATGCGTGCGCTTGAAAACGGTGGCTAAAATGATTGTTTCTTGGTGTACACAAATCCTGAGGATAGGCTCATCTAACATTTTAGCGGATACCATAATTTACAAATTTGTGCACCAAGATGAATTGGTTTGAGGCTGGCAGTCCTGGAGATAATTGCGTGCTTCTGCGGAATGCATAATGATTATGCTCCAAAGGAACAAGACCATGAGATAAGAGTCTATTCTTTTGTCCCGATTTGACACCGTTACAGCAGTTGGCCTTCCACGTTACAAAATCCTTTCTTTAAATGCCCTTGAACATTTGTTGATATCTATTAATAATACCATACTGTCTCCATAAACTCTGATCGGTTTGATACAATCTCTGCATATACATTATTCTACCTTCCGTCTACCGACTACTCATTGCTTAGTTTAGAATGAGTATAGGCTGCTCAAAAATGCTTATACGAATAATTCCTTCGCAGCGAAAGTACTTGTTCATCAACAAATCATTCTCTAAATTATGAAGAATGTAGAACTACCCTAGAAAAGATTGCGGCAAAATAGCTATTTGATTGTTGTTATTATTCCATTTATATCCTGCCTTTAACTACAATGGTCACATAGGTGTCCTTTTACCTAGGGAATATGTAACACCCACCCACCCACCTATTCACACACACACACACACACACACACACACACACACACACACACACACACACACACACACACACACACACACACACACACACTTTGGGGACGATAGAGAATAATCTTGATCAGAGCAAAATTCCCACTCCACAACCGGTAATCGAAGTCGGGACCCCTAGCACAGCAGCAAGGAGCTCTACCAACTGAGCTACGGGCCCACGTTTGATTTCAATAGCGTTCTCAAATACTATTTTCTAAAATCTGTTTTCTAAACGTTTTATAAAAATAATTGACAAAAATGGTGTTGGTATCTTGCACAGAATCAAAACATTCTTACGTTAGTAAATAAAGTATATGATATACTCATTAAAATCCGACGTGTTATATTAACATGCGTCTATTTACCATCACTTTTCTCATCTCTCTTCTAGAAATTACTCCTACTAAAGCCTATTTTTCTAATTACTTCATGTTAACAACAAAGTTTGCTAAAATGTCCCAATTACTCATTGCTTTGTAGGCACCAGAACCTTGAAGCGATAGTCAAAAGTTTAAAGAGGGGGTTAAACATATTGTAACTTTTGGTGTGGGTGTAAAGTAAAGAAGACAGATGTAGTCGAGATAAAGAAACACTTTTATTTCCGTAAACAGTAACTTGTACACTCGTTGCAACAACAAGAAAGTCTTTTCCGATTCTCCAACAGCACGGCTCCGAACTCGTAACACAAAGAACTAACTCTTCTCCGTCGGCACAACGTTTCACATCGTCTGTCCGTCTCCGTCGGCACGACTACTCAACCTTCACATACGTCTGACTGTCTCCGTCGGCACGACTACTCAACGCTCACATACGTCTGACCGCCTCTTCTCACACTTTACCGCTATTTATATCTCCCAGGCACTATTCTGGAAGCTTCAGGAACGTTCACTTATTGCGCTGGAGTACAAAGTAGAAGATTCCAGTAGCCTCTATCCTTTTCTCTCTTTCGGCAAGCGCCCCAACAATGCGGCCATTCTCTGTCTCTTTCCTTCGGCTCCTTTGCGGTAGTGCCGACAATAATGCGATGGGTGACACTGCTGCTGTCGGCAATTAGATGCGGCGGGCGCGGTGACACTGCTCGCTCCTCAGAGCTGATCGTCCCGACCAGCACTATCACTGCGGCATCTCCCTTGCCCCCCGGCGGACTATCCCATCGAACCTCTTCTCCAGGAGGCACGATCCTAGGTATCGCTGTTGGATAGTGTCCCTTGGTCTGGGTAGGACGACGTATGCCATCCTGCTTCGAAATTCTGCAACAGTACCGCCGGTCTTGACGGTCCCTCGTCCAGTTGCCCTTCTTCCTGGTGTGTTGACGGGCCATCCTGCGCACTTGGAAACGGCTCATTGGGTACCGTGTCCGCCGACCTCTCTGGCGCACCTTCGCAGCCACCTTGCTTCCGATGGGTCCGGCAACAAACCCCACCACATCCGCGCGAGTCGCGTCCACCGCTGCACTCGTGTTCACTCGTGCTCGGCACGGCCTCTCCTGTATCCTGCCGTCCACGATGATGCCCACCATTCTTCCGTTCACGGCACTATGTGTCAGGTGATTGGATGGCTCTGACGGTCCCCCCATGTCACACGCCAAGTCGGTTCTCGCGTGTTGCTCGTTTGCTTGTGCGCTTCCCTGCTGATCGTCCTCCACGTCATATCCTGGTTGGTTACGTACCCGACACACTCCTCCAGGGGATCCTCGACGACGTCCCTGAACTGCCCCTTTGTCTTCCCCGAGACGTACACTTTCGTTATCTGAAACGGGCGCAACTGTCGCCTCGGCCACTAGGTGCTCCCTCCCAGGGTCCGCGCTATTCCGTCTGCCCCTGGCATCCAGTACTTTGACGCTCTCGTCAACTCTTACTACCAGGGCGCCAAGACGTTCCCCGTCGTCCTCCACGACGTCCACATACTGGCAGAGGTCTTCCACCTTTTCGCCGAGTTCTTCCACGCCTTCCGTCACGCCAATCAGTTCGCCGAGTTGTTCCACGTCTTCCGTCATGCCAATCAGTTCGCCGAGTTGCTCCACGTCTTCCGTCACGCCAATCAGTTCGCCGAGTTGTTCCACGTCTTCCGTCACGCCAATCAGTTCGCCGAGTTGTTTCACGTCTTCCCTCACATCATCTGAAACGGGCGCAACTGTCGCCTCGGCCACTAGGTGCTCCCTCCCGGGCTCCGCGCTATTCCGTCTGCCCCTGGCATCCAGTACTTTGACGCTCTCGTCAACTCTTACTACCAGGGCGCCAAGACGTTCCCCGTCGTCCTCCACGACGTCCACGTGCTGGCAGAGGTCTACCACCTTTTCGCCGAGTTCTTCCACGTCTTCCGTCACGCCAGTCAGTTCGCCATCAATTTTCGCCGATAGCTCCGTCTTCATCTCTTTCAGCTCGGCAGCGAGGTTGTTGTTTGACGTTTCCATTTTGGCAGCGAGGTTGTCGTTTGACGTTTCCATTTTGGCAGCGAGGTTGTCGTTTGCCGTCTTCATCTCTTTCAGCTCGGCAGCGAGGTTGTCGTTTGCCGTCTTCATTTTGGCAGCGAGGCTGTCGTTTGCCGTCTTCATTTCAGCCATTACCGTCTTCATTTCGGCGAATAATTCTTTCATCATTGCCATCATCCTGGTTTCCGAATCTCCCTCCATCTTGGTTCTAACGTTGCACTTCTGACGATGTAATGAAACTAAAAGTAATTCGACGAATGCCACTTCTGACACCAGTGTAACTTTTTGGTGTGGGTGTGAAGTAAAGTAGACAGATGTAGTCGAGATAAAGAAACACTTTTATTTCCGTAAACAGTAACTTGTACACTCGTTGCAACAACAAGAAAGTCTTTTCCGATTCTCCAACAGCACGGCTCCGAACTCGTAACACAAAGAACTAACTCTTCTCCGTCGGCACAACGCTTCACATCGTCTGTCCGTCTCCGTCGGCACGACTACTCAACCTTCACATACGTCTGACTGTCTCCGTCGGCACGACTACTCAACGCTCACATACGTCTGACTGTCTCCGTCGGCACGACTACTCAACGCTCACATACGTCTGACCGCCTCTTCTCACACTTTACCGCTATTTATATCTCCCAGGCACTATTCTGGAAGCTTCAGGAACGTTCACTTATTGCGCTGGAGTACAAAGTAGAAGATTCCAGTAGCCTCTATCCTTTTCTCTCTTTCGGCAAGCGCCCCAACAATGCGGCCATTCTCTGTCTCTTTCCTTCGGCTCCTTTGCGGTAGTGCCGACAATAATGCGATGGGTGACACTGCTGCTGTCGGCAATTAGATGCGGCGGGCGCGGTGACAATATGAAGCCTTTGAAAATTCAAGCCAATAATTACGATTTATTCGCAAAGTATATTTATTTTGAGTAAACTGTGTTTTAGCGAAATCTATTTTTGTGTAGTAAATAAATATTTTGTTTATTAACAACGCTGTCAATTGTCTGGATCATATCAGTGCCGGAATTTCGTCCGGCAGCAGTTCTTCCTACATGCTAGTAAATGTACTGGCACGGGTCTGTCCCTTCTAGCCACACTTAAAAACTACCGGTCTGGTCCGGGTTTGAAGTCACGTCCTTGGGATCAGTAGGCTATACGTGCCTAACCTACTGAGCCACCCAGACCTGCTTTATTGCTGTCATGGTTTACCAGTAATAAAATATGAACAACATTCATTTAAAATGAAGGGATTCCGAAGGCCCTATACAGAAGATTCAGTATATACATTTTATTTGTCTGACATTGCATTTTAATCAAAATGCCATTTTTGAGAAAATAATAATTAGCTGAACATTTTCCACATAAATCGTGTTTTACATTAGGGATTTTTTCCTGACAAATCTTTGGGTTGCACCTAAGAAGCATGCTAAATTAAATACCAAGTTTGATACATGCACAAAATTTAGCTATTCACGAGGCCGAGCGGTTAGATAGTTCGTCTATCACCAAGGTGACCCGGGTTCGGTACCAGGTACCCGCATGTGGTATTCGGAGTGGACGAAGCGGCGTCTGGACGGGTTTTCTCTAGGTCCTCCGGTTTCTCCCGCCACTTATTCGAACAACTGCTCCATCATCACCTTTCCAATCATCCATTTCGCGTGCATTTCATATCGTCCTCTTCCTCACTCTCATATCCGGTGCTGGGCTGACTACCCGCTTCCAGGTCTTCACTCTGTCCAGTCCATAGATTCGTCTGATTCCCAACAGGCATCTGACCCTAGGCACAGGCTTATAAATTCTAGGGGATGTAAGTCCTACATACGGGGAAGATAATCAGAGGAAGAAGAAGAAACTATTCACATACGTGCATAGACAAAACGTTTTTCTAAAAATCTCTCTCTGGGATTTAGGACACCTCAAATCTGTAGATATGGTATGGGAAGAGGGGCAACAGGAATTCAATCGAGTAATTACCCTGTTCACTTACCCCATCACCAAATGCAAGCCACCTGTCTACCGGTTCTGTTTGTTTATGGATACGCACTTCTTTATAAAGTAAGTTTCAAGCCGTGCAGTGGCGGAACCGAATAGAAACATGATGCATTGGGTTTGTGATTACGTGATTCTGATTACGTTACGTACATTTTCTTTTGACCTAACAAACACAAAGCTTTATTTTTACCAGAAACACACAAATACGTGTGTATTCATTCGGCTTTGAACTATCTTTTTACTTGTTATGCGGCATACTTCCACCACTGATACCACTTGAGAGACTGACCGGTTCTCTGAGGCAGATAGATAGCAGCGGGGGGCGTGACCTGGTTAAAAATACGATGTAGCGGAAGTGACACATTGAGTCAGTTCTCCCCATCTATGCTGTAGATATTTCTAATTTGAATGCAATTATTCCTCTGTCTTTCACAGATAGGTTGTAAGGTAAATCCACGCTACTCAACATAATTGTCAGTCGTTACCATTCTACAATTAACAAACGTTTCTTCAACATGTTGTAACTTTGAGCTTTTAACATTCCATCGACATCGGTTGACTTATTGAGGCAACAGAGGCTCTGAATTACAAGAAAATAGAATCCAATGATCAAGATTTGACTATTGCTTTTTGTATCTGTATTTGATATGATATGAAAAAGACAAGAAGAAAAAATATAAATGAAGTCCTGGGTGGTTAATCGGCACGGGAGTAAAAATATTTTAAATGGGCTTAAATATGACGGCAGGTTTCGTTTCAACAATTTCTTGAGAACGATGAAAGTGACTTCAACTTTATGGGAAGAGGGTATGGGTGAGAGTAGATAATGTGACTAAAATACAGCTTCTGGGAGTGTGTTCTAGGGTTGTGGAGGGGTATTACAAGCCACGCTCGTATTAGTCCTCGTGCAAAGCCTTTCTGGCGGGGAAATGCATCACCTGGCAGGCAGTTGTAAAAATAAACCAAATTAACTTCATGGTATTTGTCCTTCAGTAGCTCATTACACTGTAAAGAGGTATTTTAGACGAGGCGAATGGCGAAAAGTTGCGCATTGGTTTATGGTCGAGTTCACATTGGTATTTATAAGGCCTTAGGGGTGTCAGATTAGTATCTCTCCGACTTCGTGCAGTCAACATCGTGGGAGTGGATGTTTAGGGTGTTTAAGTATAGTGCCCGCTTGCAATATCAGCAGTCTGTTGTTCATGAAACCGAGGCGTTACCCACACCATCAATTTGCATTTCACTCGCGTAGGTCCTAACAAGGTCATTCGTAACGTCTAAATAATACCTCTGTACATCAATTATAAATAAGTGCTTAATTTTATTTAATCACTAGAAATTTTATTCATGAATAAGGTAATCTAATACAGGCGCAACCTTTGTTTTTATTTATATTATTTCAAGTTTATAACCGAACCAAAGAAAAGCTGCTGAAGGACCGCCCTCGGCCCCGGGCCGTAGTGTGACAAAGCCTATTCTATTGTATTGTCAGCGGAATGAAACACTTCTTTTCGATTATGCCTCTGGAACAACAATAAATGCGCACACATCAGTATAATTATCCCTTATTTTCATCTTGTCCTTGTAGACTTGATTGAGAGAAAACTTGCTCAGGGGGATTTAGGTCCTCGACCGAAAGGCGACCTTTTGTGTCTATGCCCCTGCGGGGGCACTCTCTGGGAGGATGGATGAGGCGAATGGATCCTAAGGGCAGCCGGAACGTTGCTACGACAGAGCACAGGGCAGGGTCCCTACATTTTCCCAGTTAGAAGCACCCCGGCAGAGGCTAGCTCAGCGTGGTTCCTCTCCCACCCTTAGGGTTCGTACTCGACTCGTGGTTCCGAAACCGGCTCCCCTCCCACCTCAGGCTTGTACCATTCTACGGGGCCCGGAAACCAATAGGTTCGGCTTCCAAACCGGGGGACGCAATGTCCAGAGTGCATTTGTTCTTCCTGCCGTGCTGCTGCTGCGACGCTCGCCGACGCGATGAAATGAAACGATTAATGTAACGAAATAGAGGAACAGGAAGCCCGGAGGATATTGCAGTCGTTCCTAGCATTCGCCTGGCGACCTGGGAAAACCTTAAAAAAAAAAAATAAAACATGGGTCAGGAAGGTCAGCCGCGGTGATCGAACCTGCGACCTCCTAAATGTGGGCTACAGACGTTACTGCCTGAGCCATCCCCCTCGGTAGTCTCAACAGACAGTGTTAATTCTTAACAGACAGTGTTAATTCTTTACAGACAGTGTTAATTCTTTACAGACAGTGTTAATTCTTAACAGACAGTGTTAATTCTTTACAGACCGTGTTAATTCTTAACACTGTAACAATGAGGGCCTCAACATAATATAATTGAGTAATGAAAGTGTATTCTTTTGTCCATTCCATGACTTCACGAGGAGCAAACAATCAAGGATACGAGCACAGAACAATAAGAAAGAACGGAACTACTGAGCATGTGATGAATACCTGCAGGAATCGGAAGTGCGCCTTTACAATGGTAATAGTTCGTAAACATCTTAAGCTCACCCAGTCACATACGAAGAGCGAATTAACATCCTATAGAAAGTGGAAAACACCAAACATGTTACAGAGTGTCAAAGCAACGCTTCCGGTTAACATATCAAGCCAATCGAAATTCGCCAACATGCAAAATGTTAACATGTTCGACTTGACAAGTTTTTTTTTTTTTTAATTTTTTTTAAATTTTTTTTTAATATTTATTTATTTATTGTCGCTTAACTGCTAGTGGTTTTTCTGCGACACACAGGATAACATAATATACATCAGGGCATCAAAGATTCACATTAAACAAGGATCAAGAAATTGGATACAATACATAATAATACATAAATTACAACACAATATAAGTACTGTACAATGCAGAATGTGTATACAATCATTACAACATAATATTCACTTTAAAGAAAAATCTGGAGATTGGATATAGTTCATAATAATGGCATACCCAGTGTACATTACAGAAAAAGGTGTACAATGTAATATATTACAATTTTATATTACAGTAGTTGCTAACTTTAACCTGTTACAGAGTGAGTCTTATAGTTTAAGTTACAGTTTGCTATGTAATGATGTTGACTGTAGAAATTTAAGTAAAGAGTGAATCATTGTTCGGCTATTGAATACTGTTGGTACATGAGCAGTTATATTGAATTCTCTTCTTTTCTGTTCATATGTTGGACATTCTGTAAAGATGTGCTTGATGGTTAGGGGCTGTTGGCAGTGATGACATTCAGGTGGCGGTTCTTCTTTGGAAAGTAGAAATGAGTGGGTCAACTTGGTGTGTCCTATTCTCAATCTTGTCAGTAGAATTTGATCTCTTCTTTGTAGCTTATACACAGAGGGCATATGTTCAAGTGTAACTCCATTACAGCTATCATTATATTGTGTGATCCAGAGATGCTTTATTTGTTTTTATTTACGAATGGGATTAAATCTCTGTGCGGAGTTGGAATGTAATTTTTGTTGGTTGAACTTTGTATGCTCTTCTTTGCTGCAACATCTGCCTTTTCGTTGCCAGTTATACCACAATGAGAAGGTATCCATTAGAGAACAATTTCTTTTCCTTTCATTTTTAGTGAATAAGGCAGTATCTGAATGTCCTGAATCAGTATATCTGTTGTCCATTTATCACTTATTGCTTTTATGGAACTTAAGGAGTCAGAAAGAATAATGAACTTTTGGTGTTCCACGTTTTCAGTATTTAGCAATGCTTGTTTAATTGCATATAATTCACAGGTGAATACAGAACACGAGTTAGGAAGCTTAAATGTTAGAACTTTATCTTGGTTAACTACTGCACATCCACTGCCTGTACTGGTTTTGGATCCATCACTGTATATTGCTATGTGATTTATGAACTTACTCATTGTTTCATTGAATCTGCACTTGTAGATTGCTTGATTGGTGTCTTTCTTGACGTATTCTAATAGATCTAATTTAATTGTAGATGATGATAATGTCCAAGTAGGTAATTTATTAATATCCCTTGTTTTCACTGACGGAATGGTGAAGTTCAATTCTTTACAGTATTTTGTTACTTTTAAGTGTGCTGGGATCTGATTGGCTCTGTTTTCAGGATATTTATCAAAATGTCTGTTGGAAAAAAGGCATGTAAATGTTGGTAAATTTCTGTTTGCTGCTACCTTAAGTGCATAACGCAAAGTTAACTGCTTTCTTCTGTTGTTTAAAGGAAGTTCATTTGTCTCAATCTGTAATTTTGTTAATTGGACTGGTATGGAATGCACCGGTCACCATTCTCATAGCAGAACTTTGAATGGTATCCAACATTTTGAGAGCACTTGGAGATGCAGAATTATAAACTATAGTTCCATAATCAAGTTTGGCTCTTACTAAAGTCTAGTATGTTTTCATTAGCACTGTATAGTCTGTATCCCAGTTGTTAGATGACAGAGCTCTCAAAACATTCAGCTCCTGCAAACAGTTATTTCTCAAGTTTATGAGATGAGGGATCCATGTTAGTTTAGTATCAAATGTGAGTCCCAATAAAGTAAGTGTCTTCACTGCTTTGAGCTTCTCCCCAGCTACATATAATTCAGGTTGTCTCTCTGAATGTTTTCCTTTGCTGAAATTGATGCCAGTAGATTTTGACTTGGAGAGCTTAAATCCTGTTTTGTGAAGCCAATTTTCAGTCTGGTCTAGAGCAGCTTGCATTAATTTATTGTTGACTGATAGGTCACTTCCTCTACAAATTAATGTCAGATCATCTGCAAATAAACATCCTCTTACTGGGGCAGGTATGTTGTCTAATATCCCATTGATTGCTACAAGAAATAAAGTTATGCTAATTACAGCTCCTTGCGGAATTCCATTTTCTGTTGTTACTGTTTTAGAGATAATGCCATTTGTCTTTACTTGTATAGTTCTTTGCTGTAAAAGGTTGTATATGAAAGCTAGCATATTTCCTTTAATGTTGTTGTCCATAAGCACGTGTATTACACTGTCCTTCCAAACGGTTTCATAAGCTTTTTTATGTCAAGGCTAACCATGGTTAAATTTTGAGAGTTAACAAAGGTTTGCCATATTTCAGATTCCAAAAATATAAGATTATCCAAGGTAGAATGGAAAGCACGAAAACCACTTTGCATCTTGGAGAAGAATCCTGTGTGTTCTAGCCTCCGTCTTAAGCGCTCATTTACTATTCTTTTCATTAATTTACATAATGTGCTGGTCAAGGATATGGGTCGATAACTTTGAGGATTTGTATTATCTTTACCAGGTTTCGGTATAGGAATAATGATAGCTCTCTGCCATTGATCTGGAAACACTATGTGAATCCATATAAGGTTAAATATATGTAGAAGATAATCTTAAGTTCTCGAAGGAAGATGTTTCAGTAATTCATATGTAATGTTATCAGGTCCTGCACTATGACTTCTACCTTTGTTAATGACCTTGTTAGTTCTTCCATACTTAAAATGTTATTAATATCTTGGTCAGAGTCTTCATTGAATATGATATTTACATAAAGTGTTTCCTGCATTTTTATTTTAATGAAATCGTTTCAGTAGTTTGCATTGCTTGAAGAATCTGCAAATGTATTGGCAAGAAAATTTGCTATCTCCTTGGGGTTTGTTAGCACCGTGTTGTCCTCATACTTTTTAGTAGTTTAATTCCCTTTTGACAGTTTATTCCTCTGATTCTCCAAATTGCATTCCTCACTTTAGTTGCAGTGGAATGAGAATTTAAGCTGGAGATGAAATGTAACCAAGAATCACGTTTGCTTTGTTTGATTTGTTTTCTTGCTGCAGCTCTTAGTTTTAGGAAATTGATTCTATTTTCTTGAGTGGGATGTCTTCTGTAATGGTTAAATGCAGCATTTTTATTCTTAATTGCATTTTTACAGGATTCATTCCACCAAGGGACACTTTTTCCATGTGCACTTGGATTTGTTTTTGGAGTGTTAATATCTGCAGCTCTGTTTATTAGATTTGAAAATTTGTCTACTATAGAGTCAATTGTTGTCTTATGAAAATCCCATGCTGGTATCAAGTCCCCGATGTTTTGGTTTAGGTATTCTTGAAATGTTTTCCAGTCAGCTTTACTATATATGAATTTAGGCATGGGGGCTATGTTGGAAGAATAAAATGTGTCTAAAATAATTGGGAAATGATCACTTCCATACAGCTGGTTTAAAGCTTTCCATTGAAATAGATGGGCAATATCTGAAGTACATATGGTCAGATCAATAGAGCTGAATGAATTGTGGGCTAGATTATAATAGGTTGGGTCACCTGTGTTTAACAATGTAAAATTAATTAGCTCTATGACATTGTTTATAATATTTCCTCTAGTATTGGTTGATCTACTTCCCCAGATTCTGTTGTGGCCATTAAAGTCTCCTAAGAGTATAAATGGCTTAGGCAGTTGGTTTAAAAGATCTCTAAGAGTATTTAAAGTCATATCAACATTATTTGGTATATAGATATTACATAGAGTTATTTCTTTGACATAAATAAGAGTAACTGCTACACAGTGGCGTGTTGTCCATGTACGCAAGGTAAGCAGTGCTTACCCTGTACAATGCTACAAAATTATTTATATTATATCTAGCAGCACGATCTGATTCTATGTTAAGCGCTTGGCTACTGCAGTTGACCTGAACTAAGATTTCAGTTTTATTCTACAACGATACGCTCTCAATACGTGCAATCATGCGTGCAACAATGTACAGTGTCCGTTAGGACTCGTTTCCGTAGGTTTTCGGGTCAGCTCGGGCCCCATCGCGGCATCGCCTCAAGAGAAGCACATGTGTTCAGTGCGGGACTAGGCGAATGACCTTCCAGCATTGTTGCAGTTTAATAAGTGTACTTCAAGCGAATACACAAGTAACGAGTGACTTTTTGCAGTGAGTTTAGCTTTATTATTCGATGACAAGTGCGATATCACTGATATCTTATTAACAGTTGATTTATGATAGATTTTCAGATGGTTTACCACGTGCCGTGCTAGAGCAAGGTAAGCAGTTTCAAACGCTGCGTACACTAGTGCTTGCAGCTTGGAGAGGGTACAAAATATGGAATCTTCGCTTTCTTTGGAGAGCAGAACTGCAGACGCGGATGGTTGCATTGTGTGCAATATTATCTCACGATGTTTTTCTTCTAGAAATTATGAAGAAAAGATTAAAGTTGTGCAGGAAGGAAGACCAATGCCTGACTTAAACATTACCATTCCAATGAAAAGCTGTGTAAGAAAATTCAGTTCACAGCTATATATTACTAATGAATGGCTTACTGGTTGTCAGTACAAACAAAAGCTTTATTGTTGGTGTTGTCTCCTGTTTGCTAACAAAAAATGTATGGTCTAGTAGCGGGTTCAGTGACATGGGGAACATCCATAAAGCAATTAAAAAACACAGTTTGACTGGCACTCATCTCCAAACCATCATTCTACTGGAAATATTCGGCAAATCCAGAATTGACCATTTACTGGATACTCAGAAGAAAGTGAGGGAAAATCAGCACAACGAACTAGTAAGAAAAAATTGAGAAGTAATGAAACGCCTAATTGACATTATTTGTTTTTTGGGGAAACAGGAATTAGCATTTAGGGGCCACGATGAATAATCAGAATCCAGCAGCAAGGGGAATTATGTAGAACTTGTAAACCTGCTTTGTCTGTATGACGACAAGTTAAGAACTTTCATGGAGCAGGGGACAGTGTTTACTGGGCTATCAAATCTGATCTAGAACGACTTAATTGAGTCAATAAGTAATGTTTTAATGATGGAGATAAAGAGAGAAATCAAAGAGACCAGTTTTGTTGCCATTAGTTTGGATGAAAGTACAGATGCTGCAAACTTATCCCAAGTTTCTGCAGTAATGAGATTCGTTGGAGCTGAAGGTGACGTCCAAGAAAGATTTCTCCGTTTTATAACTATTTCAGATGATCGGTCAGCTGATGCATTATACACAATTGTAAAGGAACTCATGGATGAATTTGACTCTGGGGAAAAGCTAGTTGCTCAGACATATGATGGTGCGGCTGTTATGGCGGGGCATTTAAATGGACTTCAAGCAAAAGTATGAGGATCATTTCCCCAAGCTCTATTTGTGCACTGCTTCGCCCATAGATTAAATCTAGTTCTTTCACAGGCGGTTTCACAGATTCGAGAATGCAGGATATTCTTCATGACTGTTAATGGAATAGCAGCATTTTTTTCCAAGTCTTTTAAGAGAACCGAGGCCCTGGATAATGAGATACACAGAAGATTGCCGCGTGTTTCGCAAACGCGCTGGAGCTACAGCTCTCGTTTGGTGGAAAGAATATATGAATTCAGAAAAGAACTTTTTTCATTGTTTGAAACTATTGCAAATGCAAATGAGAAATGGGATCAAGATACTTATACTGCTGCACGCGGTTTCGTAAGCACAATGGAGGATTTCACATTCAAATTTATGTTAAGAGATGTTTGCTATAATATTCCACATCACGGACACTCTGTATGATATTCTCCAAGCAAAGTTATCTGATATTGGATATTGCTTATTGAAAGTTACGGAATTTCAGAGGGCCTTAGAAGAGAAGCGCAATTCCTTCGATGAAGTATGGGACAAAGTTGACGAAGCCATTGGTGATCCACCGCCTATGAAACGCCATACCAGCAGTGATGGTTTGAATAGGAAAATGCACTACAAACGGTTGTATTGTGAGGTTCTGGATACGCTTCTACTCCATCTAAGAGAAATATTTGGTAATATTGAGTCTCTGTGTTTTCTGGAATTATTAAATTTTAAGAACTTCAACAAATACAAATAGTATTTTCCAGAATTATCTTTTCAATCACTAAAAGAATCCTATGGGACAGTCTTTGACCTTGTTGCGTTGAGGTCACAACTCTCTGTCACTTATTTGTCTCGAGACAAGCATCATAAATCTATGAATGATCTTCTAGCCTTCATAAAAAAATGAACTGAACAGAGCGTATAGTGAAGTGACAAAACTGTGCGAGTAAGTATTAACTATTCCAGCAAGTAGTGCTGCAGTTGAACGTAGCTTTTCTGAACTAAAAACCATAAAAAATTATGCACGCAACACTCAGGGACAGGAAAGACTTTCAAACTTATGTTTGGTAGCACTAGAGAAGGAGCTTCTGGTAAATCTACAACAGGATCCCAAATTCTATGATCTTGTGATTGACGATTTTGCCAAGAAAGGGAGGAGAATACAGCTCTGCTTCAAATAAGACAAGTAAATCATCAATATTTTGTTACAAAATAATGTACAGGATAAGAGTGATACTATTGTTTTTAATTGCATGTACTATGTATCAGCATATTTTCGTTTAACTATTTACAATGAGACTGCTTACCCTGGCCAATACCTTAACCACACGCCACTGCTGCTACAGCTTCTAGATTGGTATGTAATATAATTTTTTTACTCATTAATGATTTCTTAATGTAAGTGGCTACACCACCACTAGCACATCCAGGCTTTAGTCTATTCTTATGGTAACACTCATAGGATTTAAGTTTAACCAGTTCATTATTTTTAAAATTTGTTTCTTGTTAACATATGATGTCAGGATTATTATTCTGCATGAACAATTTTAAATACTCAAATTGTGTTTTGAGACTGTTTATATTCCATTGTAATAGTGTTAGAGCCATAATTTTGAAGTTTAACCAAGTGCATTTCTTAAGAACTTGTAGTTAAGTCTTCTTCTAGTGCTGCTCCTAATGTTTTCTCCAAGGTTACTGCTAAGCATAGTTGTTTTTGAATTCGTGTGCTTCTATTTCTAATACTCTTCCCTTTGAGGTATTGATGTAACTTCTTAAGGTTACTTACCAATCCCTGTAAGTCTTTAGTGTAATTTAAGGCCTCTGCAACTATATCGTTAGTGTCCACTGTATTTTGCATGAAAGCAGACAGTTGTGTAAAGTTGAGGATAAACTCTTCTGGTTTGGCCTCAATAATTTGCTTAAGTGGGATTAAAGTTTCAAGTATTTGAGCTTTCTTATCAATAGGTTTTACTCTCTTGTTCACACGCTTAGAAGACTTACTGCTGCTTCCCTCTTTGTCTGACTGCTTCTCAACAGTTGTTTCAGAGCATGAATTATCATAGTCATCTTCAACTGAAGTGTAGGGGCTGTTAGATGGGTGTGTTCTTTTTAGTTTTGCTGCTGTCTTCTGTGTATCAATTTCTGGGCTATTTGTGTTAGTTTTCTGAATAGCACTTCCTTCCTGAAGTACAGATCTGGATTGTACAGGAGGTATAGAAGGTTCTATGTTGCCTTGTTTGGCGGTTTGACACTTTAGTATAGGGGTCTGTGCATCAGTGTTTGGTTGGTTGAGGTTATGAAGGCCTTTTGTGCTAGTAAGCACTGGAAAATCAGAAATACCTGGGTTTCTGGCCTCCTCTGTTGGTACAGATTGTGTTTGTTTTCGCTCTGTTGTTTCTTCATTGGAATTGCTTCTACATTGTTTTGCTACATGGCCTTCTTGCTTACACAGGAAGCAAGTAATTGTATCAGTAGTGAAATAAACCCAATAGTTTGTATCATCAAATCTGATTTGCATGCTATTGGGTAGTTTTTCTAGGCCACTAGGCTTTATAAACATCTACCTTCTAAAGCTGAGAATATGAGTGAAACCAGGTTCTGTAATTCCTGCTCGTATGGGCTGTAGGTGGAAAACCGGGTTAATGTCGGCTTGCTTTAACAAGTTTTGTTACATGTTAATCAGTAAAGATACGGCTGTGGAGAATGCAAAAACAAATTAATTTACTGCCGGTTTTTAAAACATCACACGACTTGGAAAGGTAGAGGGGAAAAAGGGTTGGCGTGAGAGAGAGAGAGAGAGAGAGAGAGAGAGAGAGAGAGAGAGAGAGAGAGAGAGAGACAGAGAGACAGAGACAGAGACAGAGACAGAGTTAGAGTGAGAGAAAAAGACAAGAATCCTCACAGCTAGCCTATCGAAGTGAATGAAGTTGCGGGTTCTGCTGTTAGTATGAATCTGTAGGGAAGAAACCCAAAGACCTTGCTACGTAACACTTGAGTAAAGACTTCGCGCCCTTGCACGCTACGAGGTTAAGTTTACGGACCTATAGCCACAAATGACACCACGGAGGATGAACCAGGCGTGTATACCCTTGTAAGTACACGAGGCCACTATTGTTCTGCGTGACGTCACACACCGAACAATCGACATCTAATTCCTGCAACAACCAGGAAGAAGTACAAATTGTTATGTTTTTCCTCACTCTCTTCCGCAAGGAACCTCGATTTTGGGACAATGCCAAATAAATGTGAGCAGCCAAACAATGCAAAGGCTCCTGAACACTGTGGACTTCCTAAAATAACAGCAAGAGCCGCTTTAACATTTCAAAGGCATTTAATTGCTGCACTCCCTGAATCTTCCGGGTAAGTTCAAGTGTTTACACTTCAGAGTTAGATCTTCAAATAGTTATTCCCATTTATTATAGTTGAGCATTATATGAAACAAAGACTTACAGCTAAACATGACAAGCGTCCATTGCTTATCGCAAAAGCACCAAGAAAGTGAGGCATATCTCAGTGCTAAAACAGGTGCTAATAAACCTCTTGGATCATACTTTCAGAAAGAGATTATTGTACTACTTTCTACTTATATTTTAACTATTCTTATAAAATCGTATTAATTCAAATTTTCATTACCATTTAGACATGTTTTGTAGGTATAAGGATACAGTTATGTAAATCTATGGCTCAGATTTCGAAAAAGCTGGTCGTCATGTGATGCCTTCGAAGTTCCATGCTCTTTGCACGACCACGACATAAGACGAATAGCGACTTACTACTTGAAGAAGTGTAAGTATTTGAAAGTTCAAATCAATAAGAATGAACATTTCGGAAGTGGTGAGTGCTAAAACAGTTTTTATTTGACCATAGTTGTGTGATTTAATGAGAGCTACATTTTGTGTGGAAGATAATATCTATCTCTTACGGTTTACCAGTAATACAAAAGTCATCCAGAATACAGAGTACTTCATAGGCCATTCCTCGAAAATTAAGGATCTTATTTTTTGTGTAAATATACTTAATATATGGTGTTTTCATAAAAATCGTTACAGCTATTTTTGAGACAATCAAAAATATTCAAAACTTTTCCATGTAAAAGGTAGTTTGGATGGAGAAATTTTCTTGAAAATTTTCATGTCGCAACACTGGAGATACAATACTAATTGCCAAGTTTGGCATTTATTGAACATTTCCGTTTAGAATTATGGTGTTCAGAGATACATACCTAATGACCTAGCTGTCGACGGGCCCTTAGACCCTAGTCACTCACTCACTCACTCACTCACCACCCATTCACTCACTCTTTCACTCACTCGCTCGCTCACTCACTCACTCTCTCACTCAGACACATACACAGACTATTTTCTAGAAAATGTGATGTATGGACTCACATGACTTCCTCCACACACTCTTGCGCATACGATTCTTAAAAACGCTTATTCCACTTCGTACTTCATTTTATAGAGGTAAAACATTTGTAGAAATTGTTTAGTTACATATTTATTGCACGTGCAATGGGAACAGGGAAATAGACGTAAGCGATATTCAAATCGCTATGTGATGACTTTGAAATTCCACTCTCATTGCATGTTTAGGACATAAAAAAGAAAGGAATAACAGCTTTCCATTGGAGAAAAATATAAGTATTAGAAAATTCAAGCAAGTAACAAGGAATTTGTCAAAAATGGTTCACTCTACACACACACACACACACACACACACACACACACACACACACACACACACGCACACGCACACGCACACGCACACACACACAATAAATTAAAAAACAAATTTAATTAAAAACGAATCCTAGTAATTACCACTATGTCAGATTACAAAGAAATTCTGAGCAAAAGACACCTACATCAAATTTGCAGTAATAACACCAGATGATTAGAGGTGAAGCAATTATTTTATTTGCTTCACGTTTATGTAACCTTTGAAGCAGGACTACATAATATTTTGTCGGTCACACGTTGCTAATAATGCTTGAAGTAAGAATGCTTTACGCCGTCTAATAGTGCCTAAAAGTCCCTTTGCTGCAGATAAAGCTATGAGGTTTCTCTCCCTGGGTAGGCGTGAGTTTTGTTTTGAAAGGATGACACCAGTTCTGGTTATAACGTGCTTAAAGCTTCAATCTTTTCACTCTTTGCACTGAGACGTTCCCGACCAATGTACGTGTATTATAATATAATACACCAACCAAGTAAAACTGTGCTCACAGTAGTTATACTCATAAAATATATTTTACGTTGATCACTTTGTGTCCGTTGGTTTTCACGTACTTATACACTCGAAGAAAATTTGTCTGTTCACATCGACAGACAAGGGAAAGGTGAACGTTTGCTCTCTGAGGCGACGCCACAAAAACCGCTGCTACTATTTTTTTCACCCCTAGCGCAACAGCCCTTCACGGGCCAAGGTTTACCGCCCGGCCGCTGCGTCCCCCACCTCTGCCCACTACAGGCGTCATGTCGTTGATACTATTCCGCTTTTTAAATTCGCAAGGCTACCCTCTTTTTGCGTTCGGTTTCTCTATTAATTTTTTATTGAAATATCATTACTATTTTTAAATTGTTTTTAATGATTAATTTTATGCATCAACAATTGCGGTATCGGATATCATTCACAATGAAACGTAAAGGTACATAAGCAGAGAACCTTATTTCACGTTATTCTAATACACGTTTACATTGGCTGATATATACATACTGATGGCAATAAACTTATAACATATACTTAGAAGTTCGCAAGCTCCAAGCTGTCATGCTTCTGTTTACGTCAAACAGAAGCATAGCCAATCAGAGAGCGATAGACATCAAACTTTCCGTAGCCAGGTGTTGACTTGCTAAACGCTTTTCTGTGTAATATAATGGAAAGGAATCACTGGGATGTCTATAAAAATCGCAGTAAAAGAAATGTTGATGGCAGCTGGTGCTTTTTTGTGAATTTGAAGTCCTTTAACCGAGTAGCTAGCTCTTGTTAACTTAATACATGTACCTATAGATACAGGTATAACTTCTTTTGCCTTCTATACTGTTGGTGGTCTATGTGCAGGCCGCGTATTACCTTAGCTATTTCATGCTCTCTTGCGATTGGCTGCTGTTTTCATTTGCCTTTGTGTATGACAACCTATCACGTTAATTTACAATATTAACAAATATCTTATACTATAAGCTTCACTTTTCTTAATATATGCTGCAAGTTCTTGAAATTCAAAGAAGAGTATGTAGTTTTGCGATAATTCTATCGCATCATCGGTGCCAACTTTGTAGATTGATTCGCTTTACTGTTAATTGATTACGCTTAGTTCTGGGATGGTTGTAGGCTGATTTTTTCTAATTTTTTCTAGCTTTTTTTTTCCTGGTATGTGATGTTAAGAATGAAGCGCTAAGTGTTAGGTTCCTCAACGGTTGCCTTTGTACAGAGGTAGCATCCTCGACCATTGCCTGCTGGTGTAGCTTTGTTTGGCTTTTGATTTGGAATTTTTATCGACTGCGATGTAGTATGTGGCGAATTACTTTTGTTCACTTTATATAGTGCTGGCCTACATGGTTCGAAAGTTTTGGGCAGACTTAGAGAACTCATCAGTATTTACAAAACAACTGATCCCCACTTACTGGTAGTGACAACGTGGAAAAGGAGAACCTTGCATCAATGAGGCCAAGGCCTTTTTGTTTTCCTTGTTTGTTTTTTCTTTCTTTGTCTCCACTTGATGGAATTTCTTTTTCTTTTTTTCCCCCCTTTTCTTTTTGGCTGCTGTAATTTTGTATCACTATTATGTACTTCCTCTTGTTAGAGTGTACACTCTTTGGTGTGCAGCAACTTTCTTGGTTTGCTCTCCCCAACAGTTCTGATACAGGACACACTCTATTCAGGACAAACAAACACCTTAAGTTTTAGCGACGTATTAAGTTGAGAAGAAACGGCTCTAAATTGAATCTCAATTACTTTTTCTGTTTTCGATCTATAATTAAAACTAATTTGTCATTTTCGTATTACTTTCATGTGAATATTTCACCGGAAATACAGTTTTAACTTCTCTAAATAAGAAGAAATATTTTCTATGAAAAGGTTGGCACGCGCGCGTGTGTCTGTGGAGGGGGGTGTGGGTGGGTGTAGGTGTGTGTCTATATCTGTGTATGAACAGTATGACTCAAAACGAAATGTCGGATAGATAACCAAATCTTTTCATGAAAAATCCTCACCATAAACTACTCTTTACAGGAAAAGCTTTCGTTGTTTTTATGTTCTCCAAAACCACTTTAATGGTATTGACTAAAACACTCATAGTATATCTTTAAGATATTTGCAGACAAACAAGCTGAATATATACAATATAACACATTCTTATTGGTGTTTCTAAATGCCGCCTTCAGCATCTAGTCATCTCGGCGGCTTCTGACTTTGGGAATAATTGCTCATCGGCAATGATATTCATTCGTTTACTATTCTAATAATCTTTCAATTTGTTTTATTTAGGGTTTTCTTTATAAGCACATTTATATGCAGTTATACTTACAGACTCTACGGAAGACGGCGAATAATCCCAGCTAGAGAAAACATCTTATTCTCCAGCCGGGAATCTAACCTGAGATCTCTGAATTTGAAAGCAATCATAGGTATAACCACCAGACGTCACAGTAATCTACCAGGTGGCCCACTCCAGCCGGCCCTCGGGTAAGTAGATAACCCTTCGTGCGTTAAGAGTTGCAGAAATAACAGAATCTTTTGGGAATAGCCTGTGACGTATTCTTCATTCTAATTGAATTTTGAATAATCGTAGGTACTACAAAATATATAGATATCGTTAATGCACACAATTTATTTTTAAAAAATTGAAAATGTTTGTGGCATTAACAGCTATTATCGAGATATTATTTGTTTTGGGTTTGAATTTTAAAATACCTTACTCTCTTCTCGTGATCATACAAAGGAATGGAACTTTAAAGCTAGTACTTAGCGATCTGCTTTTTAAAAATCTGACTATCGCTTTCACCTACTGTAGCCTTCTAATGCCTAAAACTGTGAAAATTTGTATTGAAATTTTAAATGTATTATCAAGAACTAGAGAAAACAATAAGCTTTTGTAAAAATAGTTGTACAAGAATGAGTGGAAAAAGACATGTGCACGTAACATATCGGATTTTTGTATAAACAGATAACATTTAGAAAGACATTTTCTACCTCCAAAGTCATTGGTACCCATCATTTAATTTATATGTTGAATTTCAATATCATATGAAATGAAAAGGTCAGTCAAAAGAATGGGGCATTAAATAAAACAAAATGTTCTCAATTTTCTTTCTAGCACGAAAGGATACCTATCCCGAGTAGGTTTATATTTGAAGAAATTTAACTATCTTTATCTACTTTAACAATTTTCCTTGGCAATATACAGTGATGTTTGGTTGCAAAGGTTTATGTACGGTTTAAATAAACGTTACTCTTGGAATACCACCAAGGAAACTAGCCACAGAGTCACTAGTCACAATCTGGGAATCAGAAAGGCCATTCAGTGTCTCCAGGTCTCAAATGTTCAAATGTTGCATAAGGCTGGAAATGTGAGCCATTTGCTGGACACAGCTTTCAAAAAATGAAAAGTTGTGTCTGTTTGGCATATAAAGTTCTACTATTGGCAGCGTGAATCTGTGAACAGCATAACCGAAAAACGAAATGTCGAATAAATACATACTTAGAAATGATCAACATCTGATATGAACAGTTTTAAGAAAATCTCCCATCCTAAATTACCATTTACATGGGAAAATGTTCGTTGTTTGTTATTTTATAAAAACAAATCTAACGATTTTGATTAAAACATCGTTGAAAGGAAGGCATTATATTAATTTAAACCAGTGATAGATCGGGCTATTTGGAACACATTTTGATCTTACGTATTTGTCTCTGACAATTTCCTATGGAGATATTTTAGTTTTATCGAAAACAAGCTGACAACACTGCAGATTGTGTGGGTGTCACTTTCATCAGGTCAGAACATAACAATCACCGCAGCGTGGTGTCTCCTGAACTTAAAGAAATAGTACCTGGGCGACCGAGTTGGCTCGGCGTTTCTCGCCTCTGTTTTTGTGAAATCTTGTTTTTGTGGGAGAAGATACTTATTTAGATAAACCTGAAAGGTAAAACATTAACTAAATAAAATTATTTGTCGCAATTGTTAAGAGTAATGTCCGAGATACAAGAGATATAGAAATACATAAAAATATTTCATAAACAGCATCGTTTCAGCTGTAAAACGTCCACTGCTGAACGCAGGCCTCCCCCATAGATATCCACCCAGTTTGAGGTTTTCGTCGAGCATTTGTTCCATTATGGAGTTCAGTTCTTTGCTGGTGTGATTGACTCCAGGACGTTAACACGTTGGCCAAGGTCCTTCATGCTTCCGTCGAGTTCTTCCATGGCTTCCTCAAACCCGGCCAGTCGCTCGTTAGTATTCTACGATAGACCTGTCTTCATATTGGAATTCCCGTCCTCATCTTTTCCGTTTCGGAGTTTACATTTTCAATTTGTCTTCCACTTTTGTTCCCATATTTTCTATTCCATAGTTTACATTTTTCCAATTCGGTTTTCATATTTGTTTCCTCTGCCGAATTCCAGAATTCATTTCATTCACCATTATGTCCATCTTGGCTAACATTTATTTCATCAACTGTTCCATATCGTGCTTTTCGTCGCACTCCTCACAACAATTATGATTACTATACTTTTTTAACTATTTCTTTATTTTTTATTAAAACACTCGAGTGACACTAAGCAAAAGCAATGTTGAAGAATAACAAATACTACAGGAAGAAAAGCTGGTTGATAAAGCCATGTGAATATACTACGCATTTATGTTTCAAACATAGAAAATTGAATTGTTCGTAACAGTTTGTCGAAGCGGGAGTAGTGAAAGAAATGTGATTGTGTTTTACTAAAGAAAAATGAGTGGATAAACCATGTGAATGTTATACGCTGCACTTATATTTCAAGTATATGGAAAAATGTATGGATTGTTTGCAGAAGAGGGAGCAGTATGTTAGGTAAAAGAAAAGGGAGTAGAGAAAACCATGTGAATGTAATACATTGCGTGGTAAAATGGATTGCATAAAAACCTTCGCCATGAAAAAAATTAGATGTCACTTTTCATGGCGGTCGGTCAACCTGTTTTGGAATTTAATCACTCTTCAACATAAGATATGTGTAGGCGTTGGTATGTATGCAGTTGATAAACGATTGGGAATAACATGTGAATTGTTACGTAAAACAAAAGTGAGTAGAGAAAGTAGTATGAATGTAATACGTTGTATTTGTTTGAAACATATAGCAAATTGTATGAATTATATGTTGAAGGGCAAATAGCAAAAGAAGACTGATTGTGTCTCGTAAAGGAAGAATTAGTAGTGGAAATCGTGTGAATGTAACACGCTGCATTTATATTTCAATCCTAGAATATTATATGAATTGTATGTTGAAGGGCAAACAGAGGATACATGAATGCGCTACGTAAAAGAAAAGCGAGTATAAAACCATTTGAAAGTAATATGTTGTGTAGTAAAATAGTTACCATAAAAACTCTCCATGAAATAAATACCTATACGTGCCGAATTTCGCGGTAATCGGTTAAGCGGTTTTCGAGATTAAAAGCTAGATATATACAAACATTCAAGTTGTATAGATGATATGAATTGTTTGTAGAAGAGTGAGTGGAGAAAGCCATGTGAAGGTGTTACCTAAAAGTGAGTAGAGTAAACACTGTGAATGTAACATGCAGCATTTCTATATCAAACATGCACAAAATTGTATGACTTATTTCTAGAAGAGTAAGTAGAGAAATAGTTATGAATGTGTTACCCAAAAGTAAGTGGAGAAAACAGTATGAATGTAATACGTAACATTTCTGTTTCAAACATACACGAAATTGTATGACTTATTTGTAGAAGAGTAAGTAGAGAGAGATGTGAATGTGTTACCTAAGAGTGAGTAGAGAAAACAGTATGAATATAATATGTAGCATTTCTATTTCAAACATACAGAAAATTGCATGACTTCTTTGCAGAAGAGTGAGTAGAGAAAGAGACGTGAATGTGTTACCTAATAGTGAGAGGAGAAAACAGTGTGAATGTAATAGCATTTCTATTTAAAACATATAGAACATGGTATGACTAATTTTAAAAGTGGGGATAAAAGTGTTTTTTGGTGCAAAATCACGTTTTTTATGGAAAATTGTTTACAGAAGAGTGAGTAGCGAAAGAGATGTGAAGGTGTTACCTAAAAGTGAGAGGAGAAAACAGTGTGAAGGTAATAGCGCTTCTGTTTCAAACATACAGAACATGGTATGACTTATTTTAAAAGTGGGGATAAAGGTGTTTTTGGTGCAAAATCACGTTTTTTATGGAAAATTGTTTATAGAAGACTGATTAGAGAAAGAGATGTGAATGTGTTACCTAAATGTGAGTAGAGAAACCGCTGTGAATGTAATATGCAACATCTCTATTTCAAACATACAGAAAATTGCATGACTTATTTGTAAAAGAGTGAGTAGAGAAAGATGTGAATGTATCACCTAATAGTGAGAGGAGAAAACAGTGCGAATGTAATAGCACTTCTGCTTCAACCATACAGAACATGGCTTGACTTATTTTAAACGTGGGGATAAAAGTGTTTTTGGTGCAAAATCACGTTTTTTATGAAAAATTGTTTATAGAAGACTGAGTAGAGAAGGAGATGTGAATGTGTTACTTAAAAGTGAGTAGAGAAATCGCTGTGAATGTAATATGCAACATCTCAATTTCAAACATACAGAAATTTGCATGACTTATTTGTAGAAGAGTGAGTAGAGAAAGAGATGTGAATGTGTTACCTAAAAGTGAGAGGAGAAAACAGTGTGAATGTAATATGCATGTATACAAAAATTTAACCAAATCTTTAGAGCCGTTTCTGAAATACCGGGAATATATATACAAGAATTGCACTGTAGAAGTGGGAATAAAAAAGTGTTATTTTTTATGTAAAATCGCGTTTTTTCGGGAATTGCGCCTACATAGATGAACTTAAATAGAAAAACTCTATCTGAATATCGCCTTGCCGTGGCGGAGGGGCTCAGTAACCGATCCAGACGGCCTACTAAGTGGTATTTTGACTACTGGTAGGCAAGAGGTGAGGGGAAGCTAAGAACATTGCAAACGGGTAGATGAGGCTCGGTAGTCTTGGTCGACGACTCATCTAGGAGAAGAGGACTCCGAAATCAAACTCCCCCAGGGGCTCCTACTACGGTAGGTACGGGTTTGGCGTGCCCGGGGCCCCGAGCCATACTCTCGATTGGGTTCCTCCAAGAAGTGAGAGGGCACATGCCAAACGCCCAATCAACTTTGGTCCACTTATGTGTTTGACCTCCCACCTGTTACCTCCCTATACACAGTCTGATGGATAACCTACGCGCGGGTTGTAGGAGGATGGGGTGACGCAAGGGGTGACTGGGTAATCGCGTAAGTCCCAGCCCCTGGTTATCATGTAGGATCAGTGTGCGTATCCGCTGATGAAGGTCAGTCCCGGGGAGGGGCCGTTGCATGAGCTGATGCACTCCTGAAGGCGATTGGGTCCCTCTGTCTATACATTGGGAGGTGAGACCATAGGGTGAGCAAGGTCCAAGCCAGGACTCTCACCTAAGCCGGGGTGGCGCCCAGGAAGTGAGCATGCCATCGGAGACATTTGCAATGGTGGAGGATATCATCGCCATGAGTCCAAAAACTCCAAACAACAAAGCAAGTGGAAAATAAGTAGTCGAGTGTTGTGGTCCTCGCTACTTAGTTATTACTAGAAAAGAGGAAGGTAAAAAATTTCTATCGGTGAGCCCCTTTACCATTCAAAAGGGTCTGGATAACATTGCTGGTCCAGTAAAGTCATGCACTAGATCTCGCAATGGCATGCTGCTGGTTGACACACATTCATCCACCCAGGCAGCTAAAATACTGAAGGCGAATATGCTAGCCAGTTATCCTATCAGTGTGGTGATGCACAGAGCTTTGAACTCCTCGCGCGGCGTGATAAACACCCGTGCATTGGATGATCTAAGTAATGAGGAGATTAAAGAAAATCTTTTGGAACAAGGCGTTACTAACGTTTACCGGGTTCAGCGTATAGAGGGTGGTGAACTGAAGCCAACACGTATCCTGTTCTTGACCTTTGACCGGGTAGATCTCCCGCAGAGGATTAAGGCAGGGTACGAATCCATCGAAGTTTGGCCTTTCATCCCGAACCCGCTCAGATGTTTCAAGTGCCAGCGCTTTGGATATACAAGCGAGCTTTGCAAGGGACAAGCTACATGCCCTCAATGTGGAGATGAATTCCACGATGGTGCATGTACAGCAGCTCCGTCATGTGTGAACTGCAGAGGTGAACATCCATCCAGTTCCCGAGATTGCCCCCGTTTTGTAGAAGAAATAGCGATCCAAGAGATACGGGTTAAAGAGAAGGTGCCCTTCTCAGAAGCCTGGAAGCTCTTGCGTTTACACCAACCCTCTGTTCCAAGGTCCGGGACCTATAGCTCAATTGTAGCTAAACCGGTACCGAGCAGAGAGATCGCAACGTAGGCCAGCGATTTCAATGGGGCAACAATATCTGAAATGACACTTGTAGCCCGTAGCTCTATTCCAAAGCCTTCAACATCAGCGCGCACATCTATGTCAACGTCAACGTCTACAAAATCCGCAAGTGCAAAGAACAACAGCGTTACATCACCATCAAGAGCACCAAGATCAGCGCAAAAAACTAGCAAGCCCGTAAGATATGAAGCCTCACCGATCAAGTTTAAAAAGAGTTACACAAGGACCGACTTCCTCAAGGAAAATAGTATGTCTAATCCCAGTACATCGAAGGGATGTAAGAGTCCACGAACATCTCCTCGAAGATCTCGAATATCCTCTTCTGGAGAATCTTCAGGGGTGGACTCTGACCGGCGTCTTTCATCTTCGCCGGTCTCCGTGTCAAATCGGTTCGAAGCTCTCGAACCAAAATTCAGTATCGGAACACGGACGTCCTCGGCAGAGGACATGGAGTTGGAATCTGCCCACACTGGGAGACCCCCAGTAGAAAAGAGGCGCGAAAAAGCGCCAGACAAGAATGCCAGCCCAAGAGAAAAGAAAAGGGCTAAGTTAGTTCGACAACCGCCTACTCCAAAGTAATGAAGAGTTACCTTGGAATTACCTATCCCATACACAATGCAATATGGCTATCCTACAATGGAACGTACGTGGAATTCGGACTCAAAGGCCAGAACTTGAGCTTTTGCTCAAAGAAAATGAACCTCTGGTCGCATGTTTGCAAGAGACTAAGCTACGCCCTCATGACGCTTTCCATCTAAGGCGATACGCCCCAATACGGTGTGATGTTACACCAGAAGAGGGTGTACCGGCACATGGAGGCGCTATGATGCTTGTTAGAGATGACGTGTATATGCAAACTCTACCATTGCACTCTGATATACAATCAGTTGCTGTATGGATTAAACTGCGAGACATACATTTCACCATCTGTAATCTTTATTTGCCTCCGTCCCATGACTTCTCGCACATTGATTTAGAAGATCTAGTTTCTCAGTTGCCAACACCGTTTCTGTTGGTGGGAGACTTCAATGCGCACCACCCACTTTGGGGTTCAAGTCGCGCTTGTGCGAGAGGTACGCTCATTGCCGATTTCCTGGACAGTCACAACCTAGCTCTCCTCAACACTGGAGAGCCTACATTCATTTCTGACTGTCACAGCACCTTCTCAAACCTTGATCTTGCAGTTTGTTCACCTCAGTTGGCAGTCTCCTTACAATGGAATGTCATCTCTGATTTACACTCTAGTGACCACTACCCATGTCTTATTAGTCTCTTGACACAACATACATTTTCCACACGTATGTCCAGATGGCGTTTGGACCATGCCAACTGGAACCTTTACACCCAGTTGGCTGTCTTTACCTACAATGAGCACGATTCAGTGAATAATTTGGCGCAGCATCTCACGGAGACGATTCTCTCTGCTGCTGAACAATCGATTCCGCGGTCGACTACACACCCCCGTCGATTTCCCGTCCCCTGGTGGACGGAAGAATGTCGGAATGCCATTCGTGCTCGAAGGCGTGCACTTAGGGTTTTCCAACGTCACCCTACTTTGGAAAACCTAATCGAATACAAGAAAATGCGCGCCAGGTCCAGACAAGTATTTAAGGATAGCAAAAAGTCATAATGGAGCAAATTTGTAGCTTCATTTAACCGACACACACCTTCCTCGGTTGTGTGGGATAGATTAAGGCGTGTTGCAGCTAAAACGACCCAAATACCAATAGCGGGACTAAAAACAGCCACAGGAGCTGTTGTTGATTCATTTGAAGTGGCGAATACGTTTGGCAGTGCTTTCGCACAAGTGTCTAGCTCGGAAAACTACTCCCCTGCGTTCCTTCCAATTAAAACTCAGGTGGAATCTCAAGGCTTCTCGTTTCGTTCTAGAAACGTAGAAGATTACAATCGCCTTTTCACCATGGCGGAGCTGGAGCATTCCCTGAAATCTTCGCGATGTTCAGCACCAGGACCGGACGCTATTCATGTACAAATGTTACAACAGCTCTCTCCTGAAGGTAAGGCATTCCTGCTCGAGGTCTATAATCGTGTTTGGGTTGACAGTATACTCCCAGAAAATTGGCGGGAGGCCACCGTTATTCCCATCTTGAAGGCTGGAAAGGACCGTCATCTTCCCTCCAGCTACCGTCCTATTTCCCTCACCAGTTGCGTCTGCAAGGTGATGGAACGCATGATCAATGGACGATTGGTATGGTGGTTAGAAAGTCGTAACCTACTGACTAACATCCAGTGCGGTTTTCGACGACGCCGTTCAACTGTTGACCATCTTGTGTCAATATCAACACAGATAATGGACGGCTTTATGAAGAACTGTCAAACCGTTGGCATATTTTTCGATCTTGAGAAGGCTTATGATACGTGCTGGCGAGCAGGGATTCTACATTCCCTGTATGCCTGGAACATACGTGGAAGCCTACCACTTTTCATTCAGGAGTTTATGAAGGACCGCTTTTTCCGAGTAAGGGTCGGCTCGGTTTTTTCTAATTCTTTTGTTCAGGAGGAGGGAGTACCTCAGGGTTCGGTGCTAAGTCTCACGCTCTTTGCTATAGCAATTAACTCCATCTGGAAATGTGTTCCACCGGGAGTTTCGTCATGCCTATTCGTAGACGACTTCGCTGTCTATTGCACTTCTCAGCGCACGGCGTTCTTACAACGGCTCCTGCAGTAATGTTTCGACAACCTTTGAGAATAAAGCGTGAAAAACGGCTTCCGTTTCTCAACTGAGAAGTCAATCTGCGTTAATTTCTGGCGCCGTAGGAGACGATTACCACCTTCGCTCCGGTTTGGTCCAGATTCACTTCCCTTCGCAGAAGACACGCGCTTCCTGGGTTTGATCTTGGACAGGAAGCTTAGTTGGTCGTCGCATATTGCACAGCTAAGAGCGAGATGTGACCGTTCCCTAAATATTATGCGAGTACTGAATGGCAAATCGTGGGGAACGGATCGGACAATTTTGTTGCGAATATATCGGGCATTGGTCCGATCCAAACTAGACTATGGGTGTATTGTTTATTCCTCAGCACGACCAACTCTGCTGAGAAGATTAGACGTCGTCCATAATAGGGGCATCCGCATTGCAACAGGAGCTTTCCCAACAAGCCCAGTGGTGAGCCTTTACGCCGAGTCCGCAGAACCTCCTCTGCAATACCGGCGTGAGATTCTCTTGGCAAATTATGGTTGTGCGCTTAGGTGTATGTCTAAGCACCCAACGTTCGCTTCTTTTTTCACCACCACGCTAAGAGAACGATATAGGAATAGCACGCTTAGTCCTAAGCCTGCGGGGTTCCGTTTCCAAGAGCTCCTAGTGAAGCTTGGAGTGGAACTGCCTATGATGTTCACCAAGGGCGAGAGGATTTACCCCCCTTTGCTATCTGGTACGCCCCATGTAGATCTTGGGATGACCATACACCAGAAGTCCACGATGCCTATTTCAAGTATCCGCACGTGTTTCTTAGAATTTTTGTCAGTCTACACTGACCGTCGATATATTTACACCGATAGATCAAAGAGCACCAACGGTGTTGGATGTGCTTATGTTTATGGAACCGAAGCATATACATTCGGTTTTCCAAATAGCACTTCCATTTTTACTGCAGAGCTTTATGCAATTTATCGAGCCGTTTTGTATGTGCGCCGTCGTAAATTAGGTGACTGCTTGATTTTGAGCGATTCCCTTAGTGCACTGCAGAGCCTTTGTCAGTTATACAACCCCCACCCTATTGTACAACGTATCCAGGATGCCCTCCATGTTTTACACGCTTCTGGCGTTGACGTGGTGTGTGCATGGATTCCTGGTCACGTAGGTTTGCCGGGGAATGAAATGGCAGATTTAGCAGCAAAGACGGCAACTACAGAACCTAGTATTACCATCTCACGTGTTACTTCGGAAGACTTCAGGCTTGAAGTGCGGAGAGCGGTGCTGTCGTCCTGGCACGACGAGTGGTCAGCTCTCCGCGGTAATAAGCTTAGAGAAGTGAAAGAACTTCCGATAAACTGGGTAACTTCCTATCGCACATCTCGTCGCGAGGAGGTTAGTTTGGCTCGATTAAGAATAGGGCACTGCAATTTTTCGCATGGTTACCTATTTAAAAGGGACCCTGCGCCTCTATGTCCGCTGTGTGACAACCTTTTGTCGGTTCGCCACGTGCTGCTAGAGTGTTGCTCTCTAGCGCACCTTCGGGATTCTTTGCAGCTGCCTGCCAGACTTGCAGAGGTCCTGCGGACGACAAAACAGCGGTTGATAGGGTTTTTAATTTTTTAGCGGAGTGCAATATCAATTTGAGGATTTAAAATTTTTAATTATCTGTTTGTGATTTTGGACATATTTATCACCTTGTTTCATATCTGGCTATTGCCACTGCTTTTTACCTTTGTATATTTTTCTTGTTGCTAGTATTTTTATTTTTTGAGTGAAATTTATATCTCGCTATTGCCATGAATCTTTTAAGGGCGCTGATGACCTAAAAGTTGAGCGCCCTTAAACCAAATCAATCAATCAATCTATCTGAATACAAAATTTGATCGAAATCGTTAGAGCCGTTTCCAAGTTGCGCGGAATATATATATATTTAGAATTGCTCGTCTAAATGTATTAAATTGTGTCTCGTAAAGGAAGAATTAGTAGTGGAAATCGTGTGAATGTAATACGCTGCATTTATATTTCAATCCTAGAATATTATATGAATTGTACGTTGAAGGACAAACAAAGGATACATGAATGCGCTGCGTAAAAGAAAAGCGAGTATAAAACCATTTGAAAGTAATATATTGTGTAGTAAAATTGTTACCATAAAAACTCTCCATGAAAAAGATACCTATACGTGCCGAATTTCGCGGTAATCGGTTAAGCGGTTTTCGAGATTAAAAGCTAGATATATACAAACATTCAAGTTGTATAGATGATATGAATTGTTTGTAGAAGAGTGAGTGGAGAAAGCCATGTGAAGGTGTTACCTAAAAGTGAGTAGAGTAAACACTGTGAATGTAACATGCAGCATTTCTATATCAAACATGCACAAAATTGTATGACTTATTTCTAGAAGAGTAAGTAGAGAAATAGTTATGAATGTGTTACCCAAAAGTAAGTGGAGAAAACAGTATGAATGTAATACGTAGCATTTCTGTTTCAAACATACACGAAATTGTATGACTTATTTGTAAAAGAGTGAGTAGAGAGAGATGTGAATGTGTTACCTAAGAGTGAGAGGAGAAAACAGTGTGAATGTAATAGCATTTCTATTTAAAACGTACAGAACATGGTATGACTAATTTTAAAAGTGGGGATAAAAGTGTTTTTGGTGCAAAATCACGTTTTTTATGGAAAATTGTTTACAGAAGAGTGAATAGTGAAAGAGATGTGAATGTGTTACCTAAAAGTGAGAGGAGAAAACAGTGGGAAGGTAATAGCGCTTCTGTTTCAAACATACAGAACATGGTATGACTTATTTTAAAAGTGGGGATAAAAGTGTTTTTTGGTGCAAAATCACACTTTTTATGGAAAATTGTTTATAGAAGAGTGAGTAGAGAAAGAGATGTGAATGTGTTCCCTAAAAGTGAGAGGAGAAAACAGTGTGAATGTAATATGCATGTATACAAAAATTTAACCAAATCTTTAGAGCCGTTTCTGAAATACCGGGAATATATATACAAGAATTGCACTGTAGAAGTGGGAATAAAAAAGTGTTATTTTTTTATGTAAAATCGCGTTTTTTCGGGAATTACGCCTACATAGATGAACTTAAAAAGCAAAACTATCTGAATACAAAATTTGATCGAAATCGTTAGAGCCGTTTCCAAGTTGCGCGGAATAAATATATATACAAGAATTGCTCTTTTAAATATATAAGATAATGCAGTGTCCCTCCATGTTTACTATGCGAGTGTAGGCCAATGAGAATCGTTAGCTCCCAAAACATTACTTCACCCTGCAAGCCACCGACGTGTTTACATCCAGAGACCGGTTCAATTGCCTGACCAAACTCAACGCAACGTTGCCGAGTTACTTCACGTCTGAAAAAGCTGCGCGGAATATTGTTTTAATTCTTTAAAGTGATTAATTGTTTCGAAACTCTGTGTGATGTCCCATAATTATTACTAACGAAGCTGTGTCAGAAATAAGTTACTCCACGCAGCTTACAAGTAACTATTATGGTCGCACATTCTTGTGAAATTACGCAACCAATTTGGAACAAAACCATTTATTTTTTCGAAATCGGCTGATCAAAGAACAAAATGCCATTAGACTATTTTGTTTGTAATGTCTCTATGAAGCACATGTTAGAAGGAGCTTAATAAGTTACCTTCCACCTGGTATTTATAATATCAATAAAATTTACATGTATCTTGAATTTCTTGTTAATATCCTGTCAACTCCCATTTACTTAATTGGATTTTGTAAAAAGTTGTAACATGACTGGAAAACCATAATAGACAGAACAAAACAACAAATACAATTCTTACTACACCTAATTGGTGTGAAATGTTTTCGTAGTGTTAGACGTTTTAGAAACATTTCAAATAGAAAGTTCACTCTCTTTCGAAGTGTGAATGCGTGAGTATCTTGAAAATTCACAATTGAACCTTTTTTCCCTTGTTTCTTTCCATCGCAAGAGCTTGTTATCACGAAGAAATACTTGAATGATGTTTTTAAACGTTTTATGTAATGAAGTCCATAAGATCCTCAATTTGAAACTACGTTAGGCGAAAGTACATTGTGAATAGTGTAATATGAATAGAAAACTAATTGTTTATCTCAACACGATAATGTGATATATGTATGTGCATTTACATTGGTACAGAAAGTCATGTGAATGTATCATGTTATTTTTAAGTGCTGTCCTAAGCAAAGATATGTCCCGTTTGACGTAATGAAAGGTTGGTTACCTTAGCTATGCTGAAGGATACAAATGGGACAGCTTAAGTAAACAATGAATCTACGGTAAACCAGCAAGGAAAGCACTTATTAGGTAACTTTGCCTTCTTTCTTTCTGACTGTAAATGGAGTTTGGTTTACGAATCATTGTGTTGCTCTTTTTAGTGACGTAGGTATACAATACAGACGACCTACGGTATCACTGGCCTTACTTGGGAAAAGAATGTGAAAATTGCGCGAGCAGTTCCCATGGAGCTACTGTTGGAGGATTATTAGCGAGCTCAAGTCGACCTTGATTACGTCAGGCCCACGCAGAGCGGTACCCTGGAGGTACATCACGATGTCCTGAATCACCTTCTGGAGACCGACTTCCGACATTCGTGTTCTCTGCGTTCCACATTATCTTACATATTCGTCCTTGTGCAATTCTTGGAAAAGGGGATTCTTCAGTTGTTTGTCTACAGATATGCTCAATTATCAATCAATAGCCATCTAGTTAACCATTCGTGAGTTGCTTGCGTTATCGACGCAGCCCTAACTTTTATATTTTCTCTACTTACCTATACTAAATGGACAAACTGTCTATTTTATTTCGCCGAAAAATTCGATATCGAGATTTCCCCCAAAATACAAGATTTGGGATTTCCATCGAAGCAGTTACTTTTCTAAGCCCTCAAAATTACATGCGAAAACAGAAGTATGGAGAAGTTGTACTTCACTTATCTTATTAATAGCAACGAAGAATCAAGAGCGGAAATATAAAATGGCGAGAGTTTAATTGAATATTCAATTGTGAAACGAAATCAAAAGTTAATAAAGTTTGTTGATAGTACTTTAAAAATGCGAATTACTAATGAATTTCACATCGAACCGTCACCGCGCCCAGAGATATAAGAAAGTCATACAGCTAGAGGTCTGCAACTACGCCGAGGCCTATAAACATTAAATCTGCCGAAAATTGATCCAGAACGCGGGATTATACAAAATAAGAAGGTGAGGTAACATCATTTCACATTAAGATCTATATATTTAAACCTGCTATAAACGTGTGCCTCAACGTGTGGTAAGCTAAATGCCATTTATAGCCATATTAAAATGAAAACCACTACATTCTGAATATAAAGAAAGGTATAATTGCCAAATTATATTGATTGGGCATTTGAGTTCATCATCTTCAAGGATGCGACGGAAACGTTTGCAAGAACATTCTCCCAGCCCAAATTATCTTTTACGTGTAACATTTTGCTTTATTTTTTATTTTCTCAAATATGGCTTGATGATTTTGATTAAAATATTGTATGTAACAGGTTTTCATGGCCAATAAAATGCATTAAGTTGAATTTTGTGCGAATAGCCCTGACGTTCTCTTCGGTTTGAACGGGTTTTGTATAGCTGGTAACGCACAGAACACCACACAAACAGTGTAGACATTGTTAAAAATCCAATTTATGGCATACGCCTCGGAAGTATTCATTGTCATTGTTTTGAATTTTCAAATACTTTATACGGTTTTTAAGCGACGAGTCACCATTCATTTATTTACCGTGGTAGTGAAAAAAGTGCAAAATCAAAGACAGCATATAGCGACGGATGTTTTAAAAGACTGAGTATTCATACAGCCTTATTTATCCACCTTGCATCTTCAACAAAATGTATGACGGAACTATTAGTGAAGAGGAATAAAGACCTTGGATTGGAAAATAGTTTGCACGATACTTCTAATGATAATGGAACTAGACTTGTACATTTTGCCTCTTCGAGAAACATGGTGGTGGGAAGTACAACTTTTAATCACAAGAACATACATACATAAGATGACATGGAAATCACCAGATGAAAGTACTTTTAATCAAATTGACCACCTCCTAATAGATGCAAGACAATTCTCCAATCTGATGAATATTAGAAGCTATGGGGGGGGGGGGGATATTGACTCTGACCACTACCTGTTAGTAGCAACCATTTGAAGTCGCATATCTAATGCGAGAAAAGGGCATGGTTTCTATGCAGGAAAGTTTAACAGAGGGCGACTGAAGGATTCCTAAATTGCCTTGAGACATGTTAACTTGCTTAATAAGGCTCCGACAGATTTATCTGATAGTGAGAATTTTGATGAAGTATGCAAGAATCTTAAAGACGCACTATTAAAAACTGCAAATGAAATTTTAGGAAGGGAAGAGAAAGTTAGGTATAACTATTGGTTTGATGAAGAGTGTGCACGAGCAACAACCTTAAGAAACGAAGTATACAAGAGAATGCAACAGAGGAATCACACCCGAAAAACAGTAGAAGAGTACAGAGCTGTCAGAAGAGAAGAAAAGAGGTTACACAAGAAGAAAAAGAGGCAGTATGAGAGGAAGGAATTGGGAGAAATGGATCAGTTGAAGAGGATGAATGGTGTGAGAGCTTTCTACCGGAAGTTAAATAGGAGCCGTAAGGATTTTCAGCCTAAAACAAATCTGTGTAGAAACAAAGAGGGAATGATATTGCGAAGTGAGGAAGCAATACTAGAAAGATGGGCACAATATTTTGATGAACTCCTGAATGAAGGTTCAGCTGATGTCCAAGAAATCTTTCCTCCTGCAAGTACAAGAGAATCGGAAATAGAAGTACTGATGCCTACTATTGAGGAAGTTGAGTTGCCATTAAGAAGTTGAAGAATAATAAAACTCCAGGAATGGACTTAATAGAATCAGAACTTGTGAAAAGTGCCGGGAGAGGATTTGTTAAACACTTTCACAAACTGGTCGCTAAGATATGGATAGCTGAAATAATACCTGATGAATGGAATGTAGGTATCATCTCTCCGATACATAAGAAAGGTGATACCATGTTGTGCTCTAGCTATAGAGGTATTTGTCTATTACCTATTGCCTATAAAGTATTTTCTAACATCCTCTTTAGCAGACTGGCGCCATATGTGGAAAGTGTGGTTGGCGACTATCAATGTGGATTCCGCCAAGGAAAAGCTACTACTGATCAGATTTTCACAATTCGACAGATGCTTGAAAAATGTAAAGAATTTGAAATTGATACACATCATCTTTTCATTGCTTTTAGGTCAGCTTATGACTGAATTGCCAGAAATAATCTTTATGCATTAATGGAAGAGTTAGAGAGTCCTAAGAAACTGATCAACCTGGTGAAAGCTACCAGGAAAAATACAAAGAGTCAAATTAAGATTCTGAACATGGTATCAAATGTTGTAACGACCAAGAATGAAGCTAGGCAAGGAGACTCATTATCATGCCTTTTGTTCAATATAGCTCTAGAGAAGGTTATTAGAGATTCAGGTATTAACACGAGGGGAACTATATTTTATAAATCGGTCCAAATCTTGGCATATGCAGATAATATCGATATAATTGCAAGAACACGAAGAGCAATGAGATAAGCTTTCACTATCTTTGAAAGAGCAGTAAGAAAGATGAATCTGCAGATTAATGAAGGAAAAGCTAAATACATGCCCGTAACCAAGAAAGAATACGCTAGTGGCTCCACACACATAGAAATTGGTTCGTGTAAGTTTGAGGTTGTGCGTAGTTTTACCTACCTTGGATCAGAAGTTAATTCCAAGAATAATGTTAGCTCTGAAAACCAAACGTGTATACTGTCCGCTAACAGACGTTATCATGGTCTCAGATAACATTTGAAGACTAAGGTGTTGTTCAGGAAAACTAAAGTCCTCAAGTATAAAGTTTTAGTAAAGCCTGTATTAACATCTGATGCTGAGACATGGATACTTTCAAAATCAGATGAAAGACAACTTGGTATATTTGAAAGAAAGATCTTGAGGCAAATTTTTGGGCCAGTGGAGGAAAAGGCTGAATGGAGAGATATCATCATGAATTGTATGATTTATATAATGAGCCAGACATTGTGAAATGCATAAAGATCAGGGGGTTGGAGTGGACAGGACATCTGTTGCGTGCTAATTATAGAATGATGAAGAAGATGTATTGAATGTAACGCCAGAAGGAACCAGAAGGAAGACCAAGGTTAAGGTGCGAAGATGGAGTGAGAGAAGATGTAAGGACAATAAGGAATCAAGAATTGGAGGAGCTCAGCACTAAACAGGAAAGAATGTGGAAAACTTCTTCAGAAGGCCAAGGCCCCCAAAGGGCTGTCGTGCCAGTGATGATGATGATGATGATGATGATGATGATGATGATGATTATGATGATGATGATAATGATGGAACTATTAAAATGCAGCAGATAAAACAATAAGGGTTTTAGGAATATTTTGTAGAAGAGGGTGTAGGAAACTTCCGGCAATGCAATACTCAGATTTTTATAATTATTCTATCATCCGAAAACATAAAAATCTGATGTATTGCACTCACATGACTTTCTCTACTCTTGTACTAACCATTCTTACAAA
Organism: Tenodera sinensis; assembly: GCA_030765045.1. Lineage (NCBI taxonomy): Eukaryota > Metazoa > Arthropoda > Insecta > Mantodea > Mantidae > Tenodera > Tenodera sinensis. Next base: position 275,693,638 of record CM060964.1, on the reverse strand, counting down.
CTCTTACACCTCTATCTTCTGCGTGTTAGTTGAGATAAACATTTGTACAAATTATCTTATTGCTTATTTCCTTGTATGTGAAGGGGAATATTAGAATACAGTGAGTAGACTTTGTGGCGATAGTCAAATCTTTTAGCTTTGAGATCCCGTTCTCTTTGCACGCTTAACATATAAAAAACTGAACAACGATGTTCCATTTCACGAAATTTTCAAGTTTTACGAATCTGACACAAATAAGGAATATCACCAAAATGGTTCACTATACAAAAAAAAAAAAAAAAAAAAAAAAAAAAAAAAAAAAAAAAAAAAAAAAAAAAAAAAAAACCACATTTAGACATAAATTGTGTGTTTCAGTGAGATCTACATTTTTTGTACAACGAGTTATTCAAAAGTCATATAGAGTAAACAGGACTACATAGGCTATAGCCAGAAAATTCAAGATATACATTTCAATTGGCATAAAACTATCTCAAACATATGACATTTTAATTAAAAACGTTACAGCCATTTTCAAGAAAATCAAAATTTTCGAAAAATTTTCCATGTAAAGGGTAGTTTAGGGTGAGGCTATTTTCTTCAAAATCTTTGTGCCGCATCCTTGAAAGACATTAAACTTAAATAGCAACTTTGGTTTTTAAACTACTTTTCGTTTTTGAGTTATGCTGTCCAAAGATTGATACACACACACACACACACACACACACACACACACACACACACACACACACACAAACCTTTTTCTACAAATGCTTTTTTTGGATTCAGGGGGCCTCAAAACATATATTTCCGGTGAAATCTCGACATCGAATTTTTGGGTGGAATACAATACTTCCCCTACTTACCAGTAGAGAAAGTAAAAAACTGAAATATTCAGTACCATGACCGGAACTGGAATCATGGTTCTTCAGTAACCAAGCATGGAGGGAGTCTCTAGCGATTCCAGACTGAATGCATCCTATACCAGTCACGGTGTCTACAAGCCCCGAGCCACCTGGTGGGACCACAGAGTCCAGGGATGTCGCTCTAAAAGACGGGTCCGTCAGCAGTCCAACCGATGCCAGGGAGAAACCTTTTCAAAGCGCACCTCCACCGCCCGATCGCACCACACCGAGCGTTGCCGCCTGATCCTTCAACCCTGAGACAGATGATAGGAAATGGTTAGGAAATTTCTGTAGAAGAGGAACCACCCCAGCATTCCCTAGCGACACGGGAGAACCACGAAATAACCTATTTTTAGAATGGTCGATCCGACCAAATGAGTCTCACATGTTAGCGGAGAGCCATCTCGTTCCGTAAACGTACTTCAAACTCCAAATGGATCGTTCCAATCGCATGTTATCTGGCAGACGCCAATCCTGGATGTTTACTGTTAGAGTTGCAATAATGACAATAGTTTCTTACTTAATAAATCAAATATCCGACGGCAGTGTACTAAGGTTGGCAGCCCTTCAAACGCTGAAACCAAAACAAACCTTGACGTTTTCTGGATCCAATGAGACCGAGGATTAATCGAATTGTACTATTCAGTCGTATAAAATAAAAGCTACAGAATAAATTATAACAATATTTAAACTCACAGTTCATGTTTGGCACATACAAATAAAATGTCCACATCTCAATACGCAGGACAGACTTTGCTATTTTCATCACTTTAGACTTCACAGCATTGTTATGGATGACGGAATGTATTTTTATGATAATCGATTTTCCAGCATTACATTCTTAAATAGTGATAAGTGTTCCTCAAATGTATACCACTGTATAATACACATGGCAGTCATTGGTATAATTCAAATGAGAGTGATAGTTCACCTATATAAGTGTAATTTCTGAAAATGGCTCTGAAGTTCCTCTTCCGCTGCAATATTCCTCAGGGTTAGCTGGAAGTCCCACACTACCTGAATACCTGTTGAAATATGTGGCTAAGACGAAACTCGGTGCACGCATGTACAGGCAACTCAGAAATTACATTAATGATTTTTTGTTATTTCCGATTTAAACGGAAGTGACTACAAATTTCTTATTTTAAATGATACACCCTATATGTTTGCATATTCGGAATAGTACTCTTCAATATCTTATCAACAGGTACCTACACAGATAATTCTGTGAAATTCGTTACTGTTAAATAAAAAGGCTTAATGGAGTGAAACGTTTCTTTTGTTTGTTTTTTCTGCTGAATTTTAACTGTCCTTTGTTTATGTTTATGAAAATATGTTCATTTGACTGCCGATAGTGCCCAGTCAAAAATTGACTGGGTACTTGTTGAAAAGGTAGTGAGTACTATTCGAATACGTAAAAAATATAGGGTACAGTATTTTAAATAAAAAGTTACTGTCACTTCCGGTTAAACCCAAAATAGAGAAAATCGGTAGTATAATTTTTGAGATTCCTTTATGCATCTCCGTACACCGAGTTTCGTATTTTCAGTCACATGCTTCAAAAGTTATTTAGGTGATGCGGGACTTTTAACTAATCCTGTATACTATTTTATTAATTTTATAGATGACTTGTGTCTCCATCTGTGAAGATAAATCTATTCGTGACTCAGTCGAATAGCAGCATTGGAAGGTAACCTCATGTTAGTAAAAACACTCCTTTCGTACAGAAATCCTTACCTACTTTATTGTGCATGTACCAACCACTTGAAAAGGTTAGGTGAGTAGGGAGCATGGAGGGAGTGTTTTGCCTTGTTCATCTTCAGGAATGTCTGTTCAAAAGAAGAAAAAAATTCTGTCCAAAGCGTTACTTCTGACTAAAACCTCTACGTGAGAATGTCACTATAAAGAAACACATCTTCTATTGTCATTCTGGTAGCCTCCAAAATAATATACTGTCATACTTCTTGTTTGAGAGGATCTCGTGTACTTAAAAAGTCAGAAGAATAAAGGCAAGCTTCCTAATTCTCTGTGAGAGTTCACACGAGTTTCAGCTATCTTCAGCTTACCTCTCGGCCATCAGACAGAACCTCTGCTTTCTCGTGCACAGAACGCGTTATAAACATAACACACTTCTGAGTAGAGTGGTCTACTTCTTTCGGTTTCCAACTCGTTTTAAATCAGTGTTTTAATTTGGTCAGTGAGATGATGAAGTCTTTATGTAGCACGGAAACTGGTTGCTTGCGACGGGCAGGTTCTACCTTCTTATTTTGACGAGGCGAACAGAAACCAGTTACGCCTCAGGTGAGCTGTTTCTGCTCTTCCTCTTAATATTTGTGCGCTTAAAATAATTTGTTTCCTTTGGCATTGGCTGTTGATAGCTTAGCATCCCTGGAGGATGGGTTTTGAAAGACGGTTCTCTGCTATAGAAAATAAATCTGTCTTTAAGATGAAGTACTTATGAATATTTCACTAACAAGGGATACTCTTGAACTCGAGTGCTCAGAAGTGTACGAAAATGTGTTCAGAGTAATAATCATTCAACACAAAAAACAGCGGTACACGTTACATTCATGCAAAGCTTCGTGATTAACCAAATTAGAGTTATGACCACTTGATGAAGCAAAGGCGCAACATATCAATATTTCAATGTACTTAGTATATCGTAACATATTTTTCTTCATTAGCACCATAAAACTTGTGGATAAAGTAATTACTATAGTAGAAAGAAGCAAGCGTTTTCTTTTTCTAGTGATTTGATTGTGCTCCTAGTCTTCAAACTCCTATTTAGTCTTCAAAATATAGGATAAGTTTTCAATGAACTAGTCAGAACAAAATAGAACACGACAATATGTGGATTCAGCTTTTCAGTTGCGCCAGAGATAGAAATCGCTTATTGGAGCTCTGAGAAACCTTTCTCCGCTAATGGCGCACCACACGCCAATTTTTTCGTCATGAAGGGGCACATCATGAACAATATTACGTTCTGAGCTATAGGGCGATTTTTAAATTTATTTTTTCTTTTTTTTTTCTTGTTTTTTTTTTCTTTCTTTCTTTCTTTTTCATTTTTGTTTGACTTAACAGTTAACGTCCGTACATACGTGAATTCAATTTTGCTCCATTTTTTAGATAATTAACAGACAGGGAGTGTGATTTTCCCTTTTTTCAATAAAACTACAACAGTTCATATGGCTAATCTTTTGATGATAACAATTGAAAGTGTGTTTCATGATAGAATTATTAGCAGAGATTTGTGTGCCCCTGGGTCCCCCGACCTAACCTTAGCTAATTAATTAACCTAATAGTGGTAGTAGTGGTGGTAGTGGTAGTAGTGATGGTAGTGGTGGTAGTAATGGTGCTAGAGGTGGTAGTGGTGGTACTGGTGGTAGTGGTGGTAGTAATGGTGCTAGAGGTGGTTGTAGTAGTGGTGGTAGTGGTGGTACTGGTGGTAGTGGTGGTAGTAATGGTGCTAGAGGTGGTTGTAGTAGTGGTGGTACTGGTAGTAGTGATGGTAGTGGTGGTAGTAATGGTGCTAGAGGTGGTTGTAGTAGTGGTGGTAGTGGTAGTAGTGATGGTAGTGGTAGTAGTAATGGTGCTAGAGGTCGTTGTAGTAGTGGTGGTAGTGGTGTTAGTAGTGGTAGTAGTAGTGGTACTGGTAGTAGTGGTAGTAGTGGTGGTAGTAGTGGTAGTAGTAGTGGTACTGGTAGTAGTGGTAGTAGTGGTGGTAGTAGTGGTACTGGTAGTAGTGGTGGTAGTAGTGTTAGTAGTGGTAGTAGTAGTGGTACTGGTAGTAGTGGTAGTAGTGTTAGTAGTGGTAGTAGTAGTGGTACTGGTAGTAGTGGTAGTAGTGGTGGTGGTAGTGGTACTGGTAGTAGTGGTGGTAGTAGTGTTAGTAGTGGTAGTAGTAGTGGTACTGGTAGTAGTGGTGGTAGTAGTGTTAGTAGTGGTAGTAGTAGTGGTACTGGTAGTAGTGGTAGTAGTACTATTAGTAATGGTGGTGGTAGTGGTGGTGGTAGTGGTGCTAGTAGTGGTAGTAGTGGCAGTAGTGGTGGTAGTAGTGTTAGTAGTGGTAGTAGTAGTGGTACTGGTAGTAGTGGTAGTAGTACTATTAGTAATGGTGGTGGTAGTGGTGGTGGTAGTGGTGCTAGTAGTGGTAGTAGTGGCAGTAGTGGTTGTTGTAGTAGTGGTCGTAGTGGTGGTAGTTAGTAATGGTGGTAGTAGTGGTGGTAGTGCTGTTAGTAATGGTGGTGGTAGTGGTGGTAGTTAGTAATGGTGGTAGTAGTGGTGGTAGTACTGTTAGTAATGGTGGTGGTAGTGGTGGTAGTGCTGTTAGTAATGGTGGTGGTAGTGGTGGTAGTTAGTAATGGTGGTAGTAGTGGTGGTAGTGCTGTTAGTAATGGTGGTGGTAGTGGTGGTAGTGCTGTTAGTAATGGTGGTGGTAGTGGTGGTAGTTAGTAATGGTGGTAGTAGTGGTGGTAGTGCTGTTAGTAATGGTGGTGGTAGTGGTGGTAGTTAGTAATGGTGGTAGTAGTGGTGGTAGTGCTGTTAGTAATGGTGGTGGTAGTGGTGGTAGTTAGTAATGGTGGTAGTAGTGGTGGTAGTGCTGTTAGTAATGGTGGTGGTAGTGGTGGTAGTGCTGTTAGTAATGGTGGTGGTAGTGGTGGTAGTTAGTAATGGTGGTAGTAGTGGTGGTAGTGCTGTTAGTAATGGTGGTGGTAGTGGTGGTAGTTAGTAATGGTGGTAGTAGTGGTGGTAGTGCTGTTAGTAATGGTGGTGGTAGTGGTGGTAGTTAGTAATGGTGGTAGTAGTGGTGGTAGTGCTGTTAGTAATGGTGGTGGTAGTGGTGGTAGTTAGTAATGGTGGTAGTAGTGGTGGTAGTACTGTTAGTAATGGTGGTGGTAGTGGTGCCAGTAGTGGTTGTTGTAGTAGTGGTCGTAGTGGTAGTAGTGGTAGTGGTAGTAGTGGTAGTGGTAGTAGTGGTAGTGGTAGTAGTGGTAGTAGTGGTGGTGGTAGTGGTGGTGGTAGTGGTGCTAGTAGTGGTAGTAGTGGTGGTTGTTGTAGTAGTGGTCGTAGTGGTAGTAATGGTAGTGGTAGTAGTGGTGGTAGTTAGTAATGGTGGTAGTAGTGGTGGTAGTACTGTTAGTAATGGTGGTGGTAGTGGTGCCAGTAGTGGTTGTTGTAGTAGTGGTCGTAGTGGTTGTATTGGTAGTGGTAGTAGTGGTAGTGGTAGTAGTGGTAGTGGTAGTAATGGTAGTAGTGGTGGTAGTGGTGCTAGTAGTGGTAGTAGTGGTAGTTGTAGTAGTGGTCGTAGTGGTAGTAGTGGTAGTGGTAGTAGTAGTGGTAGTAGTAGCAGCAGTAGTACTAGTAGTAGCAGTAGTAGTATTGATCATCATGAGAGTCAACTATTGTAATTAACCGTTGGCTAAGTGGATTTGTCAGCAAGAGTATCAAACTCGCAGTGGACGCATTCCAGGTTTGGTCCGTAGGCGGCTGCTGCATACAGAGTAGTCCTGGTGTGCATGTAGAAACCTCCTCTGGGTATAGGTTACCATGACAACATTCTCTTCCTGTTCCGTGTCGCGCTTCCGAGACTCTCTTTTTTACGCAACCGCTGGTTCCGATGTTTGCTTTGAAAATATTTTAATGGCATAATCACGTGATGTAACACATTTGCCTGAGATGGAATTCGTGACACTGCCTGAAGACTTTGTGTGCTTAGCCATGCAGTGTTAGGTAGTACTTGATTCTCTTGTTCTGAAGAGGCACTGATGTTATCTTTATTACCTCTATATCGCTAGTAATGTTAATAGAGATTAACACTACTACTGCTACTACTACTACTACTACTACTACTACTACTACTACTACTACTACTACTACTACTACTACTACTACTACTACTACTACTACTACTACTACTGCTACTACTACTACTACTACTACTACTACTACTACTACTACTACTACTACTACTACTACTATTACTATTACTACTATTACAATTACTACTACCACTATTACTACTACTGCTACTATTACTATTACTACTATTACTATTACTACTACCACTATTACTACTCTTACTACTACCACTATTACTACTACTGCTACTACCACTACTACAACTACTACTACTACCACTATTACTACTATTACTACTACTATTAGTACTACTGCTACTACCACTGCTACTACTATTACTACTACCACTATTACTACTATTACTACTACCACTATTACTACTACTGCTACTACCACTACTACAACTACTACTACTACCACTATTACTACTATTACTACTACTATTAGTACTACTGCTACTACCACTGCTACTACTATTACTACTACCACTATTACTACTATTACTACTACTGCTACTACCACTGCTACTACTACTACTGCTACTACTACTATTACTACTACTACTGCTACTACTACCACTATTACTACTACCACTGCTACTACTACCACTGCTACTACTACTACTGCTACTACTACTATTACTACTACTACTGCTACTACTACCACTATTACTACTATTACTACTACTATTAGTACTACTGCTACTACCACTACTACAACTACTACTACTACCACTATTACTACTATTACTACTACCACTATTACTACTACTGCTACTACCACTGCTACAACTACTACTACCACTATTACTACTATTACTACTACTATTACTACTACTGCTACTACCACTGCTACTACTACTACTACTACCACTATTACTACTATTACTACTACTATTACTACTACTGCTACTACCACTGCTACTACTATTACTGCTACTACCACTATTACTACTATTACTACTACTATTACTACTACTGCTACTACCACTGCTACTACTACTACTACTACCACTATTACTACTATTACTCCTACTATTACTACTACTGCTACTACCACTGCTACAACTACTACTACCACTATTACTACTATTACTACTACCACTATTACTACTACTGCTACTACCACTGCTACAACTACTACTACCACTATTACTACTATTACTACTACTATTACTACTACTGCTACTACCACTGCTACTACTACTACTACTACCACTATTACTACTATTACTACTACTATTACTACTACTGCTACTACCACTGCTACTACTATTACTGCTACTACCACTATTACTACTATTACTACTACTATTACTACTACTGCTACTACCACTGCTACTACTACTACTACTACCACTATTACTACTATTACTCCTACTATTACTACTACTGCTACTACCACTGCTACTACTATTACTGCTACTACCACTATTACTACTATTACTACTACTATTACTACTACTGCTACTACCACTGCTACAACTACTACTACCACTATTACTACTATTACTACTACTATTACTACTACTGCTACTACCACTGCTACTACTACTACTACTACCACTATTACTACTATTACTCCTACTATTACTACTACTGCTACTACCACAATTACTACTACTGCTACTACCACTGCTACTACTATTACTGCTACTACCACTATTACTACTATTACTACTACCACTATTACTACTACTGCTACTACCACTGCTACTACTACTACTACTACCACTATTACTACTATTACTACTACTATTACTACTACTGCTACTACCACTGCTACTACTACTACTGCTACTACCACTATTACTACTACCACTGCTACTACTACTACTGCTACTACTACTACTACTACTGCTACTACTATTACTACTACTACTGCTACTACTACCACTATTACTACTATTACTACTACTATTAGTACTACTGCTACTACCACTACTACAACTACTACTACTACCACTATTACTACTATTACTACTACTATTAGTACTACTGCTACTACCACT
>CM060964.1:275654887-275679887 GCA_030765045.1 Tenodera sinensis | reverse complement strand
CACTATTACTACTACTACTATTACTACTACTACTATTATTACTACTACTACTACTACTACCACTATTACTACTATTACTACTACCACTATTACTGCTACTACTACTACTACTGCTGCTACTACCACTATTACTACTACTGCTACTACTGCTGCTACTACCACTATTACTACTACCACTATTACTACTACTACTATTACCACTATTACTACTACTGCTACTACCACTATTACTACTACTATTACCACTATTACTACTACTGCTACTACCACTACTACTACAACTGCTACTACCACTATTACTGCTAGTACTACCACTATTACTACTACTACTACTACTACTACTACTACTACTACTACTACTACTGCTACTACCACTATTACTACTACTACTATTACTACTACTACTATTACTACTACTGCTACTACCACTATTACTACTACTATTACCACTATTACTACTACTGCTACTACTACTATTACTACTACTACTATTACTACTACTGCTACTACTACTATTACTACTACTACTATTACTACTACTGCTACTACCACTATTACTACTACCACTATTACTACTACTGCTACTACTACTACTGCTACTACCACTATTACTGCTAGCACTACCACTATTACTACTACTATTACTACTACTACTACTACTACTGCTACTACCACTATTACTACTACTATTACTACTACTACTATTACCACTATTACCACAACTGCTACTACCACTATTACTGCTACTGCTACTACCACTATTACTGCTACTACTACCACTATTACTACTACCACTATTACTTCTACTACTACTACTACTACTGCTACTACCACTATTACTACTACTACTATTACTACTACTACTATTACCACTATTACTACTACTACTATTACTACTACTACTATTACCACTATTACTACTACTGTTACTACCACTATTACTACTACAGCTACTACCACTATTACTGCTACTACTACCACTATTACTACTACTACTACTACTACTACTACTGCTACTACCACTATTACTACTACTACTACTATTACTACTACTATTACCACTATTACTACTACTACTATTACTACTACTACTATTACCACTATTACTACTACTGTTACTACCACTATTACTACTACAGCTACTACCACTATTACTGCTACTACTACCACTATTACTACTACTACTACTACTACTACTGCTACTACCACTATTACTACTACTACTACTATTACTACTACTACTATTACCACTATTACTACTACTGCTACCACTATTACTACTACTACTATTACTACTACTACTGCTGCTACTACTACTACTGCTACTACTTCTATTACCACTACTACTACCGCTACCACTACTTCTACTACTGCTACCACTATTACTACTACCACTATTACTACTACTACTGCTGCTACTACTACTACTGCTACTACTTCTATTACCACTACTACTACCGCTACCACTACTTCTACTACTACTACCACTATTACTACTACTATTACTACTACTACTGCTGCTGCTACTACTACTACTTCTACCACTATTAGTACTACTACTATTACTACTACTACTACCACTACTACTACTACTACTACTACTATTACTACTACTGCTACTACTACTGGTACTACTACTATACCACCATCATCATTATCACAACCATCAACACCACTAACAACAGCACCACCACCACAACCACCATCATCATCACCACCGCCGCCACCGCCACCGTCACCGCCACCGCCACCGCCACCGCCGCCACCACCACCTCTACCATTAACATAATCTTATCTGAACATTTTCTCCTGTTCTTATAAAGCAGTGATGTGAACCCAAGCACAGTTTCGTGGGCATGAGGCGCACCGAGAAAGACTGTGGTATACCTACACGTAGGTAGAGGAGTTAAGGAAAACATGGGTGTACAAAGTTGGAAGGGAAAATAAAGTCCACTCTTTTTATTATTGTGTTCCTTCCTCTTTGGTTTAATGTGTTTATTTACATAGATTTTGTAATCATAAGCTTTTAATATCAGTTACAATTACATGTACCTGCGAACAATTTTGTTCTTTAGTGAATTTGATGAAGTGCTGTCGAAGAGCAAAGTTGTCTGATGATAACCTTGCGTCTGCCTGGACACTTACATCTGTTTTTAATGTTTCCCCAAATGTTAAGATGTTAGTGGTGACGGGCAAAATATGCATAATGAATGCGTAATTAGGTTTAAAGTCTGACCGCATGTATCGTAGAACTTTTAATGTGGAGTTGCTGCATTTTCTTTTCTTTTGAATTCTAAGGTTAAAAGTAACAAAGATTCTATATCTTTTGTGGTTTTAATGTTTTATGTTTGGAATATTAATTTGTTTTCTAATAATGAATTTTATATTTTAAGTTACCCCAGGGAGTTAGGTCGGGGATTGATGGACTCACAAATCTCTGCTAATAATTCTGTACTGAAACACGCTCTCAATTATCATCAAAAGAGTGACCATATGAGCTGTTGTAAAGTTTTATTTACTCGTAAAAAAGACAAAATCACTCTCCCTGTCTGTTAATTATTTAAAAAATGGAGCACAATTGTACTCACGTATGTACGGACGTTAACTGTTAACTCAAACAAAAAATAAAATAAAAAATAAATAAATAAAAAAATCACCCTATATAACTCAACATAATGTTGTTCATGATGAAAACATTGGTGTGTGGTGCTCCAATAAGCGATTTCTATCTCTGGGGCAACTATAAACGTACAGTGCACAAGACAAACACACACACACACCCTGGAAGAGTTAAAACAAAATATCCGCCGGCAAATTGCCAGCATTTCTCAATGTGAACTACGGCGAGTGATGGATAATTTCCTAAAGAGGTGCCGGAATTGTATGGCCAGTTGTGTGACCAGTTTCAGCATCTCCTTTCATAAAGTTGGTAAACAAAGCCTTTAAAAGTAGTTTTACAAAATGTTGTATGGTGCCATCCGCGCTTGTCTATGATAGCAGTAGACGGCAACGGGCGCCGAGAAAGCGAACAGGCAAAACACCGCGCAGCCCGTTAGGAAGTTTTTTGCTCTCCCGATGTAGGTATAAGGCGAGGAATGTCATTCAATTACCAAAGCATTCTTTACATGGACCAATTTTCTCCATGTTTATATTCTCAATAATGGCTTTAACGATTTTTTTATAAACCGTGTGTTTCAGATAAAATTTCTATCTTATAGAATTCATTCTTAACCCTTTCACTGCCGTTGCCGTCACATAGACGACGGGGCATTTAACCCTTTCGCTGTTGAGATATTTTCCACTTTCTTGTTATGTTAACCTAAATAAATGAATTCAAGTATTTGTAGCCGTTTCCTATTGTAAAAAATTTAAATTTAAATATTAAATTTTTAAATAAAACTGTAGTAGTTTAATAAATACTGTGTGACTGGAAACCCATATAAGAGATCGAAAACCTTGCTCATGAGGCTATAAGTACAACTTATACAACGAAGGGGGGACACCTCGCACACTGCGAATTACATAGATCTGTTGTGGCTACCAGCCTCCCAGGAGGCAGGAAGAAGTGAAGGAACCACAGGAGGCTAAAGACCGCATTCATACAGGACACAGAGATGCACGGAAGTCCCTAACAATTCCAGGCTTGAAAAACCCATTCCACTACTGGAGGTTCTTAGAGAGCGCGATGAACGTCCCGACGGCCAAGCAGCCCTCTAGTGTCCACGGGGAATACCTTTCATTTGAACAATCATCCGTACCAGCGGTCCGACGCCACCATAACCACGAAACCTGGAAGCACACCTGAAAGATGAAAAGGTAACGGAATGAAAGGAAAATGATGGAAAGGAAACCGTAGCAGGTGGTAAACCATCCCAGCATTCACCTACCAACAAGAGAAAACCAGGAAAACTCCAAGATCAGACTGGAATCAAACCCGGGACTTCCCAAATGCAAGCCTCACGCGTTGCTGCTGTGGAGCCATAGAAGGTTGTACAGTTTGTTAAAATACAGAATTCGTTACAAATAACCTTTTACATGGAATTAGCTATTTCTGAAGTATTTCTTATTGAATGTTTAACTTCGGTCGTCTCCTTAATGTGGTGGTATCCGCTGCTGCTTAGCAAGTGAGAGACCTGGGTTCGATTCCCGGTACCAGCGTGGGGATTTTCTCCCACTGGGAGACCTGTTGCGGGATGCACAGGTTATAGAATAGTCAAGTGAGGAGCTACTTGATTGAGAAGTAGCGACCTCTGGTCGAAAAGGCCGCGTAAGCGGCCGGAAGGGACCGTGGCGCTGACCACGTCCCACCTCCAGTACTGCATCCCACTCATGACGCCTGTGTTGGGCAAGGTGGGGGACGCAGCAGTTGGGCTGTAGTCCTTGACCCGGAAAGGGCTGTTGCAAGGGTTAAGCTTAACTTTTCCTGGATTGAAGTTTACTTTGATGACCCAACCATGTGTCTAGGGTTAAAAATTGAGAGGCCCCCTATATTCCTGTCAAGTATCGATTTATGACATAAATAGTTGAGCCGATTATATATAGCCTAATTAAAATAATTTCAGGAACAACACTTTTAGTAAATAACGTTAAATAGATAGAACTACCATTACACTGTTACACATGCATAGTTGTCATTTCTCCTTTAGTTGATGTCTTGCTTGTTCCTATATATTCCTTTCCCATGTAGGAATCTCCCAAATGTTTGTAGCTGAAATGTAAATTTGACAGTTAAACTCATACGTGAAGAAATGCAGGACAAGCCAATTTTCCGGGTATCTCTGCGCATCTTGTAACAACTAACGGTATGTTATTGTCATCTCTAATAGCAGGCCCACATTTAGATATGCACCAACGGGCGTTGGCTTCAGTATTCCGACGGATAACATCTTAACCACAACAGGGCAGTCTCTATTTCAGTCTTCGCACATGCTCACGTCACGGACTGATACACGATATCAACGGTTCCAATCGATCTTTCGAACTGCATTATAACATTTAACCAAAACTCCGTTGACATTCCAGTTCATTATACGGTCCGTGATTTTTTAAACGAATGCGCCCTCTTAGGGCTTCCAAATTTCTCTTTTAATTTTGGGAAAAAATAATAATCGATAGTGTTGTGAAATTATTTTTTTAAAAACGAGGTCTTCTTTTACTTCTTCCTCTCCTAATGCAAGGGTTGGGCTTTTAAACCCATTCTGAACCCAAATTAATAGGTAAAGCAGCGATGTCCAACGTTTGCGTAAGAGGGGAGGTTGGATTTACCTCCTTCCACTAAATGCGTGATTTGCCTCTCTTTAACACTCCATGCATTATGTTGTAGTGGCAGGTTGCTTACATCTACGTTGTGTTTGATTTGCGATAACTCTTTCAAATGTTATGCCATAAACATCTGTTCATTAGTGACTTCTTTGGTACTGCTTACGTTAAAGAAGTCTATCAATATTTGGCGACAAAGTCGAAGTGCATAGTCTTAGAAGATCCACCAAGTGATCGCCGCGTAACATATTGCGATACAGACTTTTAATATAGTTCAATTTGGAGAAACATGTGTAACACTCTTATACACACTACTCTTATCAATGTTTATTTCTCTATGTACTAAATTTTAATCGACATAAACGTATGCAGGAATTATTTTATTGCTAGTTTTCTTGTAGGTGCAAGGGGAATATGGGAATATGGCTTTAAGCGATAGTGAAATGTTTTAAGAGCTGCTTGCTATGCGATGCCTTTGAAATTTCGTTCTCTTTGCAGGGCCAAGAGATAAAAAAGACGAATAACATATTCCTACTTGAGAAAAGTATTAAGTATTGTGAAATTCAAACAAATAATAAATGTCTCGGAAACGGTTCACTTAAAAGAAGTATTTGACACACATTGTGTGTTTTAATGAGGTCCACATTTTGTATTTAGTAAGCTTTTGTCTGTCACTTACTGTTTACCTTTATGCAAAAGTCATGCAGCACCAAGAGGTCTTCAGGGGACATTCCCTGAAAATCGAGGTTATGACTTACAAACTGCCGTGGAGTCGCCTGTTTGTGTCCGCTACTGGATACTGACTGTCTGATGGTAAGCCGATTCACCCTCCGACTGAAGGAGTGGGGTGGGGGATAGCAGCTAATTACATAAGCGTCTCCAAAGAGACATTGTTGGACATCGCTTATGTAAACCATGGATTTTTATAAAATATCAAATTGAGAAACGCATAATGAAATATGCGATATATAAATATGTAATTATAAATATATAATAAACAATTTCAAATAACATTAAAAGTTAGTACTATTTTGAAAAATAATTTATTTTACTCGCCGGCCTTTGTTTCTACCAGCATACTTGTTGCTTTTGTTGCTTCACAATGCTCCACAATCATTTATTTTAAATGATTCTTAATTAGCTAGCTTACCCGATGTTGCACGATTACCTTTTTTAACTCGTGCGAACTGATTCATTTCATTTACCTTCCCCACGCTCCTTATAAAATTGTTGAACAATGATCTAAAGGTTTTTTTATTGTGAACTGGATCACCCGATGACTTCGCACCACCTAAAACTGATTTGATTATAACTCTTCATGAGTGATTATCAATCCTAATCAAACTTCCAATTCCAATCCATGGAGATCGATAATATTAGACGCATCGTGTACGGTTCGAGTGTTGTTTGGTTATTAAATGAAACTCGGTTTACGCGTGAAGAAGCAGTTCGCCGCTCATTTGAATGACTTCAATTACCTATGTCAGCACGTCCTCTCCTTGGCATTGTAATGAATACTGTAAAGCGACACGGAATTGTTTTCACGCTCACTAAAATTTTTGAGCTTATTTGAGAACTTCACAATATTGAAATTCTCGTACTAATTCCTCGTGTTTCGCTAAAACACATTTTTGCCTGCCCTAATTTCTCGAATCTCCTAAAACAAAATTGAATGATTTTTTTGTTAATTTCTAAATTTACCTTCATAGAATGGCTGATCAAAATCAATGCTCGCAAAATGTAAGTAAATTTGATTTAACCAAATCTATTCTCAAAATTCACTACCTTTCCTCACAAAAAACTAATTTAAATGTAATAGATGCAAATGCAACAGATGCAAACGAGAGGTCCGCCACAAACGCCATATATTGAAACTAATCCAAAGTGGCAATTCCCATACAAAATCACTAACAAACTAAATAAATTAGGGATAAGAGGTCGTGTTGCAAACTTAATTTTATCATACCTTAGTGGTCGCAAAGCGATTATAAAAATGTCAAACCATTTGTCAAAGGACTTCCCTATGCCTCAGGGGTCCATTTTGGGGCCATTATTGATTTTACTTTATGTTAACGATCTGGATCAATACATTGATAGTGATAAATTAATAATATATATGATGTGTCTGTGGCTATATCAGCAAGTACCATTGATGAATTGGATAAACGTATTAATGATGCCAATTATTCTTTTTAAAATTGGTATGATGCTAATAGATTAATGATAAATATTGATAAGACTATTATTTTGTCGTTTCATAATACTTTGTTTCCTCCCTTGATAAATACTCAAAGTGCTCCTATTGCTAAATTTTTAGGTATTTTCGTAGACGAAAAACTGAATTTTAATGCTCATTTGGATGATATACGCAAGAGATTAAATAGTGTTTTGCTCTTAGGTGTCTTAAACGATCTTTAGATCTCGATAATTTATTAAATATTCATTTTTCTTTGGTCATTCTGTGTTAATGTATAACGTGATCCTTTGGCACAATGCTTACAACATTCAAAGTGTTTTCCTTATTAAAAAACGGATGTTGAGAATTGTTTTTAATTTAAGGCCTAGGGATTCTCTTAGAGATGTTTTTAGTACCTATATTTAAAATTTTGACTCTTACATCTACTTTTATTTATAAATCTGCCTTATATTACAAAAAATGTCCCGAATCATTTATCTTAAATACAGACGTACACAATTACGAGACCAGAAATAAAAGTGATATACATATAGCGCATTATAGGACATCTAAATTTACAAAGTCACCAATATGCTCCATAAGTAACGTGGTAAATAATTTGCCAAAAGAAATAATATGTGTCAAATCTTTAAACAGCTTTAAAACCTGTTTAAATGATTATCTTATAAACAAATGTTTTTATTCCTTACATGAATTTTATAATTAAGTGCATCTTCTTTTCTATTGACGTGTCCATCTGTACATTGTATGGCAGTGACAAAATAAACTTACTTACTTACTTACTTACTATTACTACTCCAGAGATGCTAATACCCCTGCAGAAAACAGACAGATATATTACAAGAACTTGTAACTTTTTGTTCCACTTGAACATCTTTTCACACTATTTTACATATTGGGTTATACCCACGTAAGTTTAAGTCTAATATAACACCAAAACAACTAACCATTTAACTGATACCAATCACCATTGGCATACAAAATATCTGTATAAAATTGTAAAAGTATATTTGTCTCTTTTCTATTTTCTTTTGTACCTTCTATCTTCGATGACTAACAAGACAAATAGGGATTAAAATTGTATTATATTGCTCCTACTATAACCTGCAACTACTAACCTAAAGACCTAACTGCTAATAGTTGCAGTAATTTATCAACTTTACAATTCCAATCTACACTTTTGCTATCTAAGTCCATCTGGTTGTTTATTGTTCCTAGCTCTTCTCTTGTTTATTCTAATCTCTGTGGGCCGCGTACACACGCAACACACCCACGCTAATTTGATACTGCCTTTGAGCAGGGGCAAGTGCTAGACTCCGACCCCAAGGTAAGTTCAACAAATTTTAGTGAGTGTGAAAACAATTCCGTGTCGCTGACAGGCAGGCAGGCAGGCAGGCAGGGAGGTGGGTGGGTAGGTACTGAGGTGCTTTTTAGATATGTTTTTATATCTTTACTTTTATAAATAGCTGCCAATGAACTGTTTATAAAATTTGATGTCAGACATCCTTTTATAATGAAATGTATTATTTTGTTAATAGGACTTTTTTATTTCAATTTCTAAATTATCATGAACCAGTGGATTTTATGTCGCTATAGAATAAACTATTCATACCGACAACATATTTTCCACTTTATAGTTCAGTTTGTTGTTAAGGCGTGCGCTTTTTTAACTGCAGTTTATTTTTAGTAAGTTGGTGAAAATTACGTTACATTGACTATTCGACTCATACGTGACTTGGTTGGTCAACCAATCATGTACATAACTTTTTTAAAATTTCCACCAATGACAGCCTTCATTCGCGAAAAAATTATCGCATTTCATTATCACTTCCTCTGAATTTTAGTTATCATCTCCTCTGCTTTTCTTATGTTATTATCAGGTTAGAGAATCTAGCTGCACTGTCCTACAGAGGCCCAATAGCTGATGTAATTTGACGCAAAACAGCCGCTATTCAAATGTCAAATATGGCCGAAACGCTTCACTGAAATATATAATGCTGAAATGGATGAAAGAATTCGAAGAGGGAAACCTCAGAGCACAGAATACAACGGGAAATATATTTGGAATCAGATTGAGAAATTTTTTATTGAACGAAATTATAAATTAACAGCAGATACTCCAACTTCTGATATTGCCAACATCTTAAAAATTTGGAGCATCGATATGAGAATCTTGTAGGCCGAGCCAATGAAAGCTGACACATGTATGCCGGCTTCATGTTTCTTTTAAGAGGTTAGTAATTACAATACAACATTTAAGTAAATTTCATAGGCTATATCATCCTTTAATTCGTGAAGTAGTCTTAATAATTGAACCTTGTGTTAGTCAAGTTCTCTAGATAAATTGACACTCACTCGTGGCATTACTTATGATAAATTTAGCAAAGTCACTTTTTTTATCCTGAAGATCCTGGTCAGGACATTAGGACAAAGTTGTATCATTGTATTGTATGTATTGTATTGCCATGGGTCCTTGACACGTGTGCAAATTTTCAAGTCGATCAGACAACTCTAAGTTAGTGAAAATTACGTCGAAAAATTCCGTTACATTGATAAATTTAGCTAAGTATGTTTTTATCCTGATGATCCCGGTCAGGATATTAGGACAAAGTCATGATATTCTGGTGTTATCATCGCTCCTTGGCACCTGTTCAAATTTTCAAGCCAGTCAGATGACTAAGTTGGTGAAAATTAGGTTTCATTGATAAATCTATCTATCGCACAAATCCATGTGATAATTATTTTGTGGTGACCTACGTGCAGAAGCAGTAATAAATAACTGGATTTTGTGTGTGGCAGATTCTTTACTTTTTTCCATTTTTGCAATATGCGAAACAGATGCGACATGGTGGTTGATTTGAAACGTTTAGTGCATTTTATGTGAAACTAAAATAGACCTTACTGTTAACCAGAAAATGTTTAAAAACGGGTAGTATAATTTAATTATTTTAAAGTTGTTTCACAAAGAACTACTACCAAGAAAATATTCGAAATAACAATGCCTACCTCCTTACTGCAACAATCGCAAAATGCGACATCCCCAGCTCATCTAATAAAATTCTTGCCTCTTATCCATTGTGCAAGGAGAACACTTTTAGAACCTTTAATTGGTGGCACATTAAAGCTACATTAACACTCAGAATAAATAACCACATTAACTACTTCAAGCTTTCTCACACTCGAATGGACACTGAGCAGCACGAGCTGTGACAATGGGCCAACTGGGTGCGTTTCCCTGCTTGCGAAATTTCAAATTCCTCGCCCCTCCCACATAACTGGTTCGCACTGGACTTGTGAAAGCGTATCTCAGTTCACAAGAAAGTCAGGAAACTGAAAATAAAATTCGGAGAATGGGAAATTATGCAAGGATACGTAATCTTTTAAAGTAAGGAACACGATTAAAATAATTGCCACAAAAATCGAGGCGTTGAGATGCTCACTCAAGCACTAAATATGCATTTAAAATTAATATAATGTATATTATATGCACGATAAAGCAAAAAATTCCTTAAATATGCAGTAAACAAGTTTTTGTCCCCAAAAATGGCAAAACTGCAAATGTGCACGGAAAAAGTGCCCATATTTGGGACCGGAAAGTAACGAAATGGGCAAGTACTAAGTTTCATATATTCCTTTAAAAAGATGCATTTGCATGAAAGTCTCGTCTTTAATTATCACTCTTTGATGGCAACTTTAACATGGTTAAAAATGGTTAGAAATCGAATCCTTGGGGACCGAAAGGAGGTACACTGTTTTATCTGTTGCAGTTACAAAGCTTTTGGGTAAGCTTTCTTTTTGGCAAATTATAGTTTCATAAATTTAAATTTAGCACGTTTGCATAGGCTATTCAGAACATATAAATATATATTAACTAACAGACTGAGCTTTGAATTTCTCTATTAGTTCAGACAAGGAACTGATTAGTTCATATCAGTTAAGAGTTCGAACACATTGAAGAAGTTAAGCACAGATTTAGATTTTTTTTTTTTTAAATAAGGATTCAATTTCTTGGGATTCAAACATTTCCTACCTTAGCGCTAAAGAGACTATGAAAAATCTTAACGTGGTAAATGATGGCAGAGAGAGGAGTGAAGTTAATTCAAGACTTCAATGGACCAATAACGGCCAATGAAGAACTTGCAATGTGTACAAGATCACCGAAAACAATACTCAAACTATAAAAAAGAAACACTGAAAAGAAAATTGTGTTAAAACTAGTATTGATTTAAGCTGCATTGCCACATTTAGTATGTTCTATTGCATATTAATACTTAAATTTCCTTCATTTATACGTATGGTAAGCATAGTACCAAACATGGATAGGTTGGTTTCGATTGCTTATCCCATTAGAGAAATACAATCATTCTTTCAGTAGTTAAGATTATTTAATTCCATTGCGGCATGGGTTAGTATCAATTAATTTTAATGAAATTTAGCGTATTTTCAAAACATGTCATAGGTAAAAAGAAAAAACAATAGAATGGTGTGCGCTCAAAACACTCAACAATTTTATGTAACCCCATAAAAGGACAACCCTAATATATATTATATATACGAAGGTGAGTCAGCTGCCCCTTATTTTCCAGTTATATGCAATCTGTATTTTATATTCTAACATGAAAACATCGGCCCCTTTGCTAGGTTCTATCCTAGTATTTAACATTTACATGTTAAACGGAATGCTAATTTCTGAAGTTCTAGGTAGCTCAGTTGGAACGGGCGGACGATTTGTAAGTAATTCATCTGCTGTAGAGGCGGTTCGAATAGTTACATAAATGGCAAAAGCTATTAGGCATGTTATTTGAGATTTACGAAACGCAGTTCATACCAGACTTTAAATAAACTGTTATTTAATAATATGTTTTGACTGTAGGGTCTATAGTGCAACCAATCCGGGCCGTAAGTACAACAATCCGCTATTTTCCTTTTAGTTGATGTCGTTAGTGCACTCATATGATAGGTCCATTTTATCAGAGGCGTTTACTGTATTGCCTTGCTATGTAAACTCCAACAAAAAGTGTCGTTGCGGGTGGCTCAGTTGGTTAGACTGATCCCAAGGTCGCGGGTTCAAATCCGGCTCAAACCGATTGTTTTTAAGTGTGCTTAAAAACGACAGCTCCATGTCAATAGATTTACTGGCATGTAAAAGAAGTGCGGGACAAAATTCCGGCACACCGGCGACGCTGATGTGATCCTAGCAATTGACACCGTCGTTAAACAACAAAATAATTAATTAACCCAACAAAAAGTTTGTAAAATAGGCTGAAAACCTGGAATTCGCTCCCAGGAAGCGAGTCGTATGTTTTTTAGGTGTACTTTAGCGAGGAATATATTCTGTCCCTTAAACGGCTGTTCCTCTAAATTTTGCACATTCGCCTCTCTAAGAACATCAGGCAATACGTTTTGGTAAACCCAAAACTGGACTAAAGCGCACATGGCGTTTGAAGGGTGGCCTACCTTCCAAAAATAAGGGGGGACTGACTCACCTGGTATATACCAGGTGGCCCAGCTGGTATATAGGAAGGGTAGTAGATAACCCTTTGTGTGTTTAAAGAGCTGTAGAACGCAACGGCGTTAGTAAGAGTAATAATAATAATAATAATAATAATAATAATAATAATAATAATAATAATAATAATAATAATAATAATAATAATAATAATAATAATAATAATAATAATAATAATAATAATAATAATAATAATAATAATAATAATAATAATAATAGCCATAACAACAATAGCAATAATAATAACAATAGCATTAATAATAATAATAATAGCAATAATACAATACAACAATAACAATGATAAGAAACGAAGAAATGCCAATGAAACATTACGTGCACTCATGTTTGCGTGGATTTTGTTACGGCAATTTACAATCTGTAATCCATAATTATACACAATAACAGCATATACAGGAATGACTTTACTCTCTGGAAAATAAAATCCTGTAAGTGAAGTGGAAAATATTCTAAGACTGTTCTTGTCCATTATCACGCGTTACACACGATTTTTCAAGCCTTGAGACTACCTCTCATCGCTCGTCTTCTCTTACAGGCAGAACAAAGATCACTCACGCCACTGGCGCCGACTTCATAGGAATGGCGCCGTTGCGTTCTGCAACTCTTTTAAAGCACAAAGAGTTATCTTCTTACCCCAAAGATGCATGAGATGGACCACTTGATAAATGTATATAATGAATTAATTTAAGAAGTTTCTATTTATTCGGAACCTTTCCTTCATTCCGCATATCCTTTAGTGATTGTATGAAGCTCTTGTTCCACTTCAAACTATGAGAGATGAATACTAATCGATAATAAATTCTGAAATACTACTTTATTAAGAAGGGAGGTGAAAAATATTAAGTGAGGCATTTCTAGCATATACATACATTAACTTCCACATTTTCGGAAATTAAGAACCGTCTTCTCACCTACCTTGTGTGTAAGTTGTGCTTAGCGCCTTAATGAAAGTTCTTTGCCTGAAAGAAGTTAACACTCGAAATTCTCCCTGCCAGTGTTTTGTTCCTTCTGTAAGTATTGGTGTTATTTGAATTCTAAATACTCTGGGCATTGTGGCAGTGAAAAAATGACGACGCAGGAATCTCCTTGTAGAATTGAAAAAATGTACATTCACATGAATTTCTCTACCTACTCATCCACTATCCTTCACAAATAGTATATTGCATATTAAGAACTATAAGTGATACTTATCAGGTCGAGAATGCATTTTGCGAATACAAGATCCGCAGGGCCGAGTTTTCCCAAGCATTCGAGACCTGATAAATAACTTACTCTTCGTGGTTAGCCAATTGCTTTTTGCAACACTTGGGGAAAAAAAAAAAAAAAAAAAAAAAAAAAAAAAAAAAAAAAAACAGCATAAAAGCAATAATAAATCAAAATTGCTTTCCCATACTTTATTGGACATTAAGAAAAATGAATTCTCAATGTGAACAAATGAAAAACTACTTCGTTAGTATTAATGACCAATTTTAGCCTTGTTGCCTTGGGAATTGATAAATGAATTGTAAATTTAGCTTATACTACCAAATGTGCGTTAACAGTGATTAACTTACATACCAAGTATTGCAAAAAGCGTATTTTCTATCTACCTCTTATTAGTCTAGAGCAGGGTGACAAACGTTGCTCCGCAGGTGTGAAGAGAGGAGTCTCCCCTCCTAACTACAGTAGCACGCTTTACCTAGAAGCGATTTTCGCTTTGTTTTCCCCGCTTTTCCGCATTCGTTGTCACGAAGAGAGGAGAAGTAGGGGAATGTGTTCACACCTGCTGAGTAACGTTGGTCAGCCCTAATCTAGATAAGCGTTTACTTAACGTTTAAACATTTCGCTGTAGCATACTGTGGGTAAAGCGATAGACAGATTTTTAAAGAGCATGTTGCCTTCTGATGGCTTATACTTCCATGCTCTTTGCATTACCATGAGAGAAAAAACAAATAACAGCTTCCCATTGAGAGAAGTACAAGTAATGAAAATTGAAGCTTATAACAAGGAATATATTTGAAACGGTTAACTTGACATAAACTGTGTTTTAATGAGATCTACATTTTTTGTCTAATTAGATTTTGTCTATCTCTTAGTATTTACCAGTTACGCGAAAGTTCAGAATGGAGAGGGCTTCATGGGCTATTCCCAGAAAATTCAAGGTATATCTATCACCATTTTATTTGGGAAGTAAATATCTGAAACTTATATAAGGAAAATTGAAGCTATTAACAGTGAAGCAACAAGATTCTAAAGTAAGAACAAATTAGAAACTAAAAACTTCACTTATCTTAGTAATGTTGCATGTTCTTTTAGAACAAGTTAACCCAGGGTTTCAAGTTGTTTCCAACTCATTCTCAAAGCTATATGAACATTACTAAGATAAGTGAAGTTTTTAGTTTCTAATTTGTTCTTACTTTAGAATCTGAAACTTATGCTATTTTCACCAAAATTAGGGATATGTTTTCATAAATTCAAAAATAACGAAAGTTTTGTCGTATAAAGTGTAATTTGGAGCACCTCATTCTTGGAAGATGCTGAACCTAAATTACCAAGTTAGATATTTAAACGAATTTTTGTTTTATATTTGTGCTGTTCACAAATACACGCGCATGTGGACCTTTCAATAAAATTCCACTTTTTTGTCGAGGGTCCTTATCATACGTATTTTCGTTCACATTCTGCTCAGTATCGAATTTTTGGATGGAATGCAATACTTTCTCTTCTTGCTATAGTAAGTAGTAATTAAAGTAATTAAGCATTCTCCGTAAGTATGATGAAATGGGCTCATGGTAGCTACACAGTCAGAATTAAACCTGCGCACGTGTTACAAACTGTTGATGTTCAAAGCAAAACGCTAGATTATAAATAATAAATTATATAGCGCGTGAGCAAGAATTTGCTTAGCAAATTATCCTTATAGCTCTCGATGCAATCTTCTGGTGAGACAGGTGATCCGTTACTGTGCACTCACCGGAACCCAAACTCGCGGCCTTCAAGCCACTAACATTCCTCAGTGTCACGTGTTCACATATCCAGTTCACAATAAATATATAAAACTATGTGGTTAACACATTTTCTGTTTCTCCTAAACTGTAGATAATAATTATTGCCGCTAAAATAACTGAAACTGCCTTTTCTGTGAAAATTTGTGAAGTAAATAACTGTGCAATGGTAAGATTTAGAGGATCATGAAATTACGATCTGATACACTTTCTATTTTAAAGCACATACGTAATATAAATTTTCTGTCAACATAGAAAAATCTGATATGCTGCACTCACAAAACTTGCTATACTCTTGTACTTACTATTCTTACACATACTCCAGAATCTTCCTTGTGTTTGTTGAGATAAACATTTGCTGACTTTCTTATAGATGCATGGGGAATATGGGAATACCGTAGGCTTTGAGCGATAGTCAAATCTGGCTTTGAGCGATAGTCAAATCTTTTAGAGCATTTAAATTCCATTCCCTTTGCCCAGCCAAATAGATAAAAAAGTGAACAACGACCTTAAACCCACACAAATAACAGGGAATATCTCCGAAATGGTTCACTCTACAAAAAAAATCGTTTGACATAAATTGTGTGTTTTAACGAGATCTGCATTTTTGTACAGTAACATTTGGTCTATCTCTTACGGTTTACGAGTTATGCAAAGTCACCAGGAGTAAACAGGACTACATGGGCTATAGCAAGAAAATTCAAAATATACATTTAATTTGCCATAAAAATATCTTAAACATATGGCATTTTAATCAAAATCGTTGGAGGCATATTTGAAAAAATCGAAATTTTTAGAAAATTTTCCATGTAAAGGGTAGCTTAGGGTTGAGAAATTTTCTTCACAATCTTCGTGTCGCATCCTTGAAGGATATTAAATTTAAATACCAATTCTTCATTTTTTAGTTATGCTGTTCACAGACACACAGACACACACACACACACACACACACACACACACACACACACACACACACAAACACACAAACGCGCGCGTGTGCGTTATTTTTTATTTTTCATTCAGGGCCTCAAAAATATATGTGCGGTGAAATCTCGACATAGAATTTTTGGGTCGAATACAATACTTCCCCTACTTAATATACGCAGTAGAGAAAGTAAAAAAGACATCTCTTTATGATATATAAAACCCGGTTTAATAAATTGATTTGTTCGTTTGTTTTTAATCAATGAGGGCTTAAAAATTAATCTTCGATTGCTTTCGAAACAACACTACGGATATTACAGCTTAAATTGCTTATGTCACAAGCAGTTGCCTTCAAATGATCTACATACATTTAAGTCATATCGTATAAAGAATGTAGTAAACAGTGGGCTAGGGTCAGTGACGTGCAGGTAAACAAAAGTCTGGCAACCCGTCTGCAAATACCAACAGCCTATACAAGGGATCTTGCCTCTGGCGCGGAGGATCCGGGTTCGATCCCCGGTACCAGCATGGGGATTTTTCCTCCGCTAGGAGGTCTGGCACGGGGTGCACTCAGCCTCGTTAGGTCCCGGAGGGGCCAATTGAGGAGCTACTTGAATAAAGAAGTAGTGACGCCAGGTTGCGAAGGCCATATAACTGGCCGGGAGGGATCAGGGCGCTGACCACGTCCCACCCTCCACTACTGCACTCCACTCATGGTGCCTGTAGTGGGCAGAGGTGGGGGACGTAGCGGCCGGGCGGTAAGTCTTGGCACGCGAAGGGCTGTTGCACCAGGGGTTTATACGAGGGATGGAGAAACATGTAACCTGCGACGTCCATGATGTCCAGTAATGTTAACCTTGATTTTTTGTCCTTATTTTAATGCTTAGAAATTCCAGTGACTGGACATAAGTGCACATGTAAACAAGGTACAATTTTACTTTTCATCATAGCAAGTTCATTTTTTGAGTAAAGTGATTATTTCTTGTAAACGTTAGTGGATTTGTATATATATAGGTAATGCCAAATGTTTCTTATGAATATAACGTAACATTTTTAAGAAGTTCTCCCGTCTTCAACAAACGTTTCGGTAGAATGATTCTTTATTTTCTCAAAACTATATCTAATACTTTTTAGTACTTTCTCTACTACGTATAGTAAAGTAGAGGAAGTATTGTATTCCACTCAAAAATTCGATGTCGAAGTTTCACCAGAAATATACGCTTTGAGCCTCCCTGAATTTTAAAAAAAAAAAAAAAAAAAAAAAAAAAAAAAAAAAAAAAAAAAAAAAAAAAAAAAGCATCGCGCGCGCGCGCGTGTGTCTGTGTGTCTGTCTGTCTGTCTGTCTGTCTGTCTGTCTGTCTGTCTGTCAGTCTCTGGACAGCATAACTCAAAAACAAAAAGTCGGTTAAAAACCAAAGTTGATATTTAAGGTTAATGTCTTTCAAGGATGCGATACGAAGGTTTTGAAGAAAATTCTTCCGCCCTAAACTACCCTTCACATGGAAAATTTTTCGAAAATTTTGATTTTCTTGAAAATTCCTCTAACGATTTTGATTAAAATGCCATGTGTTTGAAATATTTTTATTACAAATGCAACTCGTATATCTTGGATTTTCTGGCTATAGCCTATGTAGTCTATTTACTCTGAAAGACATTTGCATAGGTAAACCGTACGAGGAAGGCCAAATATTACTATACAAAGAATGTAGATCTTGCTAAGACACAATTTATGTCTAAGTAAATCTTTTGTAGAGTGAACCATTTCGGAGATATTCCTTGTTATTTGTGTGAGGAGAACCTATACTTCTGTCAATTGGAACATCGTTATTAATTTTTTGTATGTTAACCGTGCAAAGAAAATGGAATTTGAAAGCTTTAAAAATTCGGCTATCACTCAAAGCCTACTGTATTCCCATATTCTCCTTGTAGCTACAAGAAAATAAGCAATAAGACAATTTCTGAAAATGTTTATCTCAACTAACACGAAGACGTGAGTTTGTAAGAATGGTTAATGCGAAAGAGGAGAAAGTCATGTAAATGCAACACATCAGATTTTTATTAAAATACCTTTTATTTTACATACACGTATGACAAATGTGATGTATAATGGAATATTCTGCCAGCAGCCTAAGAAGTTCTTTCCACATTCTTATTGAATTTTGTGAAGCAAAATCGCTAGAGATCGACAAAGGTTAGCGCAGAGAGAAAAGCATATCTCGAGATGTGCAATCTAGGTACTTAAAAAAAATATTCCCCCTTTTCTTCCTCCTCTTTTTTCTTCTTTTCTTTCTTTCCTTCTTTTTGTTTTGCAGAATTTCAGAAATGTTCGCTTTTGATCATTAAGTTTGTCCTTTTTAAGCATTGTGCTCTGAAATATTAACCTTTTTCTCCCCTCAAATTGCTCATGTGAAGACTTTATGTGTATAATGGCTAGTTATTTAAACTGCAGATTTAATTTTGTAAGTATAACACCAGATTAAACACCGCTACCGTAGCGCAGTGCTAGTGAGCCTGTCTCTGGCGCGGGGAACCCGAGTTCGATTCCGAGCACCAGAGTGAGGATTTTTTCCCCCTCAGGGAGATCTGACACGGGGTGCACTCAGCCTTGTTAGGTCCCGGGAGGGCCAATTGAGGAGCTGCTCGATAAAGAAGTGGCGACCCCAGGTCGCGAAGGCCGCATAACCGGTTGGGAGGGTTCGGGGCACTGACCACATGCCATCCTCCAGTTCTGCACCCCACTCAGGGGGAAGGGAAGGGAAGGGAAGGGAAGGGAAGGGAAGGGAAGGGAAGGGAAGGGAAGGGAAGGGAAGGGAAGGGAAGGGAAGGGAAGGGAAGGGAAGGGAAGGGAAGGGAAGGGAAGGGAAGGGAAGGGAAGGGAAGGGAAGGGAAGGGAAGGGAAGGGAAGGGAAGGGAAGGGAAGGGAAGGGAAGGGAAGGGAAGGGAAGGGAAGGGAAGGGAAGGGAAGGGAAGGGAAGGGAAGGGAAGGGAAGGGAAGGGAAGGGAAGGGAAGGGAAGGGAAGGGAAGGGAAGGGAAGGGAAGGGAAGGGAAGGGAAGGGAAGGGAAGGGAAGGGAAGGGAAGGGAAGGGAAGGGAAGGGAAGGGAAGGGAAGGGAAGGGAAGGGAAGGGAAGGGAAGGGAAGGGAAGGGAAGGGAAGGGAAGGGAAGGGAAGGGAAGGGAAGGGAAGGGAAGGGAAGGGAAGGGAAGGGAAGGGAAGGGAAGGGAAGGGAAGGGAAGGGAAGGGAAGGGAAGGGAAGGGAAGGGAAGGGAAGGGAAGGGAAGGGAAGGAAGGGAAGGGAAGGGAAGGGAAGGGAAGGGAAGGGAAGGGAAGGGAAGGGAAGGGAAGGGAAGGGAAGGGAAGGGAAGGGAAGGGAAGGGAAGGGAAGGGAAGGGAAGGGAAGGGAAGGGAAGGGAAGGGAAGGGAAGGGAAGGGAAGGGAAGGGAAGGGAAGGGAAGGGAAGGGAAGGGAAGGGAAGGGAAGGGAAGGGAAGGGAAGGGAAGGGAAGGGAAGGGAAGGGAAGGGAAGGGAAGGGAAGGGAAGGGAAGGGAAGGGAAGGGAAGGGAAGGGAAGGGAAGGGAAGGGAAGGGAAGGGAAGGGAAGGGAAGGGAAGGGAAGGGAAGGGAAGGGAAGGGAAGGGAAGGGAAGGGAAGGGAAGGGAAGGGAAGGGAAGGGAAGGGAAGGGAAGGGAAGGGAAGGGAAGGGAAGGGAAGGGAAGGGAAGGGAAGGGAAGGGAAGGGAAGGGAAGGGAAGGGAAGGGAAGGGAAGGGAAGGGAAGGGAAGGGAAGGGAAGGGAAGGGAAGGGAAGGGAAGGGAAGGGAAGGGAAGGGAAGGGAAGGGAAGGGAAGGGAAGGGAAGGGAAGGGAAGGGAAGGGAAGGGAAGGGAAGGGAAGGGAAGGGAAGGGAAGGGAAGGGAAGGGAAGGGAAGGGAAGGGAAGGGAAGGGAAGGGAAGGGAAGGGAAGGGAAGGGAAGGGAAGGGAAGGGAAGGGAAGGGAAGGGAAGGGAAGGGAAGGGAAGGGAAGGGAAGGGAAGGGAAGGGAAGGGAAGGGAAGGGAAGGGAAGGGAAGGGAAGGGAAGGGAAGGGAAGGGAAGGGAAGGGAAGGGAAGGGAAGGGAAGGGAAGGGAAGGGAAGGGGTGGGGTGGGGTGGGGTGGGGTGGGGTGGGGTGGGGTGGGGTGGGGTGGGAAGGGGAGGGGAGGGGAGAGGATTGTAGAGAAGGAGGAAGGGAGAGGAGTGATCGGGTGAGAAGAGAAAAGAGGAGGAGAGAAGAGAAGGGGAGAAAAGAAACGGAGAAGAGAAGGGGAGATGGGAGATAGGAGGCAAATGTGAGAGGAGACTAGAGGAGCGGGAGAGGAGGTTAGAGAAGAGGAGAGGATGGGAGGAGAGAACGGCACGAAAGAGCAGAGGAAAGGAGAGAAGTGGAGAGAAGGGAGGGGAGAGGAGAGAAGGGGTTGGGAGAGGAGAGAAGTGTTTAAGGTTTTTACAGCTATGATACAGAAGTCACTAGGTAGGATCAGCGCTGGAGGAAAAGGAATGTAAAATGTGCGGAACTTGATGTTTATGTAGAGATAATTTCTTAATGTTTCCTATGTTTATCAGCTTCCTTTGACGTTTATCGCAGTGAGGTTTGGCAGCATGACGACCAACTTGAAGAGACACAAATATACCACGCTCTACACTAGAGCAGAACTGCACTATAAATACCCACCTCCTGCACGGTGTTAGGGCAATTTGCTTCCCGTTCCTCTCTTTGCATTTTCTCCCCTGAATTCTGCTTCTGTTTCTTTCCTTCTGTTTTCTATACTATTAGGCTCATCCTTTATTACTTTCAGTCCTGTTATTCTCTTATTCCTGCTCCCTAGTCTTCCCTCCTTTTATAGCCGTTCTCCTCTCCTCCTTTCTCATTCTGTTTATTCTCATCTTTTTCTTCCCTTTTCCCTCGTTTTCAAACACCCTTTGTTACTGTTATTTGTTTTTTTTTTCTCAAAAATCTTATTCCATTCTTTTCTTCTTCTCTTCTCTTCGCTACCCTTCTTTCTCTACCCATTACTATTCGGCCCTTTTTTCCATCTTTAATTTTCTTTTTGTTCGTTTTTCCATTCTTCCTTTTCTCCGTTTTTCTTTCCATGGTATTGTGATCTTTTCTTAGTTTATCTCGAGTTCTCCACTCGTGTTACTCGGTACATCTCGTTTACTCTTGTTTATGTTTCTCTCTCAAATCATTTGGTTTCCTCTTCCTTTTCCTTTCGTTCAGCTTTGCCTCTTTATTTACTCTACACACGTTTACCTCCATTATTATTAATAATAAAAATATAATAATTATAATAATATCATCATCATCACCATCACCATTGTTGTATTTGCTGTTGTTATTGTTATTGTTATTGTTATTATTATTATTATTATTATTATTATTATTATTATTATTATTATTATTATTATTATTATTATTATTATTATTATTATTATTATTATTATTATTATTATTATTATTATTATTATTATTATTATTATTATTATTATTATTATTATTATTATTATTATTATTATTATTATTATTATTATTATTATTATTATTATTATTATTATTATTATTATTATTATTATTAATATGAATAATATTAATATTATTATTATTATTATTATTATTATTATTATTATTATTATTATTATTATTATTATTATTATTATTATTATTATTATTATTATTATTATTATTATTATTATTATTGTCATAATAGGCGTACTCTTGGGCACTCTAATCATTTTAATTTGTTTCTATAACGTCTTAATACTCAAAAATAAAACAATAAAGGCTTGTTCACAACCACCCCGTAACGCTGACCCGAACGGAAACAAGAACAGTAAGCAAGACAGCACTCAACATTTTGGTTCACGACAGCCCGGTAATGAGAACGAGAATGCATATTATAGATCATCATATCAAAGGTAAAGGGGAGATCGATATTTCGCATTGGTAGGTTTCTTGTTTTCAATTGTCAAATGTTAAGGAGATCGATATTTCGCATTGGTAGGTATCTTGTTTTTAATTGTCAAATGTTAATTTTTCTAGCTAACTACTAGGCAAGTACGGCTATTTCATGGTACGGCCTTGAATAATATCTACAGCGAAAAGTCTAATATGAATAACATGAATCTATGCCGTGCACGGGAACGAGAATAAGGTTAAAACTTGGTCAAGTCTTCTTTACCGTTCTTGGGTTCCCGGAAAGCCTCCCGTTTGTTGTGAACACCGCCGTTTGACTAAGTATTTCAAATTTCTCGTTCTGATTATAGTTACCGTTACCGGTGGTTGTGTACTAACCTTAACATTCTAATTATGAACATGTGTTTCACCGAGACTGTGGTTCAACGAAAAAGAAACATAGCTGCAACAGTCACATGACTTTCTTCGCCAATTAAAATGTTCTGTTCTACAAAGTACCTATTCATTTAAAAGTTGATTTTTACTTTCTCTACTACGTATAGTCGTATAGTAAGCAGGGGAAGTATTGTGTAGGACCCAAAATTTTGATGTCGAGATTTCAATGGAAATATATGCTTTGAGGTCTCATGAATAAAAACAAGACATTTTCAGAAAAAGGTCCCTGTGTGTATGTCTATGTTTCTGTGCGTGTCTGTCTGTGAACAGCATAACTCAAAAACCAATTTTGGTATTTAACTTTAATATATTTCAAGGATGCGACATGAAGATTTTGAAGAAAATTCCTCCACCCTAAATTTCCCTTTACATGGACAACTTTTCGAAAATTTTAATTTTGTCAAAAGTAGTTCTAACAATTTTGATTAAAATGTCATATGTTTGAGACATTTTTATGGTATATTTTGAATTTTCTCGATATAGCGCATGTAGTCTTGTTTACTCTTGATGACTTTTGCCTAACTCGTAAACCGTAAGAGATAGACCAAACCTTACTGTACAAAAAATGTTGTTAGCTAATGCTGGATTTCTGACAATGAAGTCATTAATCCTCTTGCTCTCCAATATTTTTCACTGATGGATGGGGCACTAGAAGAGGCCGGGCATATTTGAAGGTGGTCTCGATCCATTTCCTCTTGCAGATCACATAGAGGACAGAGTGGTGAAGAATATATCCCAATTCTGTTTAAATGTTTTGCCAGACAATCATGTCCTGTAATCAACCTGAAGTTTGCAACTGCTGTTTTTCGAGGATACTCAGTGAAGAGAGCAATAGCAGTAATAGTAACCGTTTTTTAGAGAGCACCATATTTTTATGTTTTGGCGGTCAGATCGCTCCCTCACAACCCCCAGAATGTCTGGAGGACCACACCTATCGTTGGTTTACGGGTCTCACCGACCTGACCGGGAGAATTATCAAAATAAATTCACCGACCATATCCTCTGATCACCAATCAGAAGACGTATTACATGCCATGACAGGTCGGGATGTTAGGGGTTAAGATTTTATAGAGAAATTAGAGAAATGGAGAGGTTGGAAAAATAAAGACTTCCTAGCCCTCAGGAACCCTAATAGCATCGGGGTCGGAAGAGAACAAGAGATGACCAAGGTAAGGTCAGATAGAAAAGTTACAGTGAGGAGCAAAACACCAGTAAGTGGAAATAATGTTCTGCTCAGCTTGGGTACCTTGTGGATTT
The DNA here is from genome assembly GCA_030765045.1 of Tenodera sinensis. Taxonomy (NCBI): domain Eukaryota; kingdom Metazoa; phylum Arthropoda; class Insecta; order Mantodea; family Mantidae; genus Tenodera; species Tenodera sinensis. Next base: position 275,655,361 of record CM060964.1, on the reverse strand, counting down.
GTGTGAGTTGTGCAATACTTATACTTTTCTCAAAAGGACGGTTGTTATTCACTTTTTTGTCTCCTGGTCGTGTAAAGGGAACGGAATTTCAAAGCCTTCATATAGTGACCAGTTGTAAAAGATTTGACTATCACTCAAAGCCTACTGTATTCCCATATTCCCCTTGTACGTGCAAGACAATTAGTAATAAGATAGTACAAATGTTTATCTCGATTAACATGAAGCAATGCCTTGTCTTATTCCAGAACTTGAACTACCAACGCAGGGGGGGGGGGGGGGGATACTTTGTGTCCACCACCGGTAACAAAATGTCTGAGCAATTTTTAACACAATTTTATTTTAAAATTGGTATTATATCTTGTCATGTTTATAAAAGTAATATTTAACACTAACTATTCCTTTTTTACTTTTTTACATAAATCACATACCGACGGTGCAGTACTTTATGACCACCTTGACGTTTCATTGTTTCCC
>CM060964.1:275612387-275649887 GCA_030765045.1 Tenodera sinensis | reverse complement strand
TTAACTGTATTAAATTTCGCTCTTTCGAGCCTTCTTTTACTGCGGCATAAATGTTTCCAAATTGCATGGAGCGGTACCTAACATTGTGCATTAAGACCACCCACAATGCCAGGTGTTTTAAAATGCTATTCATAGTGATACATGTTTTTGCATTGTAATATTTTCATTAAATTTTCAGATAAAGTGAGTGGACAAGAGACCCATATAGCAAGTTGTATGGAGTGAGCTGAACTTCCACCAGTTTGATGGTCAAAGATGACAGAGACAATGTTCTGTCGCTTGCAGGTACAAATGATTATTTATCTCAATTTGAATAGAATGTTAACCCCTTGGCTTTGAGATTTATGGTAGGAATCTCTTAGTTGCTTTTTATACAAATGACCATCTATCAACAAAACATTCCCATGCCATTTTTTTTAAATTCTCTGGTAGGGTTATGGTTAAATATTAGATTTTTTGTGTATCCTTGAAAACAAAAGTGACATGTTTATTAGGATAATAAACATCTTGATATTTGACATCAGGATGGCAATGGCAATGCAATATTATGTCCTAGTCAATGCATAGCTGATCTTTCCCAATATGTAAAGAAGTGATATATTTGATAATAGTGTAGCAGGAATTATGTATCCGAGTGAACTAATGTGAAAATTCACGCTAATATTTCACATGTAAAGTTATGTCCATTTAATATGTGTATATTTCCTGTGTAATGTGAATATCGAGGTAATATTTTGTAAATGCCAGTTTACAAGTATTCAACAGAAGGAAATATGGCCAATGTTAATCTAAGAAAAAGGTGTGATCAATAACGGAAGATAAACAATGGTTGTTGGCTGTGTAACTAGGAAGAGTAAATAAGACGCAGAATACACTACTAATTAACATTTCATACAAGGTAGACATGTATTTGAGTGATTACCACAACGAGCTATGTATCTGCAATCCATAATCAAGAATTTGATTGCAGAGAGATATTCCAAGAAGCATCACACAAGAGTATTTGCTGCATGTGATTGTACATAAAATGTTGACTAATATTTTATGAGGAAGCTATACTGGGTTTAGTTTATGCAAGAATTACAAAGACCATTTGGTTTAACAACGTTAAACCAAATAGCTTTGGAAATTTACCATAATTATATTTGTGAAGATTAAAACGATTTGTTATTATATTATTACTTCATTGTAATAAAGCTAATTTTGGCAGAAACATGAATATTGATTAATGATATATAAGCTCTCTTCTTTTATCCACAAACCCATCAAAGCCTTAGAGATAAGAGTCCAGTCGCCAACCTGCCACAGGTAAAAAGCCACCACAATAGCATTCGCTTAATGTTCATTGTCCTTAATAGTCCTGTACTCAACAAAGTAATATTTGAATCGATAGGAGCTGAAAGGCATTAAGTCAATTTTTACAAGTTTTCAGGAGAACGAAAAAACTGTATAAGTATAACAAAAGCAAATGAATGTAGATTATTAATGTATTTTTACACAAAGTAACGTCTACTAATGCATTTATCTGAGGGGAAAAAACAATTTGAATGTTTCATCTGCATTTTGATATTGTTTTTCAAAAACGGACTTAATGCCTTTCAGCTCAGCGGTCACTAATGAACTGCAGATTTGCATTAATATTTAAATTTATGGTGCTTTTATTGTCATATATATGTTTATAAACAAAAACAAATGAACAGAGTAAAATAAATTATAAAATGACTATCACTTTCCCTAAATACCATTTAATTTGGAAAAACAAACATACAAACATTTGACTTTGAGAGCTGCTTTACACAGAATCACTTTGAACCACATTTGTTGGCCATTTCAGAATACTGTCGTAAAACTGTATAGCATCTTGAGAACATATTTAACTAACTTGCGAATGTCCTGAATCTTTTCAAAGTTTATGGCAACTTTGTCTTTGTATGCCTTTTCAGAGGGCATAGTAAGATGCTGTAGTGAGTGAGACTTTCCCTGAAAGAATGTATGTTTGACAGGAGAGTTGATGTAAAATGATGCTTCAACCTCTCCAATCTTGTTACTGCGGTATTTGAATTGCTTGAACTTTAAGAGGGGTAACACTTGCTTCTTATCTCTTGGGAGTCCTTCACTTTCTCTGGATATTATGCTCTTCTTAAAGTATTATGGCCACCATTTATCAAGATTAATAATGTCATCAAATTCTGTAACATGAATTTCCACATTCTTTCTGCTGTTTACTATTTTTTCAACATATTCTCTTGGAGTATAAACTCTTATCACAACTTTTAATTTTCTTTTTGAATAACCCAAAATCTCTGTCACATGGTAGGTATGAATGACCCCGTTCAGGAAACATGTGGGTAATTGACTCACATCTACAGTTGCAGTTAGTACCATGCACATTCTCACCATTGTGTGGTTTCTGTTTTGTCCGGTACATCCATCTGAGAACAAGCTGAGATCTTTAATGGTGGCTGTAATATAACTTTTAATGTAATGGTATAAAAAGGTGCACACTTGATTTGCACCTTTTCTCCCATTACCCTCATTACCCACATAACAAAGCAGTCATCCTTTAAATTGTGAATGCTGAATACATTTACCCACAGTTGCCGCATGTAAAAGATTTCAAGATTTCTTGCACAGGTATTTCTAGCAAGGGCAAATTCTGCATATAGTCAAAGGTAATGGCGCCCATTTCTTCATTTTGAAGACAGTCAGACTTGGCCTTCTTCAGGAAGTTATAACATTTTCGGCTTCTTCGAAGATGAATGTCCAAATATGATTTGGCTGCAAGTTCAGCTTCACAGAGATGTGGACTTTTTAATTTGGCATGAAGTTCCTCGCAAAGAGAATAGACATCTATTTGTGGTCTGTCAAACTTATAGCCATAGTTTCCCCAAAAATGCTGCCTGTAGAGGTCATATTTCACGGCTGTATCTGGACAAGTACCACAGTACAAGTCATACATTTTTCTTACACACAGCTGAGAATCAGCGCACGGGACTGAAAGGTAGTAAGTCAATGACTTAATGCTTTTCTCCTCCACTCACATTACTCACAACAGCATTTTACCATACAAGGGGAAGGCTGACTTAATGCTTTTTAGTGCCGTTTGATGCGCCTTGACTAGTTAGTTCAGAATGTGCAATAAAAAGAAAGTGAACATTTTGACTTAATGCCTTTCAGCTCCGACCGATTCATTTACATCATTCATTAATTAAATAACCATCTACACAGGGTAAAATACATGTGAATAAAATTTAATGAACATTCCACATAACATATTTAGAACAATAAATGTCAGAAGTAATATAGTTTGAAATTCAATGGTTGCACCATAACACAGCAGCCATCAAAAAAAAAAAAAAATGCATACATATGTACCTATACTACATTCTGTTGCTTCATGTCACTCTTTGTTGTGCATTATTAATCATAGCTGGTAATATATTTTAAGATATTTAGGGCTGCTTTTACCAAATAATATAAAAGTGATTTAGCACTGAAGTTAACATAAATTGTTTCCTTGAACAAGGTCAGCTTGAACAAAGTTTTAAACTCTGTTACTAATCATCAGTGTACCCTTGAGTTATGCATTTAATATATTAGGTGAAAAATGATTGCTGCTAACCAAGCTGTTAATGTAATTTGCTGTTATTAGCATTTATGAATGCCTTTCCTAATGAAAGAGTGGTTGTGCATCACAATAAAGTTCAAAACCTGCAAAATGAGGAACCTTTACAGTCATATGGACTTTCCAAAGTGAGGTTAATAACTTATTTGCTCCCTTGTATGCAATTAATTTGATGCCTCATAAAAAAACTACTTTAAGGGGTATTTTAAACATGTTTGTTCTAACAGGATGTACACAAGGGAAAACTACAGTGGAAGTATTCCTGCAAGTTCCCACAGTGCTGGAGTTTATTGTGTGGGATCAGGAACCATGTTCGTAAATATACACTTTTTAAGTTTCCCAAAGAGCCTGAATTGGAACAAGAATGGGGAGAAATTTGTGGAGTTTCAGCTGAATGTTATAATTCTTTCTATGTATGTGAGAATCATTTTGTGGAAACACTTTATAAATAGCACTAGACATAGATTAAATCCTGGGGTGGTACCTAAACATTTAGAACCTGTCCCTCACATTAGCTCAGTTCAACAAGCATCTCAAAATAACGGTAATGAAGGCCTGGCTTCCCTGTCCCTAGTGCCTTCCACTTCAGCAAACAGTAAAAACGGCATTTTGGGTATTGGGATTACAGGATCACAGTTGTCTCCAAGAAAGCAGCGGATGTAGTATAGCATTCACAGAAATACCTTGGCAAGAATAGCTAAATTGAAAAAAGCATTGAACGACGACAGAGAAACTGCAGGATTTGAAAATACTTTGAGTCAGACAAATTTAGTTATATTGAAGAGATGCTGAATAGGGCAACAGTATCCTTCATTGATAGTCAGTTGCGGAATGCTCAGAGGGCACCCCTCGGCCGAAGATGGACAGTTGAGAATAAAGTGTTTGCATTATCTATTTGCAAGCAAAGTCCACATTTATACAGATACTTGGCTGTACAATTTTCATTACCATCGATAAGGTTTCTTAAAGTTATGCTGTCAAAGGTACCTTTTGAACCAAGCCTTAATCTTGCTGTGCTTAAGGTCTTACAATCAGAAGTCATGAAAATGGATGAACCTGATAAGTACTGTTGTTTGATGCTGGATGAAATATTTCTGGATAAGGGGTTGCAATATGAGCCAGACAAACAGGTCATTTGTAGATATGAAGGTTTAGGATATTTGGGTCGATCCTCAAAGAAAGCAAACCATGCATTAGTATATATGTTAAGAGGGTTGTATAAGAGCTGGAAACAAGTTGTTGCATATTACTTCACTACTAATGCAGCATCCAGCAGTTATTTGAAAGTTCTGATTTCCCATGTAATAGGTGAAATTCAGAAAATTGGATTGAAAATTGTATGTACTGTGTGACCAGGGTTTTGCAAATCCAAGAACATTGAAAGCATTGTGTAAAGAAAATGGGAATGAGTCAGACTTCTGTTTCTTTGTAAACAGAGAAGCATTGCTGTTGTCTTTGATGTACCACATCTCTTAAAAAGCACCAGAAATGCACTCATTGGCCATAAGAACGAATTTCAACCACATAAAGAGGCCAAATTTCAATATATCGAGGAAATGTTTAATTATTAGCAGCAGAACTTGAAAATTTTGACAAAACTAAAAGACTACTTCAATTTCAAAGACAGTTACATAAAAAGGAAAGTAAAAGTAGCAGTAGCAGCACAAATGAACCACACTTTTGCAGCACTGATTGAAACCTATGTTAGTGCACAAATATTGCCCTTAGAAGCAATATATGCAGCAGAGTTTGTGGAAAAGATGGATAATCTGTTTAATTCCCTGAACAGTTCTGGATACTTTCCACATGATTATAAGAAGTTCAGACATGCTCTCTCTGAGGACTCACTACACATTAAAATGTGGTATGATATTTTGGAGATGGCAAATTGGAAGATAATAGAACTGGCAACAGGAAAGAATAAGAAATACAGTTTTAGCTTCCTAAAAGGATGGCAGACCACAATCAGATCAATTATGTTTGTGCAGAAGAAGTTGCAAAAAAAAAAAAAGGGGGGGGATCATATATCTTGATACCAGGGCATTCAATCATTGAGAATTTATTTTGTTGCACTCCACAACATGGTATTGGGAACACAAATCATATATGTTTTCAGTTCAAGGCTGCTTTAAAACTTGCCATATTAAATAAAATTGCCTTAGCATATAGCAAATTTGGTAATTGTGAAGATAATGGGTGCAGCACTTTGAGTAATCTGTCCAGTTTTTGTCAGATGGTAACAATGAGAGTGCTGAAAGTCACAGTGAAACTGTTGGTAGAGACGTTTGCTGTATTCCTGAATGCAATCTCTCCAATGATACACAGGCATTGGCATATGTGGCAGGACATGTCCTGAAAAGGGTTGGTGTGGATGCAACCACTGAATGTGAAGAGTGTAAAATCAGCTTATTTTCCATATCTTGGAAACTCATTTATATATAATGTTTAAAGAGCAAGACCCAGAAGCTCCTCGGCTAAAGTATGCCAGCAAGAATGTGATGCCACTATTGCAAAACATTCATGATCAGCTATAGGCTTTTTTTAAATAATTATGGTCACACTATTACCCTGGAGGTCATTTAATTCCAATTTTTAAAATACCAGATAATGTAATGGTTTTTGCAAAACATCCAATACACACAGCAATTCTAAAGAGATGTGTACCTTTTTGATTTATAAATATATTAGAGATATGTAAAATTATGATTCCCAGAAAAGAAAATACACTGTTGGTCATGATAAGAAGGAAAATGTAATACCATTAAATTTCTCATTCTTAATGTGCATTTTGGTGAAGCACGCAAAATAGGACTCAACTTGCTCTGCATTTCATTTTTGTTTACATCACTCTATGCCATTTGCTTTTGTATTGTTTTCCAGCATTTGAAATAGTTAACCATTTGAGAATTGTGTAGATAATAATAGAGGCATTAAATCACATGGTCAAAATAATTTCCTTTATCACTTTTGTGAAACCCAACAATGTTTTGTGTGTAGTACAACGTATTATTATAATTTATATTTATGTATACAGTGTGTGGTTGACTAGTAGTTAATATTCTTGAACTAATTTTGTGGCTCAAAGTAATCATTTGCTATGAATCTGTTTAAAAGTGTGTATAGTTCCACCGAAATGTTACTGCTTTTTATGTAAACCTCTGAAGTTCACAAGCATTTACTGTCCAAATATCCCATATTGGGATGTGTGTACCATAGGATAGGATCTCCTCCTCCCGCTGGGTCAAAGAAAGAAGTATTAAGATTTCGATCAGTTAAACAATCACAAAATGTGTTTTTATCAATGTCATTTTGCTTTTATATTTCATTACCTGGTTGAGGTTAGTTTTTTCCCCCAAAGGGTTTTTCCTCAATCTGAGAAGGGAAATGCCAGGTAATACTTTTGTTTTCCTTAGACAACTAACCTCATTTATATTTAAACATTTTTAATCCTTGAGCTACAGTTATGGTGTTATACAGAACGTTATACTAAACTTTCTCTGTAATTTAAAGGAAGAAGTTATTGGTATTTGCATCACTATAAGGGCTTAAGCAATAGCCAGTGTTATACAGAATGTTATGTTAGTTTCTTTGTAATCAATAGAAAGTTCTTCTTTTTCTTCTTGTTCTTCTTCTGCTCCTCCTTCTTCTTCTTTCTCTATCCCTTATGCCTTTAGGCATTGGGTTTCTTCAGCCACTTCCTGAATTCATTCCTGTCTTGTGCAGTTATATGTACTTCTCTGTGTCTTTCACCGACTGGCTGCCACTTTTTCCATATACTTTCTCCATTCAAGTCTTGGTCTTCCTACTCCCCTTCTTCCCTTTGTCTAGACTCATATATCCTTCTTGGTATCCTTTCTTCGTTCATTCTTATTACATGCCCGAGCCATCTTAGTTCATTGTTCTCTATTGTCTCTATTATACCTTCTTGTTTTAAACTTTCTCTTATAGTATTATTCTTGACTTGGTCTCTCCTGGTAAATCCAACTACTCTCCTTAAGTATCTCATTTGGGCCGCACCTATTCTACTTGCATATTTACCTAAGATTGTCCAGCTTTCACTTGCATATATTAAGATTGACTGGTATAACACTGTGTATACCCTCATCTTTGTTCCTTGATTTAATTCCCTCTTTCTGATTATTGTATTATATATTTGATAATATACAGTCATAGCTTTCTTGATCCTATTATTTATCTCTTGATCTATTCTTCAATCTTTTGTTAATATAGCACCTAGGTATTCATAGATTCTTACATTTTCTAATTTCTCTCCCTTCCATTATATGTATATTTCTGTCTCAACCTCTTCTTTACTTATTGCCATCACTTTGCTTTTTTTAACATTTATTCTCATCTCTCTTTCTTCTAATGTGTTAATCCATTCCATTACTAGTTGTTGTAGTCTTTCCTCACTTTCTGCCATTAATACTATATCATCTGCATATATTAATATTTGTCCACCTACTGGTCTCATGTTCCAGTATCCTACTCTCAGCTTACTCGTTCTCCTCTTGCAGTGTATGATTATTTGCTTCATAAACATAATAAATAACAATAGGCTCAGGCTATCTCCCTGTTTTACTCCCCTTTTGATTTCAAACTCTTCTGATAAACTTCCTGACATTCTTACCATTCCCACTACTTTCTCATATAAGCTCTTAATTACTCTAATTTCTTATCTGCCTCCAATTCCGTTAGCACTTTCCAAATCTCTTCTCTGGGTACTGTATTGAAGGCAGCCGTTAAGTCTACAAAGGCCACATACATCTTCCTTCCTCTATTCAGTATTAGATCCATTATCTGCCTCATTACAAATATGTGATCGTGTGTCTGCCTATTCTCTCTAAATGCACTTTGTTCTTACTCCAGTTTTTCTTCCACTTTGACTCTTAATTTTCTTTCAATTATTCTTGAGTATAATTTAAGAGGAACTGAGGCAGATTACTCTGTAATTTTCACAATTAAGAGTTTCTCATTTTTTATAAATAGGTATTATGGTATTCTCCTGCCAATCATCTGGTATGATCTCTGTTCTCCAGGCATCATTCATTATTTCTACTAACCATTTGCGTGCTTGTCCTGCATATTTTATCTTTTCTGGTGCTATTTTATCCCATCTTGCTGCCTTTTTTAATCTCATTCTTTCCATTGCTATTATTAAGTCTATCATATCTATTGCCATCTCATTTGTCTCATTATTTAATATTTCTTCTCTTTCCTAGTTTTCTGTCCTTTCCCTGGCCCTTCCTTCTGCAAATACTTCTTTACAATGTTCTGATCATACCTTAAATATCTCTTACAGTTCTGTTTTAACTTAATTATTCCTGTCTCCTATGTTTCTGAACCTTTTGGTTTTCACTGCTTTCATCCTTCAACTATTTGCCAAAATTCTCTTTTTGTGTTTTGGAATTTGTCTTCCAGCTCTATTCCAAACTCTTCCCACGACTTCTTTTTTGCTTCCTTTATTGTTATTTTGACTTCATTCCTTTTTTCAATATACTTTTCCCAGTTTTGTTCTGTTTTATTTGCTATATATTCCTTCCAGGCTCTTTTCTTCTCCTGAACTTCTATTTTAATTGCATCATTCCACCATCTTGTCCACTTACAATTTTCCTTAATCGTAGCAGTCCCACAAATTTCCTCAGCTGAGCTTATAATGGCTTCCTTAAGTGTTCTCCGTTTTTTTTTTTTTTCATGTTTATTTCTCCATTTTCGTTTTATACCTGTTCCAATTTTTTTTACCTTTTCTTCATAAGTCTTTCTCTTCTCTTTATCCTCTAGATTCTCTATTTTTATCCTTAGGTATTCTTTTCCTTCTGGTTTTCTTGGATTCCTAAATCTTGTATCACATACTAATAGTTTATGTTCTGTTGCCATTTCTGTACTCCTGAATACCCTAATATCAGTTATAGCATATTTTGTGTTTTTGTAAAGGTAATATAATCTATTGTGCTCCTCACGTTTCTACTTTGGGACTCAAATGTGATTTTATGTATTTGTTTATGGGGCTAAAAGGTATTGCAGATGAGGAGTTCATTGTCTATGCAGAGTTCTATCATTTTCTTCCCATTCTCATTAATTAATCTTTCTCCTCCATGTTTCCCCATCGTTCCATGGCCCATCTGGTGGTCCTGTCCAATCTTTGCTTTCCAGTCTCCCATTACCATTATATGTCTACTTTCCTGTCTCGCTTTATCTATTACCTCTTGCATTTTTTAATAGTACATTTCCTTACCTATCTCATTTTTATCTTCTGTTGGAGTGTATATCTAGAACATGGACAGACTCTCTTCCAGCACTAAATCTATTCTTATCATTCTTGAATTGATTGCTTTCCATTGCTTCACTTTTGTTTCCATTGCTCTTGATACCATTATTCCTACCCCTTCTTGGCTCTAGAGCCCTTATCTACTCCTGCATAACTTAGCGTGTACCCTCTCTCTAGTAGTGCTTCTCCATTACCTTTCTTTTTTGTCTCACTCAATCCCAATATTTCTAACTTATAAGTTACAATCTCCTCCACTATTTCAACTTCTTTGCCAGTCAGGGAAGTTATATTCCACGTCCCTAGTCTCATTTTCCTTTTCATTCCAGGTCGTCTTTGTGTAATCTGACCGGCTCTTCCTTCTGTACTCTGAATAACTGATGTTCACTCAGGTCATTAGCCAAACGCTGAGCTAGCCTGGTGGAGGGGCTGTCTCCTTAAGACCTCCAGGTCTGCCTGATTTGTTTAGGGTTTACTCCCCTAGCCTTTGGAGAACCAACTCCCTATGCTACAAGGCAGCAACAAATCGGAGCCTCTTCTGCCAGTTTTCGAGGTTACTGATGGGCCTTCTCAGTTACTGTAGCAGTCCTAGGGCACACGAGGTCCCCACCATACTTCACCCCATCAGTCACTCCCCTACTTCCTGTTGCCCATCCCTTGGGACAAGGACCACAGAGGTTGGATTTTGAGGGGCAAGTTGTTATTCATGTTATTTAAATCATGTAACATGCTTGAGAAATAGCTACAGTTTTGTACATAATGTGCTACAGTTTCTTTGTAATACTTTGTATTACTCATGTTATGCTATTAAGAGATAACAATAAATGTAAGTAGTAGCTATGAAAATAGTGTTCCAATTTTCCTGTCTAATACCACATCCTAATGTTAGTTGGTTGCAGAATCACAAAAGAACTTTCAGCAGTTCATTTAAGTAAAAAATGTTTTAGTGCATGCCATGCAAAATAATTCCTGCAAGCCTCAGAATTGGAGATTAAATGAGATGGAACTATGTATAAGGGCATAGAAATATTTGTTGTTGCTATTAAAAACTAGTCACTTGAACCTGCAACCATTACAGAACCCATTATTTCATAAAAACTATTGATGTACAGATTATTGGACAATCTAAATTAGAACATGTAAAAGACCTAATGGGAAAATCAAATATTACAAAAATGGCTTGGAATCTTATAAACTATGAAAGTGGGAAGGATAAATGCCTGCTTAGAAATATAAAAGTAAATAAGGAAAAACAATCTAATAAAAGGCCCCATAGAATTAAGTAATCTGTTCAATAATACTTTCATTGAAAGTATTAATAAAAATGCAAAGTAAGAAAGATGTAACTGCCTTGGAGGACGTGAATGAAAAGGAGCATAGTGTACCTAACTCAATGTTCCTTTCAGAGGTATCTGAGAAAGAGCTCTTAAAGGAAATAAACAATATGAAAAGTAAACACTCCACAGGTAAAGATGGAATGTTGACTGTCCTCTTGAAACAATGCACCCTGGTAATATTAACACCATTAATAGAACTGATCAATTCAAGTATAAATACAAGAATATATCCTAGCTGTTTAAACTTTTCTGTCGTAAAACCCATGTATAAAAATGGTAATAAACACTCAAATGATAATTATCATCCAATAACACTGGTTTCTTCACTCTCAGAAGTACTGGAAAAAATAATTGTGAAGCAAATCATCTCATTCATTGAAAAGCACAGAATGTTATACAGCTTGCAATGTGACTTCAGGAAAGGCAGATCAACCAAAGATGCAATAATAGAAATAGTCAAATTTATTATAGACAGTTTAGAAAATAAGGAACAAAATAGTTGTATATTTCATGACCTTAGTAGAGCATTTGCCCTCTATGGAACCTGTCACCCCTAGAAGGCGCATCCCCAGATGGTGGATGGAGGAATGCCTGCCAGATATGGGTGGTAGAAGGGAAATGAAATACCTCCCGCGGACCAACAGTAGCCAATGGTCAACGACTTTGAGGGCGAATGAGAGGAGATAGCCTCCCTTCAATGGCTAACAAGGCGGAAGAACCTGCAGCAGAGAACAAGGAAAACTCTGAATACAACCTGGGAAGACTGTTCTCATTAGCCGCAGAGAAGGCAATTATCTAAAGGAGAAAACCTGAATACAAATCCAGCACGGACACTGGAGGCTGTGAAGAAAACTACTAGGTCTCTGCCATTGGGCTGATCCCCCACGTGGAGTATAAATGATTCAAAGGCAAATAAATGGTCTCGGAACAGGACTGAAATTATGGAGATGATAATGCAAGAATAAGGAAATGTGCTTTGGTACTTGGAATATTAAGACATTAAATGGTAAAGAAGTTGAAATAATTAAGGAAATGCAAAAGTATAAAATAGAAATACTAGGAATAAGGGAGGTTAAAAAGAAAGGAATTGGAGAGAAAGTTTTAGGTAATGGATATGTTTTAAGATGCTCTGGGATACCACATGGAACTTGGGCTAAAGAAGACATAGGAATAATTGTCACAGAGGAAATAGATAGAAAGATAACAAACTGGTCAGCAATAAATTAATGAATTATCTCAATGGAAATAGATATAGAGCAAAAGATCTATCTTATTCAGGTATATGGAGCAACAGAGGATGCTAGCCAAGATGAAAAGGATCATTTCTATACTATACTCCATCAGGAGGTGGAGAAAGCAGAAGCAAAGCAAGCATTAGTAATAACAATTAGTGATCTAAATGCATGAGTAGGGAGTGATTTCACTCGAGGCCTAGGTGTATTAGGAAGATATAATGCAGATGAGCCCCTTAACAACAATGGAATAATGTTACTGGATCTTTGCATTCAGAACCCATTGCTGGTTGGAAATACACTATTTAACCATAAAAAGATACATAAAATAACCTTTGAAGGGGAAGGAAGAGATGTTAGTGGCATTATAGACTACTTCATCTACCCAACAGAAATGAGGAGAAAAAAATAAGAGACATAAAAGCCATTCGAGGAGCAGAGCTAAGCACAGATCATAAATTATTGGTGGCAGAGACTAGGTTCACAAAACCAAGGATCTGTAAGAAAAGATTTTATGAGAGAATAAAATATGAAGAGATAAAGAAAGAAGAGGAGAAAGAAATCTATCAAGATAAATTAAAGGATAGATTCAAAGCAATGTCAATAGCAAATGAAAGAGATGTTGAATTAAAATGGCAGCTTTTTAAAAAGATAGTTTTAGAAACTAGTGCAGAAGTATGTGGTAAGAAGAAAGTAGGACCAATGTGGAAGAACACTAAATGGTGGGATGAACAGGTGAAAGGCGGCGCCGTGGCCGAGCGGTTAGCGCGCTCGCCTACCACCTAGGCGGCCCGGGTTCGATCCCAGGGACCCGCATGTGGTATTCGTGGTGGACGAAGCGGCGTCAGGGCGGGTTTTCTCCGGGTACTCCGGTTTCCCCCGCCATCTCATTCCACCGGCGCTCCATCTTCATGTATCATCAGTGTCACCGCCTGCAGTGCCGTAGTAGTAAAAGCGGGCGTTAAACACTACAACAACAACAACAGGTGAAAACATTAGTAAAAGAGAAGAAGGAAGCATGGAAACAATTATTACAAATAGGAACGCGGTTGTCATTGAAGGATTATAAGATTAAAAGAAAAGAAGCAAAGTGAATAGTAATTGAAGCTAAGAAAAAGAGCTCGGAAGATTTTGGTAATGAAATAGAAGAAAGCTTCCATGACAATGAGAAAAGGTTTTGGACTACAGCTAAACAATTAAGGGGGAAAATAGGGAAGAAGGTTCGAAGTGTAAAAAATAAAAATGGGGAGTTGCAAACCAATACAGAGAAAATATTGGAAGAGTGGAGAGAGCACTATGTTTAACAAATTTAAGAAAACAAAGGAATGGGAAAGCTGCAGGCCCAGATGGTATTTTCCCAGGATTAACCAACCTTAATAAGACAGATGAGAGAATTACTTACAGCAATATGGGAAGGAAAAAATACCTAAGGATTGGCAGAGAAACGTAATTATCCCCATATACAAGAAGGGTGAATCCTCTTAACTGCGAAAACTATAGGGCAATATGTCTGTCCTCAACTGTCTTCAAGGTCTTCACAAGAATACTGGAAAACAGACACCATAGACAAATTGAAGATGAATTAGAGGCAGAACAGGCTGCCTTTAGACCTGGAAGACAAACCCAGGATTGGATATATTTGTTAAGAACAATAAGTGAAAAAATGACATCACGAGGCAGAACCATCAACTTGGCTTTCCTAGATCTGAAAGCAGCTTTTGATAGGGTGCCTATAGTGGAGATTTGGAACACACTGGAAAAAAGAGGGATAAGTAAAAAGCTATTAAGAGTGATTAAGTCAACATATGAGAAAGTAGAAGGAGTAGTAAAGTTGGATGGGAGAGAATCACTGTTGTTTACAATATTAATGGATGAAATACATAAAGTATGTAAGGCAGGAACTAGAAGGATGAAGTTGGAAAATTGGAAAATGAGACCAGTGCAGTGTCAGGCATTAATATATGCATATGACATAGCGCTGATAGCTGACACTGAGAGAAAATTACAGCAAGCAACAGAAGAATGGAATGCCACCCTGGAAGAAAAAGGAATGGAAATAAACATAGGTAAAAGTAAGGTGATGCAGGTGGCCAAGACAGAGGATAAGGTTGGACAGTTGAACATATACTGTAAGGGGACACAGATCAAACAGGTTGAGAGCTTTGAATACTTAGGAACAATATTACACCAATGTGGCAAAATACAACAAGAAGTGAGTAATAGAGTCACAAAAGGTAATAGAGCATACTATCAAATTAGTCATACCATATTGGGGAAAAATGTTTCCATTGTCTCGATCCATTTCCTCTGCAAGAGGAAATGGATCGAGACCACCTTCAAATATGCCCGGCCACTTCTAGTGCCCCATCCATCAGTGAAAAATATTGGAGAGCAAGAGGATTAATGACTTCATTGTCAGAAATCCAGCATTAGCTAACAACAACAACATATTGGGGAAAAAAGAAATACACCCCCAAACAAAGCTCAAAATATACAGGATTGTACTGGAACCCATCCTATCCTATGGAAGCGAGAGCTGGCCAGCTAGAGGTAAAAATATAAGTAAAATAACAGGATCAGAAATGAAAAGCCTACAACGTATAGTGGGAAAAACTAAAAGAGATCTAATAAGAAATCAAAGAAATAGAGGGGATTTGCAACAACCCCCAAATGAAAAACGATTAGCACAAAGACAATTACGATGGTTCAGACATGTATCATGAAAGGATGAGGGAAGGAAGCCAAAACAGTTTCTGGAAGCCAGGCCAGAAGGAGGAAGACAGAGAGGCCACCCAAGAGTCATGTATGAGAATTGTATGGAGGAATTGGGAAAGAAAGTTAACAAAAACATGATGAGTTAAAGAGAATGGCAAAAGATAGGAAAACATGAAAGTCCTTCACCAAAGACCCCTGACACTTTTAGAGTAACCAGGGGAAGTTAAAGAAGAAGAAGTAAAGCATTTGATTGCATAGGCCATAAAATATTATTAGACAGCAGCACTACAGAATTTGTGGAATACCACTAGAACTAAGTCATATTTATGTGGCAAAACACAAGAAGTCAGAATTAAACACAAAGATAATTGTCAAATAAGGGAATACTATTCAAATATTCATACTTTGAAGTTTGGGGTATGCAGGGCTTCTTTTCATAATATATGTAAATGATATACCATCTTTACAAAGTGGAAAAATTATTTCATATGCAGATGACATGTCAATAGTAAACATGGGCAAATGTTTAGTAGAACTAAATACATTTACAAATAAAAATTTAAAACAAATCTTACAGTTTTTCAAATTAAACAACCTCCACATTAATGTAAAAAAAAGAACTGGGTTCATGAGCATACAGACAATCCAAAATGGAAAAAAAATACAGTTAAAATTTAATATAAATAATGAAGAAACAAAAGAGATAACTCACACCAACTTTTTAGGAATAATAGTGGACAACCATCTCACATGGGATAAACAAATTGATTAAGTCTGAAGTGTCAGTACAGGTTTATTCTTACTAAGAAGAATGGCAAAATTCACTGATATAGGCTTATTAATGCAAACCTACTATGGAGTAATATATCCTCATTTGTCGTATGGTATCACTGTATGGGGACAAAGTGCTGATAAGTATACCAAAAGACTTTTTATACTGCAGAAAAGAGCAGTGAGGATAATAGCAGGACTAAAGCGGCAAGAATCATGTAGGGATCACTTCAGAAAATTAAACATTTTAACTCTGTACTCATTATATATCTTTGAAGTAATAATGTATTTAAAATTTAACAAAAAAACATACAAAATTAACATCAGAGTCATGATCACTTCACCAGAGGTGACACACATTTCCATGTAACTTCACACAGACTAAAATTAATTAAATCAAAACCCACTGCAACTGTAGCTGCTTGTGCGCTTTTTAATAAGATACCAATATGTATACAGGAAATTCAAGATATACAGCAGTTTAAAAGAGAACTGAAATAATATTGTATTCAAGGGTGTTACTATTCAATAGATGAATTCTTAGAGTAATAAGTATTAGTATAGCTTTTGTTAATATTCATTTTGACAGACTGAATTTCAATTGTAATACATGTTAGTAACAGTATTGTTAGCTTTGTGTAGCCTAAGACTTTAAAATCTGTGCATATTACTTAAAGTATATCATTTGTTATAACTTGTAAATACGTATTGATGTAAGGATAATCTAATTATTGTATATACCCCTATATTGTAGGTTTGACAATGCCATGAATTATTATAATTTTAATTGGCAGATAAATAAATACAAATATAAATTTCAATAAAAAGAGCTTATAGAAAATAAACAGCTGTGTTTTTATACCTGCCTAGCCATGGGCATTGCGAAGGGAGGGCAAGGGGGGCTGCGGGGTCCCCCTTGGAAGTTAATGTGCAATCAATTATTGACTATTAAACTATTATTTTAATTGTGATGTAAAGTTCAATTTTTATTTAGCACAAATTAATACAGTTATCCACAACAAATACTTTAACTTTTGACAATAAAATAATGAATTAATATTATCTGATTGCAAACTTCCAACATGTGCCCCCCACCCCCCTGGAAAAAAGTCTGCCAATGCTCATGTGCCTAGCTGTCAGTCTCGACTGATATATGTCCTAATACCATATTGCTACTGATGCACAGAGTTTAGTACATGAGCTTTGATAGTTGTGATTACAGTTTTTAAACATGCCGCATTTATTAAAGCAAATGAAAGTTAAGTTATGTGAGTCTTAATATGCAGCAACCTTAAACACTGTAATCACAGCTATAGAAGCTAACATATTAGACTTTACATGCCATAGGTAGCAATATGGTGTTAGGACATAAGATCAACTGAGACCGACAGCCAGGCAGGTATGAATAGCTATAGGAACTACTGGCAAATTTAGCATTTGGGACCATGATTTCTCATAGTTAAATTCCAAAGGTTAACATGGGACTTTCATTTCTTATACTTAGATGTTCTGTGGGTATCAGATGTCCAGAAATTCCTGAACATGCCCTACTTTTAACCATTTGTCCGGCATGGGGGGGTTTGAAAAGTCTCTGATGTCCTACATTTTCAGAAACAAGCAATGATCATTACAAAATGAACTCAAAACTGGAAAAATATAAGTTAATAATTGGTTCTTAACTAAAACTGCAACTGCTATGGCAACATGGCTACATCGGCTACAGTCAAAGAGCATACTCATGTATTAGTGACACTGAACAAGAGATTAGCTATGTAGTATTTGCACTCCAAAGGAAAATGTTGGTGTTCTTTAGAAGCAAAGAGATGCTTTATTCTCGCTCATCCATTCATATTTTGGCTATCAAAGACTAAGCAAGTGGAAAGTAAACAGTCTGACTTCTAAGAAACAAAACTCAACAAAATTCTGTCATGTTTTAATCTTGACGAATCATTGTCTGTTTAAGATATTAAAAGTTTCTTCGCTCACCCCACAGAGTGAGCGTATAGAAAGAATGAAAAATAAGCTAATACTGCTTCAAGATATGCATAAAAAAGACCCAAAACAGGACTGCATAATCGTTCCTCCAAAGAAAATAGTTTCTTAATACATTCTGGTATATCCACAAATTTTATACCACAACTTGTCGCCATTTTCGGAACTTTTAGCTTTACAATATAATTCTTACTAGTATTACACACATGTGAAGAAGCATAATTAGATATCCTTTTAAGAAAATCTTCGAAATTGTTGCTTCCATGTTTTCTTTTAATAATATTTGTGTTCAGTTTAGAAACAGAGTGTTGAAAAAACAGACCTTCGCAACAGCAGCAAATATACTCTGGTACATTTTCTCTGCTTTGGATAAAATTCAATTTTAATCTTGACGAATCATTGTCTGTTTGCACTAATTTGTTGTAAAAGTAGTGCCTTGAATGGAGAATCTCATTACTTCTTTGCCCCAGTTTTGATGTTTTATTCTTCACTTTTTCAGAATATGTGTAATTTTCATTAGTTCTGACCTTCTTCATATGGTCCTTGTTTTTCTTTCTTTCTTTCTGTTTCTTTATAATTTTCCTCTTTTCTGATTTGCTGAATATACTCATTGTTTCTCTTCCTTTCAGATTCTTGATACCGAAATTTAGATTTCAAATCGAATGGGCTTGATAAAGACACGTTTTAATTTAATTGCCGGATGTGAGATTTGCGATAAGTGTTGAGTAATAACATATGTAGATAATAGAGTAGGAAGTGTTGTAAGGTGAGCAAGATATGAGTAAATAATAGTCGTTAAATTTGTAGGATAAACGCATTATTGGTTTGAAATTAACGAGTCATGACGTCATACCACATAGTTTGGAATCAGTCAAAATTCAGGTCTGCCAACCTTAAAAGTCGCGCGATATGTTTAATAAAATAT
Organism: Tenodera sinensis; assembly: GCA_030765045.1. Lineage (NCBI taxonomy): Eukaryota > Metazoa > Arthropoda > Insecta > Mantodea > Mantidae > Tenodera > Tenodera sinensis. The sequence goes on along the minus strand of CM060964.1, from coordinate 275,631,025 downwards.
AAAGAAAACATCGTTTAATCATAAAAAGGTAACTAGATATTCGGAATTCAAAAAAGAACATGTTATAATAGAAAGGGACATTTATAAATTGGGAAAAGGAATGAAATAGCATTTTGGATACGAGGCTTTCTTTTGGATGACATCATGACATTTAAAATTGGAGAGAACGTTTTTCCTAGCGTGGGTACGCCAGAAAGCGTCACCACTCAGCCCAGACCAGTAGTGGACGTTGTGGTGTACACACGTGAGTGCGATTCCTCTGCGAGCATCTCTATGTATCGAAAGTCAGCATAACTCCCGAAAGTGTCAGAGAATAAAAAAATAAATAATATACAAAGGTTCTTCTGGGGTAATCTATAACATACCTACGCATACCCGGGATTAAAGAGATTTCATGCTGAATGAGCCGGAGCGAACGACATCCATTCTACATCAAAGGGCGACACAACGTGACCATCATATATTCCGCTACAAATGGCGATCCAACGTGAACCAACAGCTTAATTTTTCGCATCATTCTCTGTAATCTTCATCTTCCCTGACTTACTACTTACATTCTTTGTGTTTCTTCCTTTCAGATTCTCTGTAATCTTCATCTTCCCTTGCTTGCTGCTTATAATCTCTGCTTCTGTTTCTTTCTGATTTTTTGTATTCTTCATCTTCTCTGGTTTGCTGCTTATAATTTTTGCCTTTCTTCCTTTCAGATTCTTTGTAATCTTCATTTTCCCTAGCCTGTTGCTTATGCGCTTTATTTCTTTCATGTTCCTGGTCATTATATTCTTTACTCTTGCACAATGCTTTCATGACAGCTTTTCTGTTTCTTGTGCACTGTGAATGGGAGTGATGCAACTTTCTGTTTTTACACATGTTTTGATCTATAAATTCACCACTTACTGTTCTATGGTCTGAATCAACATTAGTCTCAAAATCGTTAAACACAAAAGGAACTAACGTGAATGGGTCATCGGGATCATTAGCTATCGGGAACTTGTTTGCCATTAAATTCAATAACTCATTTAAATTCTCAAAAGCAAGTGCAACAGCAACCCCTTCTACATCTTACAAACCCCTTGGATTACAACTGTGTGGATCAAACAACCATTGCATGTGCTCTTTCTTAATAAGAGCTATACACTCTAAGTGTGCAGTAAACACACCATACTCATAACACTGGAAAAACTTTTCTAGCACACTACCTACATCTCTTGATATGATCCCTTGTAATTCAAAATTATTTGTTACTGCACTGCAGGTTACCTTTATGTCTTCAATTATAATATCCTGCAGCCAAACTTCATCAGCACACAAGTAAGGTGGATTTGGCACAGTACCATTATAATTTGAAATTGATTTCAAGTGCAAATCATTGCCTAAATGAAGAATTTTATTAACAACATGCGAATTCCAAGCATTAATGCTTATCACAGTTGATAAACATAACGCCATCATTGAGTTACTTGTACACTGAATATTTTTAATGTCGCCAAGTATAGCATGATTTTGGTTAAGAGAACCAGCAATCACTTTGGTCGCTTTTACTGCAAAGGATTTCTTAAGATTAAAGTTAAAGCTAGTTTGTTTTTCACAAGGAATTATGAAAACTCTTGGAACATAAAACTAAACAAATGGTAGCAATGGCTACAACCCTATTATAAAAAATGGTAAATACAAATTAAATTTAAAATGAAACAATGTTACGTATTTGCTGGAATGGCAACCTCTATTATGAAAATTATTGGAACATAAAAGTAAACAAATATTATGAATGGTTGAAAACAGTAGATGTTATAACAAATAATAAATACGAATTAAACTTACAATGAAACAGTCTTACGTATTTGTGGAATGCTAATTCCTCGAAGCTCAATGCACTAATGGACAGCTCCAGGATTTTTTACATTCTAATTTAATGTAATCAAATCTTTGTATCTTGCGAAAACCACTTTAAGGTGTATCATCCATTGTGGTAACAAGCGCTTGCCATGGGAAAGAGAAACGGGGAAAAAAGGTATAACAATTCCAGTAGGCCTTGAACAATAGTAAAATCTTTTAAAGCTGGTGGCTATGTGAAGGATTTGAAGTATAAGTATTGGAAAGCTCACACAAATAACAAGGAATATCTCCAAAATGGTTCATTCTACAAAAAAAAAATATTTGGATATAGATTGTGTGTTTTAGCAGCATCTACATTTTTTGTAAATGTAATTTTACGAATGTAATTTCCAGTTATTCCCAAACAAGTACAAATTGACGTGGAGAAATAATTGCGCTAGTTTTATTCTTATTGATTTTAGTGCCCTTAGAAGTAAAATACAGACAATGGAATCAAACGCTGTTAATATTCCCATTCCAAATACTTGCTACATGACGTAATGGTTTGTGCTGCTGTCGTTTGTCAAGCGGGAGATGGGTCAACCTCTAATACGTTTAAACTCAATAGAACGCATTCTTAATTATGTGAAACTCGAGCATACTTATTTAAACTTTATTGTCATAAATTGAGACGTTTCAAAATACATCACGTCTTATCAGCATACTCCAAAACGTTTTGGTTTAACCCGGCACCTTTTAAGATATATTCACAATTTAAGGGGGGCCTCAGGGGTCTCCGTCTAGGAGATATGTGAATGGCGACCACAAGGTACCCAAGCTGAGCAGAACATTATTTCCACTTACTGGTGTTTTGCTCCTCACTGTAACTTTTCTATCTGACCTTACCTTGGTCATCTCTTGTTCTCTTCCAACCCCGATGCTATTAGGGTTCCCGAGGGCTAGGGAGTCTTTATTTTTCCAACCTCTCCATTTCTCTAATTTCTCTATAAAACCTTAACCCCTAACTGCTGACCTGTCATGGCATGTAATACGCCCTCTGATTGGTGATCAGAGGATATGGTCGGTGAACTTATTTTGATAACTCCCGGTCAGGTCGGTGAGACCCGTAAACCAACGACAGGTGTGGTCCTCCAGACATTCTGGGGGTTGTGAGAGAGCGATGTGACCGCCAAAACATAAAAATATGGTGCTCTCTAAAAAGCGGTTACTATTACTGCTATTGCTCTCTTCAATATTGGAGAGCAAGAGGATTAATGACTTCATTGTCAGAAATCCAGCATTAGCTAACAACAACATTTTTTGTACAGTGAGATTTAGTCTATCTCTTACGGTTTACCAGTCATACAAAAGTCATCCAGAGTAAACAGGATTACATGGGCTATAGCCAGAAAATTGAAGATATACATTTCATTTGCCATAAAAATATCTCAAACATATGGCATTTTAATCAAAATCGTTAGAGCCATTTTCAAGAAAATCAAAACTTTCTAAAAATTTTTCATGTAAAGGATAGTTTAGGGTGGAGCAATTTTCTTCAAAATCTCCATGTCACATCCTTGAAACACATTAAGCTTAAATACCAATCTTGGTTTTTAACCAACTTTTCGTTTTTGAGTTATGCTGTCCAGAGGCTGACTGACTGACAGACAGACAGATGATACCGAAATTTAGATTTCCGATCGAATGGGCTTTTGAAAAAGACACGTTTTAATTTAATTGCCGGATGTGAGATTTTCGATAAGTGTTAAGTAATAACATAAATAGATAATAGAGCAGAAAGTGTTGTAAGGTGAGCAAGATATGAGTAAATAATAGTCGTTAAAGTTGTAGGATAAACACATTATTGGTTTGAAATTAGCGAGTCATGACGTCATACCACATAGTTTAAATACACGTTCGAAAGTCAAGTCTACTAACCTTAAAAGTCGCGTGATATATTTAATAAAATATAAAGTAAACATCGTTTAATCCTAAAAAGGTAATTATATATTCGAAATTCATAAAAGAACATGTTATAATAGAAAGGGACATTTCTAAATTGCGGGAAAAGGAAATAGCATTTTGGATACGAGGCTTTCTTGGATGACGTCATGACATTCAAATTGAAGAACGGTCTTCTTAGCGTGGGTAAGCTAGAAAGCGTCACTACTCAACCAGAGACCAGTACGAGAGGTCGTGCTGCGCGGATGTGAGTGCGATTCCTCTAAAGATACAAATATTTTCGGCATAGCTCCTGAAAATATTTAAAATGAAATAAATGATATGCAAAGTTGTTCTTGGGTTGTCCATTACACTTACGCAAACCCGAGATAAAGAGATCTCTTGCAGAACTAGCCGGAGCGAAACACATCAAAGGGCAACACCACGTCACCAACGACTTCAGCTTCAAATGGCGATCCAATAACTAGGACACAACGATTATTTAGCTTCAAATTGGCATCCCAACGTGTGGCGTCGAAAGAATGGACCAACCCCCCAAGACGACCAGGCCAGCATCGAACCAGCAGACAAGAAGGTGCCCAGCGTGTCAACATCTGTGAAACGTGTAGTGAACAAGTTTAAGTGCAGTTAAAGTGAAATAGTGAAAATATTGAAAATTTTGGTGAGTAGAAAAACACATGTAAATAGCTTAGAAATGGAAGACAGTGATACCGATTTTCATGGTTTTGAGAGTCCGGAAATTGAGAAAAGTGTAAGTAGGATGGAAGAATTTAATCAGAATGTAATTGGTAGCAGAATATGCCAAGAAGTAGAAGATCAGAACGTTAGAGAAACACCTAGAGGTAGTTCAGAAATGTTTAGTAGTAATTCAGAAAGGCCAGCATTTATGTCAGAAATAGAGAATATGTTTCAAACGATAATGAAAAAGATGAGTACAGAGTTAAGTCAAAAGATAGATGAAAATAGTAAAGAATTAAGAACAGTGGAAAAGATGAGTACAGAGTTAAGTAAAAAGATAGATGAAAATAGTAAAGAATTAAGAACAGTGAAACAGATGAGTACAGAGTTAAGTCAAAAGATAGATGAAACTAGTATAGAGTTAGGACAGAAATTAGAGAAGGGACAACAGGAATTGGGAATGCAATTGGAGAATCAGAAGAGAGCTTTAGAAACCTTTAGGGAAGAAGTTAGGGAGGAAATTAATAAAGTTAGTAGTGAAGTAAAAGAAAATAGAGAACAGGTAGAACAGGTTAAGGGAGAATTAGAGACAATAAGGCAAGAAGTAAAGAATTCTGAAAAGAAATTAGGTCAACAAGTGAGTGAAAAATTAGATAAAGAAAGGGAAAAAGTAACATATAGATTAAACAAACAAAGGGAAGAAATTAGAGAAGAGTTACAGGGGTGTAAAGTTAGAATAGAAAGATCTGATGTAGAAAGTGAAAGGCAGGCTAGAAATTTGGAGGATGTTACAGACCAAATAAAAGGGGTAGTAACAGAAATTACTCAGGTAAAAGAGGCCTTAGAAAATTTGAAATTAAATGAAAATGCATGTAATCACAACAATCTTAGTAATGAAGTTGCAAGAAACGAGGCAATACCAGGTGTATCAGCTGACATTTCGATGCAAAATAGGGGTAACAGTAATTCTCATTCTGATCTCGGAAATAGCTCAGGGATAGGTGACAATTCAAATTTACATTGGCCTAACCATGTCTTAAATGAAATGACACCTCCAGTTTTTGAAAATGAAGATTCAGATGATCCTAAAGCCTTTTTAGAAGGGTTACAAGAGTACTTCACGGTGAAACGTATACCAGAGGAGTACAAGATGGTGATAGTAAGAAAATGCCTAAAGGGTAATGCTGCCAATTGGCTAGGCCTTTCTATGGGTAACAATAATGACTACAGGACCTTTAGGAACATCTTTTTAACCAGATATTGGGGAGCTAGTAGGCAGGCTAATATTAGAGTTGAATTAAGCAATGGAAAATTTAATCCTAGATCGGAGGAATCGATGGTCAACTATTTTATGAGAATAGCGAGAAAATCGAAGATGTTGGATCCTCCCTTGGATGAAAAAGATCTAATAAATATAGTTACTCCACATTTTCCGGAAACGCTTCAACACTACCTAATCATAGCCCGACCCGATAGCATTGCAGCTATGATCGAATTATTATCAGCCTTAGAAGTCAATAAGCCAAAACACGCATTTGGAAATAAATATGAAGGAAAAGAAACTGTCAATTCTTTCGGGCAAGGGGCACAGTATTATCAGAATAGAAGTGAGATTAGGGAAAGATATAAAGGACCAATACCAAGGATGGAATCATTCCGGTGGGAAAATCAAGGTAGATATAACCAGGAAGGGCGTCATCAAAATAGAAATGGTAATCAAAGGGGAAGAAATATAAGGGTAAATTATATGAATACAAATAGATTTGATCGAGGTAGACGGGGACGTTATTTTGGACATAGTAGAAATTCAAATGATGGGTATTGGACAAACGGAGATAATGAGTTTAGACCGAGGTCACCAAGACAGGAAGAAAGGTATTCTAATGGACGAAATTCCCCCGAAAATGCGGAAATGGTCGAGGCCATTAACACGGTCAAAAACATGGTAGGAAGTAACCCCGATTTAATGCAGGAAAACAGAAGTAACAATTTGGGAAATAGTACAGGAGCCATACCTAAAAATCAGGGAAACGCCAGACCCGGTCAAATGCGCCTTCAGTGAGAACTGGGTATCCTAGTAATGATTGTGATAAGTACTCGGAAATAAATAGTCCTGGAAGGCAAATGATGATACAAAAGAAAAGAGAATGGAAAAATAGAAACGACGAAAACGAAAAAGTAGGAGATCCACCTAAAATCAAAATTGGAGTAAATGGAAAACAATACAATGCAATTATAGATACAGGATCAAATAGCACAGTATGCTCACAAAATTTTTATGATAATTTACAAAGTAGTGGCTTTAAAGTAATGTCTTTACCAGTTAATGGGATATATTGCTCGCTAGCTGTGGGAAAACGAAAAGAGAGAGTAAAATTTCAAGCAATGATAAATATTGAAATAAATGGGAGAATACTAGGAATTTTATTTCTGATTGTAGGAAGACTTGTGACAGATATTATAATAGGTTGTGATTGTCTTTATGCCTGGGAAGCTGTGGTGAATTTTAAAAACATGATTGTAGAAATGAAAGTTGAAGATGAGATCATTATAGTGCCTTTTGTGGAAGATAGTAGTTCAGAAACTATTGTAAGAGAAAAAGAGGAAGAAGAAATCCAAGGGGATACATTCTTTGTAGAATATGTTAAAGTAGGAGCTATGGAATTAACTGAAGTAAATGTCAAAGAGTACAGTGTCGATAATAAAGAAAATGTAGAATGGGATAAAAATGATTTCATAGACAATTTGAGGGTTTCTGATGCAACTAGGTACTATGATAGGGAGAGTAGTGAAGACTTAGAAGAATTGTTGAAAAAAAAAGTAACTCAGGCTGATCAACTAAATGAACAACAGAGGGATAAATTGTTTGAAATATTAATCCGAAATAAAGAAGTATTCTCTGAGAAACCTGGTAAATGTAATATTTATACTCATTCGTTTGAGATGATACCCATCAAACCTTTTACACATAAAGCGAGAGCTATCCCTAGTACAATAAGAGAAGAGGTAGATGCAGTTATAAAGTCAATGTTAGAAGATGAGGTTATTGAGATTTCGAATTCAGAGTTTGTGAATCCCCTATGTATTGTAAATAAGGCCAATGGAAAGATTAGGGTGACATTAGACGCGAGAAAACTAAATTATTGTTCCTCATACTTTCCATCAGGGAATCCAACAGAACGTGTCCTCCGAGATATAGGAATTTATTTACGTGTACTTACACATCATAATCACAAGGATTGGGTGAAATATTGTCCATTGATAGAAAAGATTATCAATCATACCATTAATGTAACTACTGGGTTTGCACCAATAAAATTAATGTTAGGAATTGAACCAGAACCAATATTGATCGGGGAACCAAAAACACTGAAAATTAATGACATTCAGTTAAGTGAGGAAGAAAGAGCGAAAATTGCTTTTGAACGAATCAAGAAAAAGGCAGAGAAGCGAAAATTAAAGAAAAAGAGTAGAAAACATAAATGGGAACCTAAGATAGGCGATTGGGTACTAGTTAAAGACCATAAGTTATCAAGTGCCTTGCGAGGTAGGAACAAAAGGATGGAATTGTTATATAAAGGTCCTGCAGAAATTATATCAAAATTTGGTTATCATACCTATGAATTAAGAGATGTTAAAAATGAAAAATGTCTGGGAAGATGGCATAAACAACTCCTTCGACCATACAAGAAACCGTGTGGTGCCTTGGAACCTTGATTTAATGTAAAAGAAAAATTGGAAGTGTCATTTGTCTATTGGCGCCCAATCAGCTTTGAGATAAAATGTAAATGTTAGCTTACTTGAAAATCATATATTGGTCAGGTACTTACATATTCATGAAAAATGCAGAATGTGAATTGCTATCTACTACAAAGAGCTTAAAAATATATTGTATAGAGCTCACAATAACAGCTTCAGAAAGATTGTTAAATTGTTCATCTCCGCATAGAGAGAAAACAGAATATTTACTTTGTAAACATTTGTTAAAATATTTAGATGTATAGATAGTTATCACAGAAAGACAAAGAAAGAACTTGTCTAAAGAGTGTAATGGATTTATATAAATATATATACATTTTAGTGCTTAAAGGATATAGTACAGATATGTGTTACAATAACAAAAGTGAAAAATCACAGTGCAAGTGATAGTGAGAGCGAAGTGAGCAAACATGAACTAAAAGAAGGAAGTATAAAGAAAGACTCTTGTAATTTAACCTTTATATAAAAGCTTCACAGAAGAAACCATAACATATTGTAATTAGTATTTAAGGATTAATGTTAAGTCAAGTGTATAATTGTTTGTCATGTTAAAAAGATTAATGAGAAAATGTGTTAATAACCAATTTCAAAAACAGTGTAATTGAAAATTGTATATAATGGGAGTGTTGCCGATTATTCAAAATACAGGAGTAATTTTTAATTTTTCTTTCGGGCAAGACATTTACATTATTTTATTATGAACTAATAAAATAATATAAATGGGGGCATTTGATACCGAAATTTAGATTTCCGATCGAATGGGCTTTTGAAAAAGACACGTTTTAATTTAATTGCCGGATGTGAGATTTTCGATAAGTGTTAAGTAATAACATAAATAGATAATAGAGCAGAAAGTGTTGTAAGGTGAGCAAGATATGAGTAAATAATAGTCGTTAAAGTTGTAGGATAAACACATTATTGGTTTGAAATTAGCGAGTCATGACGTCATACCACATAGTTTAAATACACGTTCGAAAGTCAAGTCTACTAACCTTAAAAGTCGCGCGATATATTTAATAAAATATAAAGTAAACATCGTTTAATCCTAAAAAGGTAATTATATATTCGAAATTCATAAAAGAACATGTTATAATAGAAAGGGACATTTCTAAATTGCGGGAAAAGGAAATAGCATTTTGGATACGAGGCTTTCTTGGATGACGTCATGACATTCAAATTGAAGAACGGTCTTCTTAGCGTGGGTAAGCTAGAAAGCGTCACTACTCAACCAGAGACCAGTACGAGAGGTCGTGCTGCGCGGATGTGAGTGCGATTCCTCTAAAGATACAAATATTTTCGGCATAGCTCCTGAAAATATTTAAAATGAAATAAATGATATGCAAAGTTGTTCTTGGGTTGTCCATTACACTTACGCAAACCCGAGATAAAGAGATCTCTTGCAGAACTAGCCGGAGCGAAACACATCAAAGGGCAACACCACGTCACCAACGACTTCAGCTTCAAATGGCGATCCAATAACTAGGACACAACGATTATTGAGCTTCACAGACACACACAGACACACACAGACACATGGGTCTTTTTCAAAAATACACTTTTTTGGGTTCAGGGGGCCTCAAAACATATGTTTCCGGTAAAATCTTGGCATCAAATACAATACTTCCAATACTTCCTCTACTTTACTATATGTAGTAGAGAAAGTAAAAATGGTTAAATTCCTTAGAATTACATGAAGAATTAATAGATGATTTTGTAAAACTTACAAATCTTTGTTTGGATCAAACTACTTTTAGTTTTAATGGTGATTTCTTTCAACAAACTTCTGGCTTGGCTGGTCCCGTGGCGCAGCTGGTAGAGCACCTGCCTACTGCGCTAGGGGTCCCAGGTTTGATTCCCGGCAGGGGAGTAGGAATTTTTCTCCAGCCAAGATTATTCTTCATCCTTCTCTGAGTATGGAAGTATGAATGAAAGTGTGAGTGTGTAAATTCAAAATATAAAAACCCCAAAGATAAAAAAACCCACTATTAAACGTGTAACACCATTTGTCAATAGGAAAGGCTGCTGATCTGACCTCATTTTCCCTACTAGGTATAGTAAGTTAGAAGAGGTATTGTATTCCACCCAAAAATTTGATGTCGAGATTTCACCAGAAATATGTTTCAGGTGTCCCTGAATCCAAAAAAAGCACTTTTAGAAAAAGATCCATGTGTTCGTGCAAGCATGCGTGCATGCATGCATGCGTGTGTGTGTGTGTGTGTGTGTGTGTGTGTGATTCTGTCTGTGTGTCAGTCTGTGGATAGCATAACTCAAAAACAAAAAGTCAGTTAAAAACCAAAGTTGATATTTAAGTTTAATGTCTTTCAAGGATCAACACGAAGATTTTGAAGAAAATTCCTCCACCCTAAACTACTGTTTGCAAGGAAAATTTTTTGAAAACTTTCATTTTCTTGAAAATGGTTCTAATGATTTTGATTAAAATGACATGTTTAAGATATTTTTATGATAAATGAAATGTATATTTTGAATTTTCTGGCTATATCTTCCAAGGAAAACCTTACTGGAGCTGGAGTTACATGTTCACATTTTTCCTTTTATCATTCTGTTGGCAGAGACACAACAAATTATGATGGAGAAATAGAGGCTATACACATTGCTCTCCGACAATTATTAAATCTTCCCTTAAATAAATTTAACAAGGCAGTAATTCTTTCGGATTCTAAAGCTGCAATTCAGGAAATATGTTCAAATACTACAAAGAAGTCAACAAAAATTAGAGAATGCTACAAAATGTTAACACAACTCCAAAAAGTTAATAAGACTCTTCATCTCCAATGGATTCCAGCACACTGTGGAATCATGGGGAACGAAGCTGCAGACTCACTTGCAAGCAAAGGCACAACAATAAAACAAAAGTCTAAATTCAATTTCTCATATTCCTCAATAAAATGCTTGATCATTAAAAAATTTTCTCATTCATACCTACAAGAAATAGAAACAAATGCCAAAGATAAATAATGGATTACACTGCTTTCCAACCCAGATATAATCCCCCAGAGACCAAGGAAAACAGCGGTTGCAGCCTTCCGACTATTGACAAATCACGACTGCTTAGCAAGTCATCTCTACAGAATAGGTATCTCAGCCTCACCAATATGTGTCCTGTGTAACGATACAGCAGAAATGAACGAAGACCACTTGAAGACCTGTGAAGCATTAAGATCAGAAGAAACTACAGTTCAAAAGTATTGGAAAGCACGAATGCTAATGGCTTCATTGCCAGATGCAAGGCACTAGAAAACAACAAATTTCTGGCTATAGCCTATGTAGTTCTGTTTACTTTTGAATATCCCTTAAATCGAAGAGATACACAAAATCTTGCAGTACAAAAAATGTAGATCTTGCTAAAACACATAATTTATGTCCAAATAAATTTGTTTTATAGAGAGAACCATTTTGGAGATATTCCTTGTTATTTGTGTCAGTTTTGGAAAACTTAAACATTCGTCAAATGCAACATCGTTCATTTTTTATATGTTGTTGTTGGCTAATGCTGGATTTCTGACGATGAAGTCATTAATCCTCTTGCTCTCCAATATTTTTCACTGATGGATAGGGTGTTACAAATGGCCAGGCATATTTGAAGGTGGTCTCGATCCATTTCCTCTTGCAGATCACATCGAGGACATAGTGGTGAAGAATATATCCCAATTCTGTTTAAATGTTTTGCCAGACAATCATGTTCTGTAATCAACCTGAAGGTTGCAACTGCCGTTTTTCGAGGATACTCAGGAATTACTGTTTGAATGCTTGGTAGTTCCCATCTTTTATTTTTTGATTTTTCATAGTTATATTTTGCAATAATCTTTTGAATTTAGAGTTGACTAATCTTTTAGCTGCATAAAATGGTATATTAACTATAGATTTTTTTACACCGCTGGTACCCTTTTTTGCAAGAAAATCAGCTTTCTCATTACCACTCAGTCCACAGTGAGCTGGTATCCATTGGAAGACTAGGTGTTTTTGAAGTGCTGTTAGATGGGTAAGGATTTTCCAACATTCTATAATTGTTTGGTTTTTTGGTGACAACTTGGAAGTAATTGCTATAATTGCTGCCCTGGAATCTGAGAGAATAACTGCTTGCTGAAAATATGAAATTCTGTACAAAAGATTTTGTAGGGCCATTCGAATTGCTTCAATTTCTCCATCAAAGTTAGTAGTTAGTAGATTTGTAATAGGAAAAGAGGTGACATGTGACTCCAGCACCTGCTCCATCTTGGTTTGATATCAATGATCCATCAGTATAAATATGGAGCCATTCGTGTTCTGGAAATCTAGTATGGATAGTCTCTAATATCAATAATTTTAGAACACTAGTTGGAGTATCACTTTTCTTAACTTGTTCTGTCAGGTGTAAATAATATATGTGTTGGATTGACTTTAGATATGAAGTTTTCCTTTGAATTAGGAAGGTATACATTCTTCTTGATGTCTTGAATTTGGGAAAGAAAGCTCTCCTGAGTCTTTAGTGTATGTGTAAAATTTCTCTTGTGCCATGTATTGAATGGGAGTCTGGTCAACTTTTTGTGTTGAATAAGAGCCGCTTTTTCTATTTCATATTCAATGGGGTATTGGTTGGTTGGGGATTTGTTGGTTTTTGATATGGTCACCCTATACTTACCCTATGGTATGGTAATACTATCATGTCCAGTACAGTAATGTCTCATGTGCTGGTACACATTATGTGAGACACATTTGTGTGAGTTACATTTGATATTGAAGCTGTTTTATAAAGTCAATGTGTTCATGCAGTGCTCCTGTAGTTATATCACATCTGTGGTTCTATGTGCCTAACCTCAAAATGGTTAGCTTGGTACCTTTCTGCTTTACAATTTATGCATATTGTTTTCCACTCCTGAAAAACATATGTAAAAATAAATGTCATAGCCAAGATTTGAACCATGGATCTTTGGCTCTACGTGATTAGCATTGAATTTTTCAGTCTGATTCTACCTTTCAACCTTTTCCTACAAAAGGCCTTGTGTGAAATACACTTAATGAAAGTGGAATCAACTTGAGCTCACAATACATGTTCTGCAGAATAAATAGGTGAGTAAGCTAGTAACAAAGTAACAAAATAAGTAAAATTAAACTAAATAAAAAAATTCTTGATCCTACTTTTTGCTGTTTTCTTTATGTATGTCCTTCCAGTAGGAAGGAGAAACTAAAAACCAGTGATGTGGAGAAAATTGAATCTATAAAAGTAAGATGCATGAAAAGAGCACTAGGAACTAGTAAATATGCACCAAACAGAATGGCCTGGGAAACCTACTACCTGGAAGACATAAGGAACAAAATGTTACTACCAAACGCAGAAGCTTACAGAGAAGCGATAGCAAGAAAGAAGGAGAAGGAGATAAACATTTAATTCTACAGAACAGATGCTATGATAAACAGACAATGGATGGAAAACAATCAACCACAGAGACACGCCATAGTAGGTCTAGCAATACATGGATTTCACCATCTATTGTGTACTACCAAGAAATTCCACCAAGCGAATGACCAATGTGTATGCAAATTGTGTGAAAAAAAGTGAAAACTTTACCACTACAGCAAAGGCGAAAAAAGAACATGCTCCCTAAATGAACTCCTAAAAGAAAACAGATAAACTAAAGAATTAAATGATCATTCAAGTGCAACTTTCATTTATTATTTATGTATGTTCTTGTGATGTTGAAGTCCAGGAAATCCATGTGGTTGTTCTTCTCAGTCTTTGAAATTCCTTGTACAGGTACATAGATTGCTGTCCACCAATAAGCAATCTGGGTTGAATAGAAGTCCCTGTCACAGTAGTATCCTTGAAATTTCTTGTAGTTGAGATGACTTCTGCTTCTACATGAAAGTTCTTGCTGTTATTTCCTTTCTTTAGGAGTTCAGTAAGTATTTTGTCATTGAGGTTTGCCTTATTCTTATTAGTGCCCCTCGTTTGGGCAAGCCATTTGGTGTGGCATTTTAAAAGGTTCATTCGGTAGATTCATGTAGATTCTTCTATTATCTCAGGTTGTGGTACAAAATAAGACATTCACTGAACTCCATTTAAATGTACTGGTATTTATTTAGTCCTGTTGTTTATTTGAATGATTACAATCAATATGTCTCCCAACTATTTCTTCTACGTAGAACACGGAGGAAACCCGCCCCAGCACCTCTTCATCCAACACAAATCCCACACTTATTGGAAAGGCTAGAGTGACACCTATTTTTCAAATTCTTTTGACATGTGTAAAGTAATTTACTTTAGATGTTACTGAAAGACAATGTCTATCTGCTTTAAACTCATCGATGCAATAGTTTGATTTACACTATTCACACTTTCTTGTAACACTTCCAAAGAAAAGTGTCCATTCTACTTGAAAACTACATTGCAAGAGAGATTGAAAAATTATTTTGTCCATTGCCAAGAATATATCGTTAGGATATTGTGTTGCTCCACAATACTCTCTCATGACATTGTTGATTATGTGACGGCAGCAGCGGCAGGAGTACCAGCATGCACAACAGCAACAGCAGCAGCACAAGCAAGAGCAACAGCAACAATAAGAACAACAATAGCAATAATAGTAATAATAATAAAAGTGTGCTACTACTGCCGATTGGCTGGAAAATCATGAAACCAAACCTGAACCTACACTGTTAAAAGGCATCTCTAATGTGAAACAACTAACAGCCTGAGAGAATATATTTATTTTAAAAAATAGATTGACTTTTCAACCTTGAGTTGCCTCATAATGATAACGTTAGCGAGAAATTCCTGGAAAAGACACCAGAGAGCAATAGCACAGCAATCTCCAACACGACAACACCACGCTCCAGCAGTGGTGTTAGCTTGAGGACGGGACTGGAAAATATGTAGAAGAAACTTGGACACTGAATAGGAATTTAAAAATAAAATTATCTACTGAAATTGACTGTTTCAGGAGATCCACTAGACACTCTAAATTAGAAAAAAACCTTTAACAAGGTGATAAGACAAACTATGAAAGTTCAAAATTCAATTTTAGATTTTATAAGGTATAAACAGCTAAAATGGTACAGGCATATCAACAGAATGTCTGAGATAAGATTACCAAAACAAGTTTTAGAATGGAACGCACCTGAAAGAGGAAGACATGGTCAACTTAGACTTGAATGGATGGAAAATATTAAAAGAGGAATGAGGGAATAAGAACTGGAGGAATTTGATTGGGAGGATAGAGAAGAGTGGAGGAAGAGGATAAAAACTTGAACTTTGGATACAGGAAGATGTTGTTTTACATTATAAACCTGTTTATAAATAAATGTTCAAATAAAATATTTATGCACTGTTTACATAGAAAATTTGAGGGTACAGAGGAAAACTCCAGATTAGAAAATAATTTGAATTAATATCATTTGAATTACCCAAGGTTCACTGTATTTATGTGGATGGATAGGAAATTTGGGAGATGTAATTATCTTTCCCAGCATTCGCCTAGCAATCTGGGAAAGCCCTCAAAAGAACCCATAGGTCAGGAAGGTCGGCCATTTGATCACGCAGCATCCCACTACTGGAGTCAAATGAGTGTGTGATGACCACCAGGGTCAAATGAATTTCCATATCAGATACCTGCGAATCATTTTGGCCAAACATTTTCCCTACCTGCCATTTTCAAAACTCCAGCAAACTGTTTAAGTCAAATGTGTGCTTCATTTTAACCACACAGGTACATTTTTTCCCCCAGTTTTACATTTTGTGTGGAAATTATTTGTTACATTTCAGTTTTGCTGTGATTTGTATGTAAATTGCCTTATTTAGGGACCATAAACTGGCACAAATTATATGCTGAATGGCTTTTCTCAAAATTAATTTTTCACAGATTCATGGTTTTGGGATATATGCCACTTGTTCTTGCAATACTAACCTCCCTCACAAGCAGCAGCACTAGAGCTTCTTGGGTTCACTTGTGCAATGCCAATACCATCAAGAGCAGAAGTGCGCATATTTGGAGATCTACCTGCCACACAGAAGGGCGGTAGGTAGGGGATACATGTCACCCCTTTCTATGTGCAGTGACTGTAGTGCTATAACTGTACACTCTGCTCTCAGTGCATTAAACATGCCTTCATTACTATTTTATAGTTAAATTCATCTAAAACATTCTGTTACATTGTCTATATATACAAAGAAAATATATAATAACCTTAAGGTTGTTGCTGATGGACCATGTTTAAGATGTCTGGAGGAGATTCAGTCATGGTTTGCACTACAAGATTTTCGTCAGTTATCTGGGACCTGCTTTTTCATGTCACAGTTTTCATTTGTGAAAACAATTGCTCAAAAATGTAGGTCAACCCAAACATAAAAGAAGTCCTGGCAGCGAACAACTTAAGGTGGGTAAATTTTGACTTGTAAACACATTTATATATTTCTATACCCTCCAACCTTCTGCATTGAATTTAAGGAAAGTGTCTGTAGATCGGCAATTTCCATTTGTAAATCCAATCTGACTTCCTTTATGTCTATGGCAAAAGGGTTAGCAAATAACAAAAAGTCACTTTCCAACTTCCTGAAATCTCTGAAGTAATTATTTGCAAACTCTGCTTTCAATTTATCCAGAATTTCTGCAATTTTTTTTTTAAGTTTTGTACTGAAATACTGGGTAATGTCTTTAAAGAAGGAAAATAATAAAGGTGAGCATTCATTAAATTTTCTTGTCATATATCAATTTTTAGCGTGAAAGATTTAATCATGTCGTACATGTGTACTATGGTCTGATTTCTTCCTTACAGACAGCTACTCAAGTCACGCAAATGGTCTGATATATCAAGAAAAGCCAGATCATTGACCCAATCTTCTAGTTCAGGGATTGGTGTGTCCTGTAAGTAAATTATCAACAAAATTAGCTTTAGGCGAGTAATAAAATATTATAAAGCATACCTATACTATTATAAAACACACATACCTCTTTCCCCATTAAGTCTGAAATTGTGTTACACAAATCGAAAAACCACCATAGGCATTCAACTCTGCTCAATCGTCTGATTTCACATTGATTTAACACATCTTCATATCCTGCCTCTAAATCCTGCAGATGTTGTTGAAATTTGCAATGGGTAAGGGATTTTGATTTTATTTATTGTTTTTACCATGATGTCTGTTATACTTTTCATGTTTACTGTTTTAAAACAAAGTGGTTCTTGGTGTATTATACATTGAATGTTTGTTAACATACCGTCCTCACCTTTTTCTTTTAGGTAGTTTTTCAACCTTCCTATTAAACCTTTTTTTTCTCCTATTGAGCAGATGCCCTTTTTGTGGAAACTGATACTAGTTTGTGTATATCCAACTTGTATTTTTCAAAACAACAGTGATTGAATACTTCGAAAATGTTGTTTCCCGTCATTTTGCCTTTCAAAAGAATCAAGTCAATCAGATGTTCCTCAACTGAGAAGTCTCGTTTGGAAGGGGTGGAGGTAAACAGAAGTGACTCGAGTTCAGTGACCAGATGTAATCTTAACTGCAGGATTGTCCATGTCTGACCAAGAGTAATCATAATCTGTAGCTTCCTGTTCTCCTCCAGCATTCTTCAACATGTACTCTATTGACAGTATTTCTACCATTTTCTGCACAAGCAAAATGGCCATACAAACCTCACTGCCAAAGTAAATCTTATACTTCCTGAGAAGTCAACTTAACAATATTCTTTTACTTCTGTATAAGTAAAAACAAAGTGTAATCAAAGTGTGTGACATAACCACCATTAATTACAATTTTTACTAACTTAACTTTCTTTCTTAAGCAGCTCATTTCACCATAGTTGAGTATTTTTATTTTTACTAATTGTAATTTTAGCTGAAATTACAAAGTTGTAGCATGGGCAAATAACTGACACCCTTATACAGACCCCTGTCAGATTGCTAATGTATCCCTCATTCAATGGCTAAGCAGCATATATTTATTTGATATAATCTAACCAACAACACCACTTTCATTTATTTTTATTTGAAAATTAACTAAAATTATTACATTGTTTTATTGCATTTCCTTAAAGTGTTAAACAAAAATGCCATTTTACTTAATTTATCTTAAATGAATAGAATAGAATGGATTTATTTCTATATTTTATTGTTAGAATATTACACTTATGAGGTACTTAGATGTAAACCCTAACATTTCCATTTTTCAGAAAGAATGAGTTTTTCACATTATATGTCCATTCACCATATACAAATGTATCAACCTACTAAGTAATATACATGTACTGGCATTTCTGCTCATCTAAGAATATGAAAAATGCAGTGAGATTCAAATCCTAACATTTCCTTGTGACTGCATTTTGTGACATTTCCTTGCAGTCAATCAGTTAACACAGACAGGATGGTGCAATTATTATCATGTGAATATGCAGTTTGCATGCCAAAGACAATGCTTCAACATAAATAGCTTA
>CM060964.1:275539887-275607387 GCA_030765045.1 Tenodera sinensis | reverse complement strand
AACCACATCAAAGGGTAACACCACGTCACCAACGACATTTAAGTATCAACGAGACATCAAGAAGCGAAGAACGACTTTTAGCTTCAAATTGATTCACAGGTATCTGATATGGAAATTCATTTGACCCTGGTGGTCATCACACACTCATTTGACTCCAGTAGTGGGATGCTGCGTGATCAAATGGTTTCTGTTTGAATTGAACTAGAGAGATTCTTGTTGGAGCTTGAGGTGAGCGGTTGGACTTGAAGATAAGCAAGTCAACCAGTAGTGTGTCGGCACATCTCAATCTACGTTGATGAGTTATTTTCAAAAGTAATAAACTAATGACAACTTTAATTCCTGTGTCGTGCCTTTCATTCATACCCATGCATACCCTGATGATATAATGACTCATGACCTCTACTGGAGCAGCTGTAGCAACAAGATGGAAGGAAGTCCAACTACTTCATTTTATATCAAATTAGCGCCCACAACGAAAGACTTCTGTGCAGCATCAAACTGGTAACAATGCGGGACAACTTTATATTCAGCATCATATTGTGACAATGTGGCGACTTCCTCATTTCCGCTTCCAATTGGCGTCCAACTGCAGGGCTTCCTTTTCCATTACATATCTAAAGAATATTTATATGACATAATTAAGAAGCCCAAAATGTCATTTTCACCTAAAAATTTAGTCCTACAGTTCTTAACATACACCACTGCTTAATTGAACAACAAAGGCAGAATGCTCCACACAACCCCCTCCCTGCTATGCACGTTCTGACTGAGAAGGTTAGTAAAATGCCCTGTGAAGAAGTAGAGAAAGCATGTATGGAACCCAAGGTATATATGTTCACATTAATGCAGTGCATATAAGTGGAAAGCATGTGCTCATACTTAGGTTGCACAGGATTCACATTGCTCATTTCTCTTCCTATCCCAAAGTCTTCTGCATGGTTGGGAAGCACTACCTCTGATTGTGTCTTGAGCAAGGGCCAGTCAGTGCTTTGCGACAGATGCAGAAATAAAATCAGCAGTCCGCAGATGGCTATACTCCAATTGAACTGGCTTCTATGAACAGGGTATACTGAAACTGATATCATGATGGGAGAAATGTGTTGAGAGTAGTTGATGACTACATAGAAAAGTAACTAAAAGATGTCAGTTCAGTTGTTCATTTTTTGCTTTTTTACCTATAAAAGTTTTTTTAAAAATATGATTGTGCATTACTTTTGATCCACCCTTATATTTAAACATTCATTAATATTACTCCCATGCGGGGTTGCTGATCCCCCATTGGGCACCTACCTGGGTAGTGGATAAGGGAACGCCTCCTAGATATAGGTGGTACTGAGGAAATGAAGTACTCAGGGCAAACCAAAATCAGCAGCAGCATCCGTACCCAGATAGGGTGGCCGCAAATGGGTAGGTAGAACTCATAGTCAAAGAGAAGGCAGTCTACCTAAGGGAAGGCACCCAAATACAAAGCTGATGCAGGTTGGGAAGCTGTAAGGTGACAGCTCCACCACCCAACTATATCTGCACAGTCCTCGTAAGGCAGTCAGATGAAAATTAAATTACTGGCAAGTGAAGTCAAAAGCTGGATGGACATACTGATGACGGACAAGGCACAAAAAATTGGCTGTTCTTTCCTTGCTATATGGAAATGAAAGTTGGGTAATCAAATCAAAAGATAGTAGTAGAATATAAGCAACGGAAATGTTATTTCTGCGGAATGTGAAAGGATCCATAAGAGCAGATAGAATAGGAACTAAATACATATAAATTAGAAAACAAACTTAAAACAAATAACAAGAAATGGAGAGAACATTTAATGAAGATGAGTGAAAAAAGGATACCTAAGAGAAGCACAAGATGTTAGCCTATCTCACAGAAGATAAACACCCTGATGACTTTGCCGGAAAGGGTTGATTAGCCTAAACCATGTAGAAGAAGAAGATTAATATTACCAAGATAAAATAAATTACATCAATTTTCTGTTAAGGAAACTGCAGATTTTCTTTTGGGTTTAACACTATAAGTTTATGTGGAAAACAACAGTATTTCTGAGTAGAGGATAAAAAAGTGTTTAAAAAGGTTTCAAGCCTTTTGAACATAAGCTTCAGGGTTTAATATTTATTATACATTTTATTTTGAGTTAAAAAGAGTTTCTTTGTGTGTACTGTGAAATCTCGGAGCCAACTTTTGTATGGAGTGCAATATTTACTCTTCTTACTGTAAATATTTAGTAGAAGTAAAACTTTGAATTCTAAAATTTGATAAACCACAAGAGATAGACAGAATCTTATTGCACAAAAATGTAGATCTCATTAAAACACAATTTATGTCAAATCCATATTTTTATGGAGTGAAACACTTCTGAGATATTCCACGTTTCTTGTTTGAATACTTAAATAATTATACTTTTGTCAAATGTGTAATTGTTATTCACTCTTTTATATCCCAGACATGCAAAGAGACTAAAATGTCAAAGCCATCACATAGTGACCAGCTTATAAGGGATTTGACTATTCCTTACAGTTTACCTTGTTTTCTCTACTTTTTTTGTTTTATCTGATTAGCCTTGCAATTTGGAGGACTGACACCCCCTAAGACTTAAAAGCTTTTGGATAGGGTCAGATGCCTGTTGGAGAGCAGAGGAACCTGTGGACTGGACAGACTGAAGACTGGGAAGCGGGTGGTCAACCCACACCAGGTATGAGAATGAGGAAGGGCATGATATGAAATTCAGGCAAAATGGATGAATGGAAAGGTGATAATTTAGCAGTTGGTGAAATGAGTGGCAGGGAAACCAGAGAACCCAAACAAAATCTGTCCAGATGCCGCTTCATCCACCAGGAAATTCACATGTGGGTGGGTGGGTGAGTGAGTGGATGGGTGGGTGCATGAGTGAGTGAGTGAGTAAATGAGTGTGAGTGAGTGAGTAAGTGAGTGAGTAGTGAGTGAGTGAGTAGTGAGTGAGTAAATGAGTGTGAGTGAATGAGTAAGTAAGTGAGTGAGTAGTGAGTGAGTGAGTGGGTGAGTGGGTGAATGAGAATGTGGACAACATAACTTAAAAATAAAAGGTCAGTTAAACACCAAACTTGGCATTTAAGTTCATCTTCCAAGGATGTCACACAAAGATTTCCAAGAGAATGTCCCCACTCCGGATAGCCTCAACGCAGACTGTCCTTTACTGGGAACATTTTAAACAACTGATTTTTTCAAAAATGGCTCAAACAATGTTTAAGATATTTTCATAGTAAATGAAATGTATTGCTTGTATTTTCTGGGAATGTCCTCAGAATTTCACTTCCAAGATATTATTTATTACTTGTTTGAAATTTCCAATATTTATGCTTTTGACAAATGGGAAATTGTTATTCACTTTTATGCCCTGAACATTCAAAGAGAATAGAATGTCAAAAACGTCACATAGCTACCACCTCAAAGGAGACTAGACTATCACTTTAAGCCTACTGTACTCCCTTATTCACCTTGTAGCTACAACAAAATTAGCAATGAGATAATTTCTGCAAAAGTTTCTCTTGATTACCAAGAACTTGATAGTAGATTAAGCATTAATAACGATAATTTGTAAAATAGTAGAGAAATTCATGTGAATGCATACGTCTGATTTTTACAAAACCTCTGTGTGTGTGTGTGTCTGTGTATGTGTGTGTGCTGGGGTGCGTGGTGTGTGGGTATGTAGGGGAGTATGAGATGTATGGGGAGTGTGTATATGTCTGGGTCTCTGTGTGTGGGTCTTTGTGTCTCTCTGTGTCAATCTGTACGTCTCACTGTATGTCTGTGTGTGTCTCTCTGTCTCTCCCTGTCTGACTGTGTGTCATCTCAGGGTCTCTCTGTGTGCCTGTGTCGTCTCTGTGTCTCTCTGTATGTCCTCTCTGTGTGTGTCTGTGTGTTACTCTGTGTGTTTTTGTGTGTGTCTCTTTGTCACTGTCTCTGTCTCTCTGTGTGGGTCTCTGTGTCTCTCTCTGTCACTCTATGTGTCTCTCTGTGTGGGTTTCTGTGTCTCTCTGTGTGTCTGTGTGTCAATGTTGGGTCTCTCTGTGAGTCTGTAAGTCATCTCTGTGTCACTCTGTGTGTCTCTCTGTGTCTCTCTACATCTCTGTGTGTCTGTGTCTCTGTGTCTCACTGTGTGTCTCTGTGTCAACGCTAGGTCTCTCTGTGAGTATGTGTGTCTATCTGTGTGTCTCATTTTGTGTCCCCATATGTGTCTCTCAGTGTCTTTCTCTGTGTGTCCCTCTGTGTGTCTCTCAGTGTGTTTCTCTGTGTGTCCCCCTGTGTGTCTCTCAGTATGTTTCTCTGTGTGTCCCTCTGTGTGTCTCTCAGTGTGTTTCTCTGTGTGTCCCCCTGTGTGTCTCTCAGTATGTTTCTCTGTGTGTCCCCCTGTGTGTCTCTCAGTATGTTTCTCTGTGTGTCCCTCTGTGTGTCTCTCAGTATGTTTCTCTGTGTGTCACCCTGTGTGTCTCTCAGTATGTTTCTCTGTGTGTCCCCCTGTGTGTCTCTCAGTATGTTTCTCTGTGTGTCACCCTGTGAGTCTCTCAGTATGTTTATCTGTGTGTCCCCCTGTGTGTCTCTCAGTATGTTTCTCTGTGTGT
The DNA here is from genome assembly GCA_030765045.1 of Tenodera sinensis. Taxonomy (NCBI): domain Eukaryota; kingdom Metazoa; phylum Arthropoda; class Insecta; order Mantodea; family Mantidae; genus Tenodera; species Tenodera sinensis. The sequence continues at coordinate 275,602,783 of CM060964.1, read as the reverse complement.
CCCCCTGTGTGTCTCTCAGTATGTTTCTCTGTGCGTCCCCCTGTGTGTCTCTCAGTATGTTTCTCTGTGTGTCCCCCTGTGTGTCTTTCAGTATGTTTCTCTGTGTGTCCCTCTGTGTGTCTCTCAGTATGTTTCTCTGTGTGTCCCCCTGTGTGTCTCTCAGTATGTTTCTCTGTGTGTCCCCCTGTGTGTCTTTCAGTATGTTTCTCTGTGTGTCCCTCTGTGTGTCTCTCAGTATGTTTCTCTGTGTGTCCCCCTGTGTGTCTCTCAGTATGTTTCTCTGTGTGTCCCTCTGTGTGTCTCTCAGTATGTTTCTCTGTGTGTCCCCCTGTGTGTCTTTCAGTATGTTTCTCTGTGTGTCCCTCTGTGTGTCTCTCAGTATGTTTCTCTGTGTGTCCCTCTGTGTGTCTCTCAGTATGTTTCTCTGTGTGTCCCCCTGTGTGTCTTTCAGTATGTTTCTCTGTGTGTCCCTCTGTGTGTCTCTCAGTATGTTTCTCTGTGTGTCCCCCTGTGTGTCTCTCAGTATGTTTCTCTGTGTGTCTCCCTGTGTGTCTCTCAGTATGTTTCTCTGTGTGTCCCCTTGTGTGTCTCTCAGTATGTTTCTCTGTGTGTCCCCCTGTGTGTCTTTCAGTATGTTTCTCTGTGTGTCCCTCTGTGTGTCTCTCAGTATGTTTCTCTGTGTGTCACCCTGTGTGTCTCTCAGTATGTTTCTCTGTGTGTCCCTCTGTGTGTCTCTCAGTATGTTTCTCTGTGTGTCCCCCTGTGTGTCTTTCAGTATGTTTCTCTGTGTGTCCCTCTGTGTGTCTCTCAGTATGTTTCTCTGTGTGTCCCCCTGTGTGTCTCTCAGTATGTTTCTCTGTGTGTCCCCCTGTGTGTCTCTCAGTATGTTTCTCTGTGTGTCCCCCTGTGTGTCTTTCAGTATGTTTCTCTGTGTGTCCCTCTGTGTGTCTCTCAGTATGTTTCTCTGTGTGTCCCCCTGTGTGTCTCTCAGTATGTTTCTCTGTGTGTCCCCCTGTGTGTCTTTCAGTATGTTTCTCTGTGTGTCCCTCTGTGTGTCTCTCAGTATGTTTCTCTGTGTGTCCCCCTGTGTGTCTCTCAGTATGTTTCTCTGTGTGTCCCCCTGTGTGTCTTTCAGTATGTTTCTCTGTGTGTCCCTCTGTGTGTCTCTCAGTATGTTTCTCTGTGTGTCCCCCTGTGTGTCTCTCAGTATGTTTCTCTGTGTGTCCCCCTGTGTGTCTCTCAGTATGTTTCTCTGTGTGTCCCCCTGTGTGTCTTTCAGTATGTTTCTCTGTGTGTCCCTCTGTGTGTCTCTCAGTATGTTTCTCTGTGTGTCCCCCTGTGTGTCTCTCAGTATGTTTCTCTGTGTGTCCCCCTGTGTGTCTCTCAGTATGTTTCTCTGTGTGTCCCTCTGTGTGTCTCTCAGTATGTTTCTCTGTGTGTCCCTCTTGTGTCTCTCAGTATGTTTCTCTGTGTGTCCCTCTGTGTGTCTCTCAGTATGTTTCTCTGTGTGTCCCCCTGTGTGTCTCTCAGTATGTTTCTCTGTGTGTCCCCCTGTGTGTCTTTCAGTATGTTTCTCTGTGTGTCCCTCTGTGTGTCTCTCAGTATGTTTCTCTGTGTGTCCCCCTGTGTGTCTTTCAGTATGTTTCTCTGTGTGTCCCTCTGTGTGTCTCTCAGTATGTTTCTCTGTGTGTCCCTCTGTGTGTCTCTCAGTATGTTTCTCTGTGTGTCCCTCTGTGTGTCTCTCAGTATGTTTCTCTGTGTGTCCCTCTGTGTGTCTCTCAGTATGTTTCTCTGTGTGTCCCTCTGTGTGTCTCTCAGTATGTTTCTCTGTGTGTCCCTCTGTGTGTCTCTCAGTATGTTTCTCTGTGTGTCCCTCTGTGTGTCTCTCAGTATGTTTCTCTGTGTGTCCCCCTGTGTGTCTTTCAGTATGTTTCTCTGTGTGTCCCTCTGTGTGTCTCTCAGTATGTTTATCTGTGTGTCCCCCTGTGTGTCTCTCAGTATGTTTCTCTGTGTGTCCCTCTGTGTGTCTCTCAGTATGTTTCTCTGTGTGTCCCCCTGTGTGTCTTTCAGTATGTTTCTCTGTGTGTCCCTCTGTGTGTCTCTCAGTATGTTTCTCTGTGTGTCCCCCTGTGTGTCTCTCAGTATGTTTCTCTGTGTGTCCCCCTGTGTGTCTCTCAGTATGTTTCTCTGTGTGTCCCTCTGTGTGTCTCTCAGTATGTTTCTCTGTGTGTCCCCCTGTGTGTCTTTCAGTATGTTTCTCTGTGTGTCCCTCTGTGTGTCTCTCAGTATGTTTCTCTGTGTGTCCCCCTGTGTGTCTCTCAGTATGTTTCTCTGTGTGTCCCCCTGTGTGTCTCTCAGTATGTTTCTCTGTGTGTCCCCCTGTGTGTCTTTCAGTATGTTTCTCTGTGTGTCCCTCTGTGTGTCTCTCAGTATGTTTCTCTGTGTGTCACCCTGTGTGTCTCTCAGTATGTTTCTCTGTGTGTCCCCCTGTGTGTCTTTCAGTATGTTTCTCTGTGTGTCCCTCTGTGTGTCTCTCAGTATGTTTCTCTGTGTGTCCCCCTGTGTGTCTCTCAGTATGTTTCTCTGTGTGTCCCCCTGTGTGTCTTTCAGTATGTTTCTCTGTGTGTCCCTCTGTGTGTCTCTCAGTATGTTTCTCTGTGTGTCCCCCTGTGTGTCTCTCAGTATGTTTCTCTGTGTGTCCCCCTGTGTGTCTCTCAGTATGTTTCTCTGTGTGTCCCCCTGTGTGTCTTTCAGTATGTTTCTCTGTGTGTCCCTCTGTGTGTCTCTCAGTATGTTTCTCTGTGTGTCCCCCTGTGTGTCTCTCAGTATGTTTCTCTGTGTGTCCCCCTGTGTGTCTCTCAGTATGTTTCTCTGTGTGTCCCTCTGTGTGTCTCTCAGTATGTTTCTCTGTGTGTCCCCCTGTGTGTCTTTCAGTATGTTTCTCTGTGTGTCCCTCTGTGTGTCTCTCAGTATGTTTCTCTGTGTGTCCCCCTGTGTGTCTCTCAGTATGTTTCTCTGTGTGTCCCCCTGTGTGTCTCTCAGTATGTTTCTCTGTGTGTCCCCCTGTGTGTCTTTCAGTATGTTTCTCTGTGTGTCCCTCTGTGTGTCTCTCAGTATGTTTCTCTGTGTGTCACCCTGTGTGTCTCTCAGTATGTTTCTCTGTGTGTCCCCCTGTGTGTCTTTCAGTATGTTTCTCTGTGTGTCCCTCTGTGTGTCTCTCAGTATGTTTCTCTGTGTGTCCCCCTGTGTGTCTCTCAGTATGTTTCTCTGTGTGTCCCCCTGTGTGTCTTTCAGTATGTTTCTCTGTGTGTCCCTCTGTGTGTCTCTCAGTATGTTTCTCTGTGTGTCCCCCTGTGTGTCTCTCAGTATGTTTCTCTGTGTGTCCCCCTGTGTGTCTCTCAGTATGTTTCTCTGTGTGTCCCCCTGTGTGTCTTTCAGTATGTTTCTCTGTGTGTCCCTCTGTGTGTCTCTCAGTATGTTTCTCTGTGTGTCCCCCTGTGTGTCTCTCAGTATGTTTCTCTGTGTGTCCCCCTGTGTGTCTCTCAGTATGTTTCTCTGTGTGTCCCCCTGTGTGTCTCTCAGTATGTTTCTCTGTGTGTCCCCCTGTGTGTCTTTCAGTATGTTTCTCTGTGTGTCCCTCTGTGTGTCTCTCAGTATGTTTCTCTGTGTGTCCCTCTGTGTGTCTCTCAGTATGTTTCTCTGTGTGTCCCCCTGTGTGTCTCTCAGTATGTTTCTCTGTGTGTCCCTCTGTGTGTCTTTCAGTATGTTTCTCTGTGTGTCCCTCTGTGTGTCTCTCAGTATGTTTCTCTGTGTGTCCCCCTGTGTGTCTTTCAGTATGTTTCTCTGTGTGTCCCTCTGTGTGTCTCTCAGTATGTTTCTCTGTGTGTCCCTCTGTGTGTCTCTCAGTATGTTTCTCTGTGTGTCCCTCTGTGTGTCTCTCAGTATGTTTCTCTGTGTGTCCCTCTGTGTGTCTCTCAGTATGTTTCTCTGTGTGTCCCTCTGTGTGTCTCTCAGTATGTTTCTCTGTGTGTCCCTCTGTGTGTCTCTCAGTATGTTTCTCTGTGTGTCCCTCTGTGTGTCTCTCAGTATGTTTCTCTGTGTGTCCCTCTGTGTGTCTCTCAGTATGTTTCTCTGTGTGTCCCCCTGTGTGTCTCTCAGTATGTTTCTCTGTGTGTCCCCCTGTGTGTCTCTCAGTATGTTTCTCTGTGTGTCCCTCTGTGTGTCTCTCAGTATGTTTCTCTGTGTGTCCCCCTGTGTGTCTCTCAGTATGTTTCTCTGTGTGTCCCTCTGTGTGTCTCTCAGTATGTTTCTCTGTGTGTCCCCCTGTGTGTCTCTCAGTATGTTTCTCTGTGTGTCCCTCTGTGTGTCTCTCAGTATGTTTCTCTGTGTGTCCCCCTGTGTGTCTCTCAGTATGTTTCTCTGTGTGTCCCCCTGTGTGTCTTTCAGTATGTTTCTCTGTGTGTCCCTCTGTGTGTCTCTCAGTATGTTTCTCTGTGTGTCCCCCTGTGTGTCTTTCAGTATGTTTCTCTGTGTGTCCCTCTGTGTGTCTCTCAGTATGTTTCTCTGTGTGTCCCTCTGTGTGTCTCTCAGTATGTTTCTCTGTGTGTCCCTCTGTGTGTCTCTCAGTATGTTTCTCTGTGTGTCCCCCTGTGTGTCTCTCAGTATGTTTCTCTGTGTGTCCCTCTGTGTGTCTTTCAGTATGTTTCTCTGTGTGTCCCTCTGTGTGTCTCTCAGTATGTTTCTCTGTGTGTCCCCCTGTGTGTCTTTCAGTATGTTTCTCTGTGTGTCCCTCTGTGTGTCTCTCAGTATGTTTCTCTGTGTGTCCCTCTGTGTGTCTCTCAGTATGTTTCTCTGTGTGTCCCCCTGTGTGTCTTTCAGTATGTTTCTCTGTGTGTCCCCCTGTGTGTCTTTCAGTATGTTTCTCTGTGTGTCCCCCTGTGTGTCTCTCAGTATGTTTCTCTGTGTGTCCCTCTGTGTGTCTCTCAGTATGTTTCTCTGTGTGTCCCCCTGTGTGTCTTTCAGTATGTTTCTCTGTGTGTCCCTCTGTGTGTCTCTCAGTATGTTTCTCTGTGTGTCCCCCTGTGTGTCTTTCAGTATGTTTCTCTGTGTGTCCCCCTGTGTGTCTCTCAGTATGTTTCTCTGTGTGTCCCTCTGTGTGTCTCTCAGTATGTTTCTCTGTGTGTCCCTCTGTGTGTCTCTCAGTATGTTTCTCTGTGTGTCCCTCTGTGTGTCTCTCAGTATGTTTCTCTGTGTGTCCCCCTGTGTGTCTCTCAGTATGTTTCTCTGTGTGTCCCTCTGTGTGTCCCTCAGTATGTTTCTCTGTGTGTCCCTCTGTGTGTCTTTCAGTATGTTTCTCTGTGTGTCCCCCTGTGTGTCTCTCAGTATGTTTCTCTGTGTGTCCCCCTGTGTGTCTCTCAGTATGTTTCTCTGTGTGTCCCCCTGTGTGTCTTTCAGTATGTTTCTCTGTGTGTCCCTCTGTGTGTCTCTCAGTATGTTTCTCTGTGTGTCCCCCTGTGTGTCTTTCAGTATGTTTCTCTGTGTGTCCCCCTGTGTGTCTCTCAGTATGTTTCTCTGTGTGTCCCTCTGTGTGTCTCTCAGTATGTTTCTCTGTGTGTCCCCCTGTGTGTCTCTCAGTATGTTTCTCTGTGTGTCCCTCTGTGTGTCTCTCAGTATGTTTCTCTGTGTGTCCCCCTGTGTGTCTCTCAGTATGTTTCTCTGTGTGTCCCCCTGTGTGTCTCTCAGTATGTTTCTCTGTGTGTCCCTCTGTGTGTCTCTCAGTATGTTTCTCTGTGTGTCCCCCTGTGTGTCTCTCAGTATGTTTCTCTGTGTGTCCCCCTGTGTGTCTTTCAGTATGTTTCTCTGTGTGTCCCTCTGTGTGTCTCTCAGTATGTTTCTCTGTGTGTCCCCCTGTGTGTCTTTCAGTATGTTTCTCTGTGTGTCCCCCTATGTGTCTTTCAGTATGTTTCTCTGTGTGTCCCTCTATGTGTCTCTCAGTGTGTTTCTCTGTGTGTCCCCCTGTGTGTCTCTCAGTATGTTTCTCTGTGTGTCCCTCTGTGTGTCTCTCAGTATGTTTCTCTGTGTGTCCCCCTGTGTGTCTCTCAGTATGTTTCTCTGTGTGTCCCCCTGTGTGTCTCTCAGTATGTTTCTCTGTGTGTCCCCCTGTGTGTCTCTCAGTATGTTTCTCTGTGTGTCCCCCTGTGTGTCTCTCAGTATGTTACTCTGTGTGTCCCCTTGTGTGTCTCTCAGTATGTTTCTCTGTGTGTCCCTCTGTGTGTCTCTCAGTATGTTTCTCTGTGTGTCCCCCTGTGTGTCTTTCAGTATGTTTCTCTGTGTGTCCCTCTGTGTGTCTCTCAGTATGTTTCTCTGTGTGTCCCCCTGTGTGTCTCTCAGTATGTTTCTCTGTGTGTCCCTCTGTGTGTCTCTCAGTATGTTTCTCTGTGTGTCCCCCTGTGTGTCTCTCAGTGTGTTTCTCTGTGTGTCCCCCTGTGTGTCTCTCAGTATGTTTATCTGTGTGTCCCCCTGTGTGCCTTTCAGTATGTTTCTCTGTGTGTCCCCCTGTGTGTCTCTCAGTATGTTTCTCTGTGTGTCCCCCTGTGTGTCTCTCAGTATGTTTCTCTGTGTGTCCCCCTGTGTGTCTTTCAGTATGTTTCTCTGTGTGTCCCCCTGTGTGTCTCTCAGTATGTTTCTCTGTGTGTCCCCCTGTGTGTCTCTCAGTATGTTTCTCTGTGTGTCCCCCTGTGTGTCTCTCAGTATGTTTCTCTGTGTGTCCCTCTGTGTGTCTCTCAGTATGTTTCTCTGTGTGTCCCCCTGTGTGTCTCTCAGTGTGTTTCTCTGTGTGTCCCCCTGTGTGTCTCTCAGTATGTTTATCTGTGTGTCCCCCTGTGTGCCTTTCAGTATGTTTCTCTGTGTGTCCCCCTGTGTGTCTCTCAGTATGTTTCTCTGTGTGTCCCCCTGTGTGTCTCTCAGTATGTTTCTCTGTGTGTCCCCCTGTGTGTCTCTCAGTATGTTTATCTGTGTGTCCCCCTGTGTGCCTTTCAGTATGTTTCTCTGTGTGTCCCCCTGTGTGTCTCTCAGTATGTTTCTCTGTGTGTCCCCCTGTGTGTCTCTCAGTATGTTTCTCTGTGTGTCCCCCTGTGTGTCTTTCAGTATGTTTCTCTGTGTGTCCCCCTGTGTGTCTCTCAGTATGTTTCTCTGTGTGTACCCCTGTGTGTCTCTCAGTATGTTTCTCTGTGTGTACCCCTGTGTGTCTCTCAGTATGTTTCTCTGTGTGTCCCCCTGTGTGTCTCTCAGTATGTTTCTCTGTGTGTCCCCCTGTGTGTCTCTCAGTATGTTTCTCTGTGTGTCCCCCCTGTGTGTCTCTCAGTATGTTTCTCTGTGTGTCCCCCTGTGTGTCTCTCAGTATGTTTCTCTGTGTGTACCCCTGTGTGTCTCTCAGTATGTTTCTCTGTGTGTCCCCCTGTGTGTCTCTCAGTATGTTTCTCTGTGTGTCCCCCTGTGTGTCTTTCAGTATGTTTCTCTGTGTGTCCCTCTGTGTGTCTCTCAGTATGTTTCTCTGTGCGTCCCCCTGTGTGTCTCTCAGTATGTTTCTCTGTGTGTCCCCCTGTGTGTCTTTCAGTATGTTTCTCTGTGTGTCGCTCTGTGCGTCTCTCAGTATGATTCTCTGTGTGTCCCTCTGTGTGTCTCTCAGTATATTTCTCTGTGTGTCCCCCTGTGTGTCTCTCAGTATGTTTCTCTGTGTGTACCCCTGTGTGTCTCTCAGTATGTTTCTCTGTGTGTCCCTCTATGTGTCTCTCAGTATGTTTCTCTGTGTGTCCCTCTGTGTGTCTCTCAGTATGTTTCTCTGTGTGTCCCCCTGTGTGTCTCTCAGTATGTTTCTCTGTGTGTCCCTCTGTGTGTCTCTCAGTATGTTTCTCTGTGTGTCCCCCTGTGTGTCTCTCAGTATGTTTCTCTGTGTGTCCGCCTGTGTGTCTCTCAGTATGTTTCTCTGTGTGTCCGCCTGTGTGTCTCTCAGTATGTTTCTCTGTGTGTCCCCCTGTGTGTCTTTCAGTATGTTTCTCTGTGTGTCCCTCTATGTGTCTCTCAGTATGTTTATCTGTGTGTCCCCCTGTGTGTCTCTCAGTATGTTTATCTGTGTGTCCCCCTATGTGTCTCGCAGTGTCTTTCTCTGTGTGTCCCTCTGTGTGTCTCTCAGTATGTTTCTCTGTGTGTCCCTCTGTGTGTCTCTCAGTATGTTTCTCTGTGTGTCCCCATATGTGTCTCTCAGTATGTTTATCTGTGTGTCCCCCTATGTGTCTCTCAGTATGTTTATCTGTGTGTCCCCCTATGTGTCTCTCAGTATGTTTATCTGTGTGTCCCCATATGTGTCTCTCAGTATGTTTATCTGTGTGTCCCCCTATGTGTCTCGCAGTGTCTTTCTCTGTGTGTCCCTCTGTGTGTCTCTCAGTATGTTTCTCTGTGTGTCCCTCTGTGTGTCTCTCAGTATGTTTCTCTGTGTGTCCCTCTGTGTGTCTCTCAGTATGTTTCTCTGTGTGTCCCCATATGCGTCTCGCAGTGTCTTTCTCTGTGTGTCCCTCTGTGTGTCTCTCAGTATGTTTATCTGTGTGTCCCCCTATGTGTCTCGCAGTGTCTTTCTCTGTGTGCCCCTCTGTGTGTCTCTCAGTATGTTTATCTGTGTGTCCCCCTATGTGTCTCGCAGTGTCTTTCTCTGTGTGTCCCTCTATGTGTCTCTCAGTATGTTTATCTGTGTGTCCCCCTATGTGTCTCGCAGTGTCTTTCTCTGTGTGTCCCTCTGTGTGTCTCTCAGTATGTTTCTCTGTGTGTCCCCCTGTGTGTCTCGCAGTGTCTTTCTCTGTGTGTCCCTCTATGTGTCTCTCAGTATGTTTATCTGTGTGTCCCCCTATGTGTCTCGCAGTGTCTTTCTCTGTGTGTCCCTCTATGTGTCTCTCAGTATGTTTATCTGTGTGTCCCCCTATGTGTCTCGCAGTGTCTTTCTCTGTGTGTCCCTCTATGTGTCTCTCAGTATGTTTATCTGTGTGTCCCCCTATGTGTCTCGCAGTGTCTTTCTCTGTGTGTCCCTCTATGTGTCTCTCAGTATGCTTATCTGTGTGTCCCCCTATGTGTCTCTCAGTATGTTTCTCTGTGTGTCCCCCTGTGTGTCTCGCAGTGTCTTTCTCTGTGTGTCCCTCTATGTGTCTCTCAGTATGTTTATCTGTGATCCCCCTATGTGTCTCGCAGTGTCTTTCTCTGTGTGTCCCTCTGTGTGTCTCTCAGTATGTTTATCTGTGTGTCCCCCTATGTGTCTCGCAGTGTCTTTCTCTGTGTGTCCCTCTATGTGTCTCTCAGTATGTTTCTCTGTGTGTCCCCCTGTGTGTCTCTCAGTATGTTTCTCTGTGTGTCCCCCTGTGTGTCTTTCAGTATGTTTCTCTGTGTGTCCCTCTGTGTGTCTCTCAGTATGTTTCTCTGTGTGTCCCCCTGTGTGTCTCTCAGTATGTTTCTCTGTGGGTCCCTCTGTGTGCCTCTCAGCATGTTTCTCTGTGTGTCCCTCTGTGTGTCTTTCAGTATGTTTCTCTGTGTGTCCCCCTGTGTGTCTTTCAGTATGTTTCTCTGTGTGTCCCTCTATGTGTCTCTCAGTATGTTTCTCTGTGTGTCCCCCTGTGTGTCTCTCAGTATGTTTCTCTGTGTGTCCCCCTGTGTGTCTTTCAGTATGTTTCTCTGTGTGTCCCCCTGTGTGTCTCTCAGTATGTTTCTCTGTGTGTCCCCCTGTGTGTCTCTCAGTATGTTTCTCTGTGTGTCCCTCTATGTGTCTCTCAGTATGTTTCTCTGTGTGTCCCCCTGTGTGTCTCTCAGTATGTTTCTCTGTGTGTCCCCCTGTGTGTCTCTGAGTATGTTTCTCTGTGTGTCCCCCTGTGTGTCTCTCAGTATGTTTCTCTGTGTGTCCCTCTATGTGTCTCTCAGTATGTTTCTCTGTGTGTCCCCCTGTGTGTCTTTCAGTATGTTTCTCTGTGTGTCCCCCTGTGTGTCTTTCAGTATGTTTCTCTGTGTGTCCCCCTGTGTGTCTTTCAGTATGTTTCTCTGTGTGTCCCTCTGTGTGTCTCTCAGTATGTTTCTCTGTGTGTCCCCCTGTGTGTCTCTCAGTATGTTTCTCTGTGTGTCCCCCTGTGTGTCTTTCAGTATGTTTCTCTGTGTGTCCCTCTGTGTGTCTCTCAGTATGTTTCTCTGTGTGTCCCCCTGTGTGTCTCTCAGTATGTTTCTCTGTGTGTCCCCCTGTGTGTCTTTCAGTATGTTTCTCTGTGTGTCCCTCTGTGTGTCTCTCAGTATGTTTCTCTGTGTGTCCCCCTGTGTGTCTTGCAGTATGTTTCTCTGTGTGTCCCTCTGTGTGTCTCTCAGTATGTTTCTCTGTGTGTCCCCCTGTGTGTCTCTCAGTATGTTTCTCTGTGTGTCCCCCTGTGTGTCTCTCAGTATGTTTCTCTGTGTGTCCCCCTGTGTGTCTTTCAGTATGTTTCTCTGTGTGTCCCTCTGTGTGTCTCTCAGTATGTTTCTCTGTGTGTCCCCCTGTGTGTCTCTCAGTATGTTTCTCTGTGTGTCCCCCTGTGTGTCTTTCAGTATGTTTCTCTGTGTGTCCCTCTGTGTGTCTCTCAGTATGTTTCTCTGTGTGTCCCCCTGTGTGTCTCTCAGTATGTTTCTCTGTGTGTCCCCCTGTGTGTCTTTCAGTATGTTTCTCTGTGTGTCCCTCTGTGTGTCTCTCAGTATGTTTCTCTGTGTGTCCCCCTGTGTGTCTCTCAGTATGTTTCTCTGTGTGTCCCCCTGTGTGTCTCTCAGTATGTTTCTCTGTGTGTCCCCCTGTGTGTCTTTCAGTATGTTTCTCTGTGTGTCCCTCTGTGTGTCTCTCAGTATGTTTCTCTGTGTGTCCCCCTGTGTGTCTCTCAGTATGTTTCTCTGTGTGTCCCCCTGTGTGTCTCTCAGTATGTTTCTCTGTGTGTCCCTCTGTGTGTCTCTCAGTATGTTTCTCTGTGTGTCCCTCTGTGTGTCTCTCAGTATGTTTCTCTGTGTGTCCCTCTGTGTGTCTCTCAGTATGTTTCTCTGTGTGTCCCCCTGTGTGTCTCTCAGTATGTTTCTCTGTGTGTCCCCCTGTGTGTCTTTCAGTATGTTTCTCTGTGTGTCCCTCTGTGTGTCTCTCAGTATGTTTCTCTGTGTGTCCCCCTGTGTGTCTTTCAGTATGTTTCTCTGTGTGTCCCTCTGTGTGTCTCTCAGTATGTTTCTCTGTGTGTCCCTCTGTGTGTCTCTCAGTATGTTTCTCTGTGTGTCCCCCTGTGTGTCTTTCAGTATGTTTCTCTGTGTGTCCCTCTGTGTGTCTCTCAGTATGTTTCTCTGTGTGTCCCTCTGTGTGTCTCTCAGTATGTTTCTCTGTGTGTCCCTCTGTGTGTCTCTCAGTATGTTTCTCTGTGTATCCCCCTGTGTGTCTCTCAGTATGTTTCTCTGTGTGTCCCTCTGTGTGTCTCTCAGTATGTTTCTCTGTGTGTCCCCCTGTGTGTCTCTCAGTATGTTTCTCTGTGTATCCCCCTGTGTGTCTCTCAGTATGTTTCTCTGTGTGTCCCTCTGTGTGTCTCTCAGTATGTTTCTCTGTGTGTCCCCCTGTGTGTCTCTCAGTATGTTTCTCTGTGTGTCCCTCTGTGTGTCTCTCAGTATGTTTCTCTGTGTGTCCCCCTGTGTGTCTCTCAGTATGTTTCTCTGTGTGTCCCCCTGTGTGTCTTTCAGTATGTTTCTCTGTGTGTCCCTCTGTGTGTCTCTCAGTATGTTTCTCTGTGTGTCCCCCTGTGTGTCTTTCAGTATGTTTCTCTGTGTGTCCCTCTGTGTGTCTCTCAGTATGTTTCTCTGTGTGTCCCTCTGTGTGTCTCTCAGTATGTTTCTCTGTGTGTCCCTCTGTGTGTCTCTCAGTATGTTTCTCTGTGTGTCCCCCTGTGTGTCTCTCAGTATGTTTCTCTGTGTGTCCCCCTGTGTGTCTTTCAGTATGTTTCTCTGTGTGTCCCTCTGTGTGTCTCTCAGTATGTTTCTCTGTGTGTCCCCCTGTGTGTCTTTCAGTATGTTTCTCTGTGTGTCCCCCTGTGTGTCTCTCAGTATGTTTCTCTGTGTGTCCCTCTGTGTGTCTCTCAGTATGTTTCTCTGTGTGTCCCCCTGTGTGTCTCTCAGTATGTTTCTCTGTGTGTCCCTCTATGTGTCTCTCAGTATGTTTCTCTGTGTGTCCCCCTGTGTGTCTCTCAGTATGTTTCTCTGTGTGTCCCCCTGTGTGTCTCTCAGTATGTTTCTCTGTGTGTCCCTCTGTGTGTCTCTCAGTATGTTTCTCTGTGTGTCCCCCTGTGTGTCTCTCAGTATGTTTCTCTGTGTGTCCCCCTGTGTGTCTTTCAGTATGTTTCTCTGTGTGTCCCTCTGTGTGTCTCTCAGTATGTTTCTCTGTGTGTCCCCCTGTGTGTCTTTCAGTATGTTTCTCTGTGTGTCCCCCTATGTGTCTTTCAGTATGTTTCTCTGTGTGTCCCTCTATGTGTCTCTCAGTGTGTTTCTCTGTGTGTCCCCCTGTGTGTCTCTCAGTATGTTTCTCTGTGTGTCCCTCTGTGTGTCTCTCAGTATGTTTCTCTGTGTGTCCCCCTGTGTGTCTCTCAGTATGTTTCTCTGTGTGTCCCCCTGTGTGTCTCTCAGTATGTTTCTCTGTGTGTCCCGCTGTGTGTCTCTCAGTATGTTTCTCTGTGTGTCCCCCTGTGTGTCTCTCAGTATGTTTCTCTGTGTGTCCCCTTGTGTGTCTCTCAGTATGTGTCTCTGTGTGTCCCTCTGTGTGTCTCTCAGTATGTTTCTCTGTGTGTCCCCCTGTGTGTCTTTCAGTATGTTTCTCTGTGTGTCCCTCTGTGTGTCTCTCAGTATGTTTCTCTGTGTGTCCCCCTGTGTGTCTCTCAGTATGTTTCTCTGTGTGTCCCCCTGTGTGTCTCTCAGTATGTTTCTCTGTGTGTCCCCCTGTGTGTCTCTCAGTGTGTTTCTCTGTGTGTCCCCCTGTGTGTCTCTCAGTATGTTTATCTGTGTGTCCCCCTGTGTGCCTTTCAGTATGTTTCTCTGTGTGTCCCCCTGTGTGTCTCTCAGTATGTTTCTCTGTGTGTCCCCCTGTGTGTCTCTCAGTATGTTTCTCTGTGTGTCCCCCTGTGTGTCTCTCAGTATGTTTCTCTGTGTGTCCCTCTGTGTGTCTCTCAGTATGTTTCTCTGTGTGTCCCTCTTGTGTCTCTCAGTATGTTTCTCTGTGTGTCCCTCTGTGTGTCTCTCAGTATGTTTCTCTGTGTGTCCCCCTGTGTGTCTCTCAGTATGTTTCTCTGTGTGTCCCCCTGTGTGTCTTTCAGTATGTTTCTCTGTGTGTCCCCCTGTGTGTCTCTCAGTATGTTTCTCTGTGTGTACCCCTGTGTGTCTCTCAGTATGTTTCTCTGTGTGTCCCTCTATGTGTCTCTCAGTATGTTTCTCTGTGTGTCCCTCTGTGTGTCTCTCAGTATGTTTCTCTGTGTGTCCCCCTGTGTGTCTCTCAGTATGTTTCTCTGTGTGTCCCTCTGTGTGTCTCTCAGTATGTTTCTCTGTGTGTCCCCCTGTGTGTCTCTCAGTATGTTTCTCTGTGTGTCCGCCTGTGTGTCTCTCAGTATGTTTCTCTGTGTGTCCGCCTGTGTGTCTCTCAGTATGTTTCTCTGTGTGTCCCCCTGTGTGTCTTTCAGTATGTTTCTCTGTGTGTCCCTCTATGTGTCTCTCAGTATGCTTATCTGTGTGTCCCCCTGTGTGTCTCTCAGTATGTTTATCTGTGTGTCCCCCTATGTGTCTCGCAGTGTCTTTCTCTGTGTGTCCCTCTGTGTGTCTCTCAGTATGTTTCTCTGTGTGTCCCTCTGTGTGTCTCTCAGTATGTTTCTCTGTGTGTCCCCATATGTGTCTCTCAGTATGTTTATCTGTGTGTCCCCCTATGTGTCTCTCAGTATGTTTATCTGTGTGTCCCCCTATGTGTCTCTCAGTATGTTTATCTGTGTGTCCCCATATGTGTCTCTCAGTATGTTTATCTGTGTGTCCCCCTATGTGTCTCGCAGTGTCTTTCTCTGTGTGTCCCTCTGTGTGTCTCTCAGTATGTTTCTCTGTGTGTCCCTCTGTGTGTCTCTCAGTATGTTTCTCTGTGTGTCCCTCTGTGTGTCTCTCAGTATGTTTCTCTGTGTGTCCCCATATGTGTCTCGCAGTGTCTTTCTCTGTGTGTCCCTCTGTGTGTCTCTCAGTATGTTTATCTGTGTGTCCCCCTATGTGTCTCGCAGTGTCTTTCTCTGTGTGTCCCTCTGTGTGTCTCTCAGTATGTTTATCTGTGTGTCCCCCTATGTGTCTCGCAGTGTCTTTCTCTGTGTGTCCCTCTATGTGTCTCTCAGTATGTTTATCTGTGTGTCCCCCTATGTGTCTCGCAGTGTCTTTCTCTGTGTGTCCCTCTGTGTGTCTCTCAGTATGTTTCTCTGTGTGTCCCCCTGTGTGTCTCGCAGTGTCTTTCTCTGTGTGTCCCTCTATGTGTCTCTCAGTATGTTTATCTGTGTGTCCCCCTATGTGTCTCGCAGTGTCTTTCTCTGTGTGTCCCTCTATGTGTCTCTCAGTATGTTTATCTGTGTGTCCCCCTATGTGTCTCGCAGTGTCTTTCTCTGTGTGTCCCTCTATGTGTCTCTCAGTATGTTTATCTGTGTGTCCCCCTATGTGTCTCGCAGTGTCTTTCTCTGTGTGTCCCTCTATGTGTCTCTCAGTATGCTTATCTGTGTGTCCCCCTATGTGTCTCTCAGTATGTTTCTCTGTGTGTCCCCCTGTGTGTCTCGCAGTGTCTTTCTCTGTGTGTCCCTCTATGTGTCTCTCAGTATGTTTATCTGTGTGTCCCCCTATGTGTCTCGCAGTGTCTTTCTCTGTGTGTCCCTCTGTGTGTCTCTCAGTATGTTTATCTGTGTGTCCCCCTATGTGTCTCGCAGTGTCTTTCTCTGTATCTCCCTCTATGTGTCTCTCAGTATGTTTCTCTGTGTGTCCCCCTGTGTGTCTCTCAGTATGTTTCTCTGTGTGTCCCCCTGTGTGTCTTTCAGTATGTTTCTCTGTGTGTCCCTCTGTGTGTCTCTCAGTATGTTTCTCTGTGTGTCCCCCTGTGTGTCTCTCAGTATGTTTCTCTGTGTGTCCCTCTGTGTGCCTCTCACCATGATTCTCTGTGTGTCCCCCTGTGTGTCTTTCAGTATGTTTCTCTGTGTGTCCCCCTGTGTGTCTTTCAGTATGTTTCTCTGTGTGTCCCTCTATGTGTCTCTCAGTATGTTTCTCTGTGTGTCCCCCTGTGTGTCTCTCAGTATGTTTCTCTGTGTGTCCCCCTGTGTGTCTTTCAGTATGTTTCTCTGTGTGTCCCCCTGTGTGTCTCTCAGTATGTTTCTCTGTGTGTCCCCCTGTGTGTCTCTCAGTATGTTTCTCTGTGTGTCCCTCTATGTGTCTCTCAGTATGTTTCTCTGTGTGTCCCCCTGTGTGTCTCTCAGTATGTTTCTCTGTGTGTCCCCCTGTGTGTCTCTGAGTATGTTTCTCTGTGTGTCCCCCTGTGTGTCTCTCAGTATGTTTCTCTGTGTGTCCCTCTATGTGTCTCTCAGTATGTTTCTCTGTGTGTCCCCCTGTGTGTCTTTCAGTATGTTTCTCTGTGTGTCCCTCTGTGTGTCTCTCAGTATGTTTCTCTGTGTGTCCCCCTGTGTGTCTCTCAGTATGTTTCTCTGTGTGTCCCCCTGTGTGTCTTTCAGTATGTTTCTCTGTGTGTCCCTCTGTGTGTCTCTCAGTATGTTTCTCTGTGTGTCCCCCTGTGTGTCTCTCAGTATGTTTCTCTGTGTGTCCCCCTGTGTGTCTCTCAGTATGTTTCTCTGTGTGTCCCCCTGTGTGTCTTTCAGTATGTTTCTCTGTGTGTCCCTCTGTGTGTCTCTCAGTATGTTTCTCTGTGTGTCCCCCTGTGTGTCTCTCAGTATGTTTCTCTGTGTGTCCCCCTGTGTGTCTTTCAGTATGTTTCTCTGTGTGTCCCTCTGTGTGTCTCTCAGTATGTTTCTCTGTGTGTCCCCCTGTGTGTCTCTCAGTATGTTTCTCTGTGTGTCCCCCTGTGTGTCTTTCAGTATGTTTCTCTGTGTGTCCCTCTGTGTGTCTCTCAGTATGTTTCTCTGTGTGTCCCCCTGTGTGTCTCTCAGTATGTTTCTCTGTGTGTCCCCCTGTGTGTCTTTCAGTATGTTTCTCTGTGTGTCGCTCTGTGTGTCTCTCAGTATGTTTCTCTGTGTGTCCCCCTGTGTGTCTCTCAGTATGTTTCTCTGTGTGTCCCCCTGTGTGTCTCTCAGTATGTTTCTCTGTGTGTCCCCCTGTGTGTCTTTCAGTATGTTTCTCTGTGTGTCCCTCTGTGTGTCTCTCAGTATGTTTCTCTGTGTGTCCCCCTGTGTGTCTCTCAGTATGTTTCTCTGTGTGTCCCCCTGTGTGTCTCTCAGTATGTTTCTCTGTGTGTCCCTCTGTGTGTCTCTCAGTATGTTTCTCTGTGTGTCCCTCTGTGTGTCTCTCAGTATGTTTCTCTGTGTGTCCCTCTGTGTGTCTCTCAGTATGTTTCTCTGTGTGTCCCCCTGTGTGTCTCTCAGTATGTTTCTCTGTGTGTCCCTCTGTGTGTCTCTCAGTATGTTTCTCTGTGTGTCCCCCTGTGTGTCTCTCAGTATGTTTCTCTGTGTGTCCCTCTATGTGTCTCTCAGTATGTTTCTCTGTGTGTCCCCCTGTGTGTCTCTCAGTATGTTTCTCTGTGTGTCCCCCTGTGTGTCTCTCAGTATGTTTCTCTGTGTGTCCCCCTGTGTGTCTTTCAGTATGTTTCTCTGTGTGTCCCTCTGTGTGTCTCTCAGTATGTTTCTCTGTGTGTCCCCCTGTGTGTCTTTCAGTATGTTTCTCTGTGTGTCCCTCTGTGTGTCTCTCAGTATGTTTCTCTGTGTGTCCCTCTGTGTGTCTCTCAGTATGTTTCTCTGTGTGTCCCTCTGTGTGTCTCTCAGTATGTTTCTCTGTGTGTCCCTCTGTGTGTCTCTCAGTATGTTTCTCTGTGTGTCCCTCTGTGTGTCTCTCAGTATGTTTCTCTGTGTGTCCCTCTGTGTGTCTCTCAGTATGTTTCTCTGTGTGTCCCCCTGTGTGTCTCTCAGTATGTTTCTCTGTGTGTCCCCCTGTGTGTCTCTCAGTATGTTTCTCTGTGTGTCCCCCTGTGTGTCTCTCAGTATGTTTCTCTGTGTGTCCCTCTATGTGTCTCTCAGTATGTTTCTCTGTGTGTCCCCCTATGTGTCTCTCAGTATGTTTCTCTGTGTGTCCCCCTATGTGTCTCTCAGTATGTTTCTCTGTGTGTCCCCCTGTGTGTCTCTCAGTATGTTTCTCTGTGTGTCCCCCTGTGTGTCTCTCAGTATGTTTCTCTGTGTGTCCCTCTATGTGTCTCTCAGTATGTTTCTCTGTGTGTCCCCCTGTGTGTCTCTCAGTATGTTTCTCTGTGTGTCCCCCTGTGTGTCTCTCAGTATGTTTCTCTGTGTGTCCCCCTGTGTGTCTTTCAGTATGTTTCTCTGTGTGTCCCTCTGTGTGTCTCTCAGTATGTTTCTCTGTGTGTCCCCCTGTGTGTCTTTCAGTATGTTTCTTTGTGTGTCCCTCTGTGTGTCTCTCAGTATGTTTCTCTGTGTGTCCCTCTGTGTGTCTCTCAGTATGTTTCTCTGTGTGTCCCTCTGTGTGTCTCTCAGTATGTTTCTCTGTGTGTCCCTCTGTGTGTCTCTCAGTATGTTTCTCTGTGTGTCCCTCTGTGTGTCTCTCAGTATGTTTCTCTGTGTGTCCCTCTGTGTGTCTCTCAGTATGTTTCTCTGTGTGTCCCTCTGTGTGTCTCTCAGTATGTTTCTCTGTGTATCCCCCTGTGTGTCTCTCAGTATGTTTCTCTGTGTGTCCCTCTGTGTGTCTCTCAGTATGTTTCTCTGTGTGTCCCCCTGTGTGTCTCTCAGTATGTTTCTCTGTGTGTACCCCTGTGTGTCTCTCAGTATGTTTCTCTGTGTGTCCCCCTGTGTGTCTCTCAGTATGTTTCTCTGTGTGTCCCTCTGTGTGTCTCTCAGTATGTTTCTCTGTGTGTCCCTCTGTGTGTCTCTCAGTATGTTTCTCTGTGTGTCCCCCTGTGTGTCTCTCAGTATGTTTCTCTGTGTGTCCCCCTGTGTGTCTTTCAGTATGTTTCTCTGTGTGTCCCCCTGTGTGTCTCTCACTATGTTTCTCTGTGTGTCCCCATATGTGTCTCTCAGTGTGTTTCTCTGTGTGTCCCCCTGTGTGTCTCTCAGTATGTTTCTCTGTGTGTCCCTCTGTGTGTCTCTCAGTATGTTTCTCTGTGTGTCCCTCTGTGTGTCTCTCAGTATGTTTCTCTGTGTGTCCCCCTGTGTGTCTCTCAGTATGTTTCTCTGTGTGTCCCTCTGTGTGTCTCTCAGTATGTTTCTCTGTGTGTCCCCCTGTGTGTCTCTCAGTATGTTTCTCTGTGTGTCCCTCTGTGTGTCTCTCAGTATGTTTCTCTGTGTGTCCCCCTGTGTGTCTCTCAGTATGTTTCTCTGTGTGTCCCCCTGTGTGTCTTTCAGTATGTTTCTCTGTGTGTCCCTCTATGTGTCTCTCAGTATGTTTCTCTGTGTGTCCCCCTGTGTGTCTTTCAGTATGTTTCTCTGTGTGTCCCTCTGTGTGTCTCTCAGTATGTTTCTCTGTGTGTCCCCCTGTGTGTCTTTCAGTATGTTTCTCTGTGTGTCCCTCTGTGTGTCTCTCAGTATGTTTCTCTGTGTGTCCCTCTGTGTGTCTCTCAGTATGTTTCTCTGTGTGTCCCTCTGTGTGTCTCTCAGTATGTTTCTCTGTGTGTCCCCCTGTGTGTCTCTCAGTATGTTTCTCTGTGTGTCCCCCTGTGTGTCTTTCAGTATGTTTCTCTGTGTGTCCCTCTGTGTGACTCTCAGTATGTTTCTGTGTGTGTCCCCCTGTGTGTCTTTCAGTATGTTTCTCTGTGTGTCCCCCTGTGTGTCTCTCAGTATGTTTCTCTGTGTGTCCCTCTGTGTGTCTCTCAGTATGTTTCTCTGTGTGTCCCCCTGTGTGTCTCTCAGTATGTTTCTCTGTGTGTCCCTCTATGTGTCTCTCAGTATGTTTCTCTGTGTGTCCCCCTGTGTGTCTCTCAGTATGTTTCTCTGTGTGTCCCCCTGTGTGTCTCTCAGTATGTTTCTCTGTGTGTCCCTCTGTGTGTCTCTCAGTATGTTTCTCTGTGTGTCCCCCTGAGTGTCTCTCAGTATGTTTCTCTGTGTGTCCCCCTGTGTGTCTTTCAGTATGTTTCTCTGTGTGTCCCTCTGTGTGTCTCTCAGTATGTTTCTCTGTGTGTCCCCCTGTGTGTCTTTCAGTATGTTTCTCTGTGTGTCCCCCTATGTGTCTTTCAGTATGTTTCTCTGTGTGTCCCCCTGTGTGTCTCTCAGTATGTTTCTCTGTGTGTCCCCCTGTGTGTCTCTCAGTATGTTTCTCTGTGTGTCCCCCTGTGTGTCTCTCAGTATGTTTCTCTGTGTGTCCCCTTGTGTGTCTCTCAGTATGTTTCTCTGTGTGTCCCTCTGTGTGTCTCTCAGTATGTTTCTCTGTGTGTCCCCCTGTGTGTCTTTCAGTATGTTTCTCTGTGTGTCCCTCTGTGTGTCTCTCAGTATGTTTCTCTGTGTGTCCCCCTGTGTGTCTCTCAGTATGTTTCTCTGTGTGTCCCCCTGTGTGTCTCTCAGTATGTTTCTCTGTGTGTCCCCCTGTGTGTCTCTCAGTGTGTTTCTCTGTGTGTCCCCCTGTGTGTCTCTCAGTATGTTTCTCTGTGTGTCCCCCTGTGTGTCTTTCAGTATGTTTCTCTGTGTGTCCCCCTGTGTGTCTCTCAGTATGTTTCTCTGTGTGTCCCCCTGTGTGTCTCTCAGTATGTTTCTCTGTGTGTCCCTCTATGTGTCTCTCAGTATGTTTCTCTGTGTGTCCCCCTGTGTGTCTCTCAGTATGTTTCTCTGTGTGTCCCCCTGTGTGTCTCTGAGTATGTTTCTCTGTGTGTCCCCCTGTGTGTCTCTCAGTATGTTTCTCTGTGTGTCCCTCTATGTGTCTCTCAGTATGTTTCTCTGTGTGTCCCCCTGTGTGTCTTTCAGTATGTTTCTCTGTGTGTCCCTCTGTGTGTCTCTCAGTATGTTTCTCTGTGTGTCCCCCTGTGTGTCTCTCAGTATGTTTCTCTGTGTGTCCCCCTGTGTGTCTTTCAGTATGTTTCTCTGTGTGTCCCTCTGTGTGTCTCTCAGTATGTTTCTCTGTGTGTCCCCCTGTGTGTCTCTCAGTATGTTTCTCTGTGTGTCCCCCTGTGTGTCTCTCAGTATGTTTCTCTGTGTGTCCCCCTGTGTGTCTTTCAGTATGTTTCTCTGTGTGTCCCTCTGTGTGTCTCTCAGTATGTTTCTCTGTGTGTCCCCCTGTGTGTCTCTCAGTATGTTTCTCTGTGTGTCCCCCTGTGTGTCTTTCAGTATGTTTCTCTGTGTGTCCCTCTGTGTGTCTCTCAGTATGTTTCTCTGTGTGTCCCCCTGTGTGTCTCTCAGTATGTTTCTCTGTGTGTCCCCCTGTGTGTCTTTCAGTATGTTTCTCTGTGTGTCCCTCTGTGTGTCTCTCAGTATGTTTCTCTGTGTGTCCCCCTGTGTGTCTCTCAGTATGTTTCTCTGTGTGTCCCCCTGTGTGTCTTTCAGTATGTTTCTCTGTGTGTCGCTCTGTGTGTCTCTCAGTATGTTTCTCTGTGTGTCCCCCTGTGTGTCTCTCAGTATGTTTCTCTGTGTGTCCCCCTGTGTGTCTCTCAGTATGTTTCTCTGTGTGTCCCCCTGTGTGTCTTTCAGTATGTTTCTCTGTGTGTCCCTCTGTGTGTCTCTCAGTATGTTTCTCTGTGTGTCCCCCTGTGTGTCTCTCAGTATGTTTCTCTGTGTGTCCCCCTGTGTGTCTCTCAGTATGTTTCTCTGTGTGTCCCTCTGTGTGTCTCTCAGTATGTTTCTCTGTGTGTCCCTCTGTGTGTCTCTCAGTATGTTTCTCTGTGTGTCCCTCTGTGTGTCTCTCAGTATGTTTCTCTGTGTGTCCCCCTGTGTGTCTCTCAGTATGTTTCTCTGTGTGTCCCTCTGTGTGTCTCTCAGTATGTTTCTCTGTGTGTCCCCCTGTGTGTCTCTCAGTATGTTTCTCTGTGTGTCCCTCTATGTGTCTCTCAGTATGTTTCTCTGTGTGTCCCCCTGTGTGTCTCTCAGTATGTTTCTCTGTGTGTCCCCCTGTGTGTCTCTCAGTATGTTTCTCTGTGTGTCCCCCTGTGTGTCTTTCAGTATGTTTCTCTGTGTGTCCCTCTGTGTGTCTCTCAGTATGTTTCTCTGTGTGTCCCCCTGTGTGTCTTTCAGTATGTTTCTCTGTGTGTCCCTCTGTGTGTCTCTCAGTATGTTTCTCTGTGTGTCCCTCTGTGTGTCTCTCAGTATGTTTCTCTGTGTGTCCCTCTGTGTGTCTCTCAGTATGTTTCTCTGTGTGTCCCTCTGTGTGTCTCTCAGTATGTTTCTCTGTGTGTCCCTCTGTGTGTCTCTCAGTATGTTTCTCTGTGTGTCCCTCTGTGTGTCTCTCAGTATGTTTCTCTGTGTGTCCCCCTGTGTGTCTCTCAGTATGTTTCTCTGTGTGTCCCCCTGTGTGTCTCTCAGTATGTTTCTCTGTGTGTCCCCCTGTGTGTCTCTCAGTATGTTTCTCTGTGTGTCCCTCTATGTGTCTCTCAGTATGTTTCTCTGTGTGTCCCCCTATGTGTCTCTCAGTATGTTTCTCTGTGTGTCCCCCTATGTGTCTCTCAGTATGTTTCTCTGTGTGTCCCCCTGTGTGTCTCTCAGTATGTTTCTCTGTGTGTCCCCCTGTGTGTCTCTCAGTATGTTTCTCTGTGTGTCCCTCTATGTGTCTCTCAGTATGTTTCTCTGTGTGTCCCCCTGTGTGTCTCTCAGTATGTTTCTCTGTGTGTCCCCCTGTGTGTCTCTCAGTATGTTTCTCTGTGTGTCCCCCTGTGTGTCTTTCAGTATGTTTCTCTGTGTGTCCCTCTGTGTGTCTCTCAGTATGTTTCTCTGTGTGTCCCCCTGTGTGTCTTTCAGTATGTTTCTCTGTGTGTCCCTCTGTGTGTCTCTCAGTATGTTTCTCTGTGTGTCCCTCTGTGTGTCTCTCAGTATGTTTCTCTGTGTGTCCCTCTGTGTGTCTCTCAGTATGTTTCTCTGTGTGTCCCTCTGTGTGTCTCTCAGTATGTTTCTCTGTGTGTCCCTCTGTGTGTCTCTCAGTATGTTTCTCTGTGTGTCCCTCTGTGTGTCTCTCAGTATGTTTCTCTGTGTGTCCCTCTGTGTGTCTCTCAGTATGTTTCTCTGTGTATCCCCCTGTGTGTCTCTCAGTATGTTTCTCTGTGTGTCCCTCTGTGTGTCTCTCAGTATGTTTCTCTGTGTGTCCCCCTGTGTGTCTCTCAGTATGTTTCTCTGTGTGTACCCCTGTGTGTCTCTCAGTATGTTTCTCTGTGTGTCCCCCTGTGTGTCTCTCAGTATGTTTCTCTGTGTGTCCCTCTGTGTGTCTCTCAGTATGTTTCTCTGTGTGTCCCTCTGTGTGTCTCTCAGTATGTTTCTCTGTGTGTCCCCCTGTGTGTCTCTCAGTATGTTTCTCTGTGTGTCCCCCTGTGTGTCTTTCAGTATGTTTCTCTGTGTGTCCCCCTGTGTGTCTCTCACTATGTTTCTCTGTGTGTCCCCATATGTGTCTCTCAGTGTGTTTCTCTGTGTGTCCCCCTGTGTGTCTCTCAGTATGTTTCTCTGTGTGTCCCTCTGTGTGTCTCTCAGTATGTTTCTCTGTGTGTCCCTCTGTGTGTCTCTCAGTATGTTTCTCTGTGTGTCCCCCTGTGTGTCTCTCAGTATGTTTCTCTGTGTGTCCCTCTGTGTGTCTCTCAGTATGTTTCTCTGTGTGTCCCCCTGTGTGTCTCTCAGTATGTTTCTCTGTGTGTCCCTCTGTGTGTCTCTCAGTATGTTTCTCTGTGTGTCCCCCTGTGTGTCTCTCAGTATGTTTCTCTGTGTGTCCCCCTGTGTGTCTTTCAGTATGTTTCTCTGTGTGTCCCTCTGTGTGTCTCTCAGTATGTTTCTCTGTGTGTCCCCCTGTGTGTCTTTCAGTATGTTTCTCTGTGTGTCCCTCTGTGTGTCTCTCAGTGTGTTTCTCTGTGTGTCCCTCTGTGTGTCTCTCAGTATGTTTCTCTGTGTGTCCCTCTGTGTGTCTCTCAGTATGTTTCTCTGTGTGTCCCCCTGTGTGTCTCTCAGTATGTTTCTCTGTGTGTCCCCCTGTGTGTCTTTCAGTATGTTTCTCTGTGTGTCCCTCTGTGTGACTCTCAGTATGTTTCTGTGTGTGTCCCCCTGTGTGTCTTTCAGTATGTTTCTCTGTGTGTCCCCCTGTGTGTCTCTCAGTATGTTTCTCTGTGTGTCCCTCTGTGTGTCTCTCAGTATGTTTCTCTGTGTGTCCCCCTGTGTGTCTCTCAGTATGTTTCTCTGTGTGTCCCTCTATGTGTCTCTCAGTATGTTTCTCTGTGTGTCCCCCTGTGTGTCTCTCAGTATGTTTCTCTGTGTGTCCCCCTGTGTGTCTCTCAGTATGTTTCTCTGTGTGTCCCTCTGTGTGTCTCTCAGTATGTTTCTCTGTGTGTCCCCCTGAGTGTCTCTCAGTATGTTTCTCTGTGTGTCCCCCTGTGTGTCTTTCAGTATGTTTCTCTGTGTGTCCCTCTGTGTGTCTCTCAGTATGTTTCTCTGTGTGTCCCCCTGTGTGTCTTTCAGTATGTTTCTCTGTGTGTCCCCCTATGTGTCTTTCAGTATGTTTCTCTGTGTGTCCCCCTGTGTGTCTCTCAGTATGTTTCTCTGTGTGTCCCCCTGTGTGTCTCTCAGTATGTTTCTCTGTGTGTCCCCCTGTGTGTCTCTCAGTATGTTTCTCTGTGTGTCCCCTTGTGTGTCTCTCAGTATGTTTCTCTGTGTGTCCCTCTGTGTGTCTCTCAGTATGTTTCTCTGTGTGTCCCCCTGTGTGTCTTTCAGTATGTTTCTCTGTGTGTCCCTCTGTGTGTCTCTCAGTATGTTTCTCTGTGTGTCCCCCTGTGTGTCTCTCAGTATGTTTCTCTGTGTGTCCCCCTGTGTGTCTCTCAGTATGTTTCTCTGTGTGTCCCCCTGTGTGTCTCTCAGTGTGTTTCTCTGTGTGTCCCCCTGTGTGTCTCTCAGTATGTTTATCTGTGTGTCCCCCTGTGTGCCTTTCAGTATGTTTCTCTGTGTGTCCCCCTGTGTGTCTCTCAGTATGTTTCTCTGTGTGTCCCCCTGTGTGTCTCTCAGTATGTTTCTCTGTGTGTCCCCCTGTGTGTCTGTCAGTATGTTTCTCTGTGTGTCCCCCTGTGTGTCTTTCAGTATGTTTCTCTGTGTGTCCCCCTGTGTGTCTCTCAGTATGTTTCTCTGTGTGTACCCCTGTGTGTCTCTCAGTATGTTTCTGTGTGTGTACCCCTGTGTGTCTCTCAGTATGTTTCTCTGTGTGTCCCCCTGTGTGTCTCTCAGTACGTTTCTCTGTGTGTCCCCCTGTGTGTCTTTCAGTATGTTTCTCTGTGTGTCTCCCTGTGTGTCTCTCAGTATGTTTCTCTGTGTGTCCCCCTGTGTGTCTCTCAGTATGTTTCTCTGTGTGTACCCCTGTGTGTCTCTCAGTATGTTTCTCTGTGTGTCCCCCTGTGTGTCTCTCAGTATGTTTCTCTGTGTGTCCCCCTGTGTGTCTTTCAGTATGTTTCTCTGTGTGTCCCTCTGTGTGTCTCTCAGTATGTTTCTCTGTGTGTCCCCCTGTGTGTCTCTCAGTATGTTTCTCTGTGTGTCCCCCTGTGTGTCTTTCAGTATGTTTCTCTGTGTGTCCCCCTGTGTGTCTCTCAGTATGTTTCTCTGTGTGTCCCCCTGTGTGTCTTTCAGTATGTTTCTCTGTGTGTCCCCCTGTGTGTCTCTCAGTATGTTTCTCTGTGTGTACCCCTGTGTGTCTCTCAGTATGTTTCTCTGTGTGTACCCCTGTGTGTCTCTCAGTATGTTTCTCTGTGTGTCCCCCTGTGTGTCTCTCAGTATGTTTCTCTGTGTGTCCCCCTGTGTGTCTCTCAGTATGTTTCTCTGTGTGTCCCCCCTGTGTGTCTCTCAGTACGTTTCTCTGTGTGTCCCCCTGTGTGTCTCTCAGTATGTTTCTCTGTGTGTACCCCTGTGTGTCTCTCAGTATGTTTCTCTGTGTGTCCCCCTGTGTGTCTCTCAGTATGTTTCTCTGTGTGTCCCCCTATGTGTCTTTCAGTATGTTTCTCTGTGTGTCCCTCTGTGTGTCTCTCAGTATGTTCCTCTGTGTGTCCCCCTGTGTGTCTCTCAGTATGTTTCTCTGTGTGTCCCCCTGTGTGTCTTTCAGTATGTTTCTCTGTGTGTCGCTCTGTGCGTCTCTCAGTATGATTCTCTGTGTGTCCCTCTGTGTGTCTCTCAGTATATTTCTCTGTGTGTCCCCCTGTGTGTCTCTCAGTATGTTTCTCTGTGTGTACCCCTGTGTGTCTCTCAGTATGTTTCTCTGTGTGTCCCTCTATGTGTCTCTCAGTATGTTTCTCTGTGTGTCCCTTCTGTGTGTCTCTCAGTATGTTTCTCTGTGTGTCCCCCTGTGTGTCTCTCAGTATGTTTCTCTGTGTGTCCCCCTGTGTGTCTCTCAGTATGTTTCTCTGTGTGTCCCCCTGTGTGTCTTTCAGTATGTTTCTCTGTGTGTCGCTCTGTGCGTCTCTCGGTATGATTCTCTGTGTGTCCCTCTGTGTGTCTCTCAGTATATTTCTCTGTGTGTCCCCCTGTGTGTCTCTCAGTATGTTTCTCTGTGTGTACCCCTGTGTGTCTCTCAGTATGTTTCTCTGTGTGTCCCTCTATGTGTCTCTCAGTATGTTTCTCTGTGTGTCCCTTCTGTGTGTCTCTCAGTATGTTTCTCTGTGTGTCCCCCTGTGTGTCTCTCAGTATGTTTCTCTGTGTGTCCCTCTGTGTGTCTCTCAGTATGTTTCTCTGTGTGTCCCTCTGTGTGTCTCTCAGTATGTTTCTCTGTGTGTCCCCCTGTGTGTCTCTCAGTATGTTTCTCTGTGTGTCCCCCTGTGTGTCTCTCAGTATGTTTCTCTGTGTGTCCCCCTGTGTGTCTCTCAGTATGTTTCTCTGTGTGTACCCCTGTGTGTCTCTCAGTATGTTTCTCTGTGTGTCCCTC
Organism: Tenodera sinensis; assembly: GCA_030765045.1. Taxonomy (NCBI): domain Eukaryota; kingdom Metazoa; phylum Arthropoda; class Insecta; order Mantodea; family Mantidae; genus Tenodera; species Tenodera sinensis. The sequence goes on along the minus strand of CM060964.1, from coordinate 275,576,497 downwards.
TATGTGTCTCTCAGTATGTTTCTCTGTGTGTCCCTCTGTGTGTCTCTCAGTATGTTTCTCTGTGTGTCCCTTCTGTGTGTCTCTCAGTATGTTTCTCTGTGTGTCCCCCTGTGTGTCTCTCAGTATGTTTCTCTGTGTGTCCCCCTGTGTGTCTCTCAGTATGTTTCTCTGTGTGTCCCCCTGTGTGTCTCTCAGTATGTTTCTCTGTGTGTCCGCCTGTGTGTCTCTCAGTATGTTTCTCTGTGTGTCCCCCTGTGTGTCTTTCAGTATGTTTCTCTGTGTGTCCCTCTATGTGTCTCTCAGTATGTTTATCTGTGTGTCCCCCTGTGTGTCTCTCAGTATGTTTATCTGTGTGTCCCCCTATGTGTCTCGCAGTGTCTTTCTCTGTGTGTCCCTCTGTGTGTCTCTCAGTATGTTTCTCTGTGTGTCCCTCTGTGTGTCTCTCAGTATGTTTCTCTGTGTGTCCCCATATGTGTCTCTCAGTATGTTTATCTGTGTGTCCCCCTATGTGTCTCTCAGTATGTTTATCTGTGTGTCCCCCTATGTGTCTCTCAGTATGTTTATCTGTGTGTCCCCATATGTGTCTCTCAGTATGTTTATCTGTGTGTCCCCATATGTGTCTCTCAGTATGTTTCTCTGTGTGTCCCTCTGTGTGTCTCTCAGTATGTTTCTCTGTGTGTCCCTCTGTGTGTCTCTCAGTATGTTTCTCTGTGTGTCCCCATATGTGTCTCGCAGTGTCTTTCTCTGTGTGTCCCTCTGTGTGTCTCTCAGTATGTTTATCTGTGTGTCCCCCTATGTGTCTCGCAGTGTCTTTCTCTGTGTGTCCCTCTGTGTGTCTCTCAGTATGTTTATCTGTGTGTCCCCCTATGTGTCTCGCAGTGTCTTTCTCTGTGTGTCCCTCTATGTGTCTCTCAGTATGTTTATCTGTGTGTCCCCCTATGTGTCTCGCAGTGTCTTTCTCTGTGTGTCCCTCTGTGTGTCTCTCAGTATGTTTCTCTGTGTGTCCCCCTGTGTGTCTCTCAGTATGTTTCTCTGTGTGTCCCCCTATGTGTCTCGCAGTGTCTTTCTCTGTGTGTCCCTCTGTGTGTCTCTCAGTATGTTTCTCTGTGTGTCCCTCTGTGTGTCTCTCAGTATGTTTCTCTGTGTGTCCCTCTGTGTGTCTCTCAGTATGTTTCTCTGTGTGTCCCCATATGTGTCTCGCAGTGTCTTTCTCTGTGTGTCCCTCTGTGTGTCTCTCAGTATGTTTATCTGTGTGTCCCCCTATGTGTCTCGCAGTGTCTTTCTCTGTGTGTCCCTCTGTGTGTCTCTCAGTATGTTTCTCTGTGTGTCCCCATATGTGTCTCGCAGTGTCTTTCTCTGTGTGTCCCTCTGTGTGTCTCTCAGTATGTTTATCTGTGTGTCCCCCTATGTGTCTCGCAGTGTCTTTCTCTGTGTGTCCCTCTATGTGTCTCTCAGTATGTTTATCTGTGTGTCCCCCTATGTGTCTCGCAGTGTCTTTCTCTGTGTGTCCCTCTGTGTGTCTCTCAGTATGTTTCTCTGTGTGTCCCCCTGTGTGTCTCGCAGTGTCTTTCTCTGTGTGTCCCTCCATGTGTCTCTCAGTATGTTTATCTGTGTGTCCCCCTATGTGTCTCGCAGTGTCTTTCTCTGTGTGTCCCTCTATGTGTCTCTCAGTATGTTTATCTGTGTGTCCCCCTATGTGTCTCGCAGTGTCTTTCTCTGTGTGTCCCTCTATGTGTCTCTCAGTATGTTTATCTGTGTGTCCCCCTATGTGTCTCGCAGTGTCTTTCTCTGTGTGTCCCTCTATGTGTCTCTCAGTATGCTTATCTGTGTGTCCCCCTATGTGTCTCTCAGTATGTTTCTCTGTGTGTCCCCCTGTGTGTCTCGCAGTGTCTTTCTCTGTGTGTCCCTCTATGTGTCTCTCAGTATGTTTATCTGTGTGTCCCCCTATGTGTCTCGCAGTGTCTTTCTCTGTGTGTCCCTCTGTGTGTCTCTCAGTATGTTTATCTGTGTGTCCCCCTATGTGTCTCGCAGTGTCTTTCTCTGTGTGTCCCTCTATGTGTCTCTCAGTATGTTTCTCTGTGTGTCCCCCTGTGTGTCTCTCAGTATGTTTCTCTGTGTGTCCCCCTGTGTGTCTTTCAGTATGTTTCTCTGTGTGTCCCTCTGTGTGTCTCTCAGTATGTTTCTCTGTGTGTCCCCCTGTGTGTCTCTCAGTATGTTTCTCTGTGTGTCCCTCTGTGTGCCTCTCAGTATGTTTCTCTGTGTGTCCCCCTGTGTGTCTTTCAGTATGTTTCTCTGTGTGTCCCCCTGTGTGTCTTTCAGTATGTTTCTCTGTGTGTCCCTCTATGTGTCTCTCAGTATGTTTCTCTGTGTGTCCCCCTGTGTGTCTCTCAGTATGTTTCTCTGTGTGTCCCCCTGTGTGTCTTTCAGTATGTTTCTCTGTGTGTCCCCCTGTGTGTCTCTCAGTATGTTTCTCTGTGTGTCCCCCTGTGTGTCTCTCAGTATGTTTCTCTGTGTGTCCCTCTATGTGTCTCTCAGTATGTTTCTCTGTGTGTCCCCCTGTGTGTCTCTCAGTATGTTTCTCTGTGTGTCCCCCTGTGTGTCTCTGAGTATGTTTCTCTGTGTGTCCCCCTGTGTGTCTCTCAGTATGTTTCTCTGTTTGTCCCTCTATGTGTCTCTCAGTATGTTTCTCTGTGTGTCCCCCTGTGTGTCTTTCAGTATGTTTCTCTGTGTGTCCCCCTGTGTGTCTTTCAGTATGTTTCTCTGTGTGTCCCTCTATGTGTCTCTCAGTATGTTTCTCTGTGTGTCCCCCTGTGTGTCTCTCAGTATGTTTCTCTGTGTGTCCCCCTGTGTGTCTTTCAGTATGTTTCTCTGTGTGTCCCCCTGTGTGTCTCTCAGTATGTTTCTCTGTGTGTCCCCCTGTGTGTCTCTCAGTATGTTTCTCTGTGTGTCCCTCTATGTGTCTCTCAGTATGTTTCTCTGTGTGTCCCTCTGTGTGTCTCTCAGTATGTTTCTCTGTGTGTCCCCCTGTGTGTCTCTCAGTATGTTTCTCTGTGTGTCCCCCTGTGTGTCTCTCAGTATGTTTCTCTGTGTGTCCCCCTGTGTGTCTCTCAGTATGTTTCTCTGTGTGTCCCCCTGTGTGTCTCTCAGTATGTTTCTCTGTGTGTCCCCCTGTGTGTCTTTCAGTATGTTTTTCTGTGTGTCCCTCTGTGTGTCTCTCAGTATGTTTCTCTGTGTGTCCCCCTGTGTGTCTCTCAGTATGTTTCTCTGTGTGTCCCTCTGTGTGTCTCTCAGTATGTTTCTCTGTGTGTCCCCCTGTGTGTCTCTCAGTATGTTTCTCTGTGTGTCCCCCTGTGTGTCTCTCAGTATGTTTCTCTGTGTGTCCCCCTGTGTGTCTCTCAGTATGTTTCTCTGTGTGTACCCCTGTGTGTCTCTCAGTATGTTTCTCTGTGTGTCCCCCTGTGTGTCTCTCAGTATTTTTCTCTGTGTGTCCCCCTGTGTGTCTCTCAGTATGTTTCTCTGTGTGTCCCTCTGTGTGTCTCTCAGTATGTTTCTCTGTGTGTCCCCCTGTGTGTCTCTCAGTATGTTTCTCTGTGTGTCCCTCTGTGTGTCTCTCAGTATGTTTCTCCGTGTGTCCCTCTGTGTGTCTCTCAGTATGTTTCTCTGTGTGTCCCCCTGTGTGTCTCTCAGTATGTTTCTCTGTGTGTCCCTCTGTGTGTCTCTCAGTATGTTTCTCCGTGTGTCCCCCTGTGTGTCTCTCAGTATGTTTCTCTGTGTGTCCCTCTATGTGTCTCTCAGTATGTTTCTCTGTGTGTCCCCCTGTGTGTCTCTCAGTATGTTTCTCTGTGTGTCCCTCTGTGTGTGTCTCAGTATGTTTCTCCGTGTGTCCCTCTGTGTGTCTCTCAGTATGTTTCTCTGTGTGTCCCTCTGTGTGTCTTTCAGTATGTTTCTCTGTGTGTACCTCTATGTGTCTCTCAGTATGTTTCTCTGTGTGTCCCCCTGTGTGTCTTTCAGTATGTTTCTCTGTGTGTCCCCCTGTGTGTCTTTCAGTATGTTTCTCTGTGTGTCCCCCTGTGTGTCTCTCAGTATGTTTCTCTGTGTGTCCCTCTGTGTGTCTCTCAGTATGTTTCTCTGTGTGTCCCTCTGTGTGTGTCTCAGTATGTTTCTCTGTGTGTCCCTCTGTGTGTGTCTCAGTATGTTTCTCTGTGTGTCCCCCTGTGTGTCTCTCAGTATGTTTCTCTGTGTGTCCCTCTGTGTGTGTCTCAGTATGTTTCTCCGTGTGTCCCTCTGTGTGTCTCTCAGTATGTTTCTCTGTGTGTCCCCCTGTGTGTCTCTCAGTATGTTTCTCTGTGTGTCCCTCTGTGTGTCTCTCGGTATGTTTCTCTGTGTGTCCCTCTGTGTGTGTCTCAGTATGTTTCTCTGTGTGTCCCCCTGTGTGTCTCTCAGTATGTTTCTCTGTGTGTCCCCCTGTGTGTCTTTCAGTATGTTTCTCTGTGTGTACCTCTATGTGTCTCTCAGTATGTTTCTCTGTGTGTCCCCCTGTGTGTCTTTCAGTATGTTTCTCTGTGTGTCCCTCTATGTGTCTCTCAGTATGTTTCTCTGTGTGTCCCCCTGTGTGTCTCTCAGTATGTTTCTCTGTGTGTCCCTCTGTGTGTGTCTCAGTATGTTTCTCCGTGTGTCCCTCTGTGTGTCTCTCAGTATGTTTCTCTGTGTGTCCCTCTGTGTGTCTCTCAGTATGTTTCTCTGTGTGTCCCCCTGTGTGTCTTTCAGTATGTTTCTCTGTGTGTACCTCTATGTGTCTCTCAGTATGTTTCTCTGTGTGTCCCCCTGTGTGTCTTTCAGTATGTTTCTCTGTGTGTCCCCCTATGTGTCTCGCAGTGTCTTTCTCTGTGTGTCCCTCTATGTGTCTCTCAGTATGTTTCTGTGTGTGTCCCCCTATGTGTCTCGCAGTGTCTTTCTCTGTGTGTCCCCCTGTGTGTCTCTCAGTATGTTTCTCTGTGTGTCCCTCTGTGTGTCTCTCAGTATGTTTCTCTGTGTGTCCCTCTATGTGTCTCTCAGTATGTTTCTCTGTGTGTCCCCCTGTGTGTCTTTCAGTATGTTTCTCTGTGTGTCCCCCTATGTGTCTCGCAGTGTCTTTCTCTGTGTGTCCCTCTGTGTGTCTCTCAGTATGTTTCTCTGTGTGTCCCTCTGTGTGTCTCTCAGTGTGTTTCTCTGTGTGTCCCTCTGTGTGTCTCTCAGTATGTTTCTCTGTGTGTCCCCCTGTGTGTCTCTCAGTATGTTTCTCTGTGTGTCCCCCTGTGTGTCTCTCAGTATGTTTCTCTGTGTGTCGCTCTGTGTGTCTCTCAGTATGTTTCTCTGTGTGTCCCCCTGTGTGTCTCTCAGTATGTTTCTCTGTGTGTCCCCCTGTGTGTCTCTCAGTATGTTTATCTGTGTGTCCCCCTATGTGTCTCGCAGTGTCTTTCTCTGTGTGTCCCTCTGTGTGTCTCTCAGTATGTTTCTCTGTGTGTCCCCCTGTGTGTCTCTCAGTATGTTTCTCTGTGTGTCCCCCTGTGTGTCTCTCAGTATGTTTATCTGTGTGTCCCCCTATGTGTCTCGCAGTGTCTTTCTCTGTGTGTCCCTCTATGTGTCTCTCAGTATGTTTCTCTGTGTGTCCCCATATGTGTCTCGCAGTGTCTTTCTCTGTGTGTCCCTCTGTGTGTCTCTCAGTATGTTTATCTGTGTGTCCCCCTATGTGTCTCGCAGTGTCTTTCTCTGTGTGTCCCTCTGTGTGTCTCTCAGTATGTTTCTCTGTGTGTCCCCCTGTGTGTCTCTCAGTGTCTTTCTCTGTGTGTCCCTCTATGTGTCTCTCAGTATGTTTATCTGTGTGTCCCCCTATGTGTCTCGCAGTGTCTTTCTCTGTGTGTCCCTCTATGTGTCTCTCAGTATGTTTATCTGTGTGTCCCCCTATATGTCTCGCAGTGTCTTTATCTGTGTGTCCCTCTATGTGTCTCTCAGTATGTTTCTCTGTGTGTCCCCCTGTGTGTCTCTCAGTATGTTTCTCTGTGTGTCCCCCTGTGTGTCTCTCAGTATGTTTCTCTGTGTGTCCCTCTGTGTGTCTCTCAGTATGTTTATCTGTGTGTCCCCCTGTGTGTCTCTCAGTATGTTTCTCTGTGTGTCCCCCTGTGTGTCTCTCAGTATGTTTCTCTGTGTGTCCCCCTGTGTGTCTCTCAGTATGTTTCTCTGTGTGTCCCCCTGTGTGTCTCTCAGTATGTTTCTCTGTGTGTCCCCCTGTGTGTCTCTCAGTGTGTTTCTCTGTGTGTCCCTCTGTGTGTCTCTCAGTATGTTTCTCTGTGTGTCCCTCTGTGTGTCTCTCAGTATGTTTCTCTGTGTGTCCCTCTGTGTGTCTCTCAGTATGTTTCTCTGTGTGTCCCTCTGTGTGTCTCTCAGTATGTTTCTCTGTGTGTCCCTCTGTGTGTCTCTCAGTATGTTTCTCTGTGTGTCCCCCTGTGTGTCTCTCAGTATGTTTCTCTGTGTGTCCCCCTGTGTGTCTCTCAGTATGTTTCTCTGTGTGTCCCCCTGTGTGTCTCTCAGTATGTTTCTCTGTGTGTCCCTCTGTGTGTCTCTCAGTATGATTCTCTGTGTGTCCCTCTGTGTGTCTGTCAGTATGATTCTCTGTGTGTCCCTCTGTGTGCCTCTTAGTGTGTTTCTCTGTGTGTCCCCCTGTGTGTCTCGCAGTATGTTTCTCTGTGTGTCCCCCTGTGTGTCTCTCAGTATGTTTCTCTGTGTGTCCCTCTGTGTGTCTCTCAGTATGTTTCTGTGTGTGTCCCCCTGTGTGTCTCTCAGTATGTTTCTCTGTGTGTCGCTCTGTGTGTCTCTCAGTATGATTCTCTGTGTGTCCCTCTGTGTGTCTCTCAGTATGATTCTCTGTGTGTCCCCCTGTGTGTCTCTCAGTATGTTTCTCTGTGTGTCCCCCTGTGTGTCTCTCAGTATGTTTCTCTGTGTGTCCCCCTGTGTGTCTCTCAGTATGTTTATCTGTGTGTCCCCCTATGTGTCTCACAGTGTGTTTCTCTGTGTGTCCCCGTGTGTGTCTCTCAGAGTGTTTCTCTGTGTGTCCACCTGTGTGTCTCTCACTGTGTTACTGTGTTTGTGTCTCTGTGTCTCTCAGTGTGTCTTTCTGGGGGTCCCCTGTGTGTCCCTCTGTCTGTTTCTCTGTTTGTCCCCCTGTGTGTCTCTCAGTGTGTTTCTCTGTGTGTCCCGCTGTGTGTCCCTCAGTGTGTTTCTCTGTGTGTCCTCCTGTGTGTCTCTCAGTGTGTTTCCCATGTGTGTCCCCCTGTGTGTCCCTCTGTGTGTTTCTCTGTGTGTGTCCCTGTGTGTCTCTCAGTGTGCTTCTCTGTGTGTCCCCCCCTGTGTGTCCCTCAGTGTGCTTCTCTGTGTGTCCCCCTGTTTGTGTCTCGGTGTGTTTCTCTGTGTGTCCCCCTAGGCATCACTCAGTGTGCTTCTATGTGTGTCCCCCTATCTATCTCTCAGTGTGCTTATATGGGTGTCTCCCTGTGTGTCACTCAGTGTGTTTCTCTGTGTCTCCCCTATGTGTCTCTCAGAGTGTTTCTCTTTGTGGCCCCCATTTTGCCCCCCTGTGTGTCCCTCTGTGTGTTTCTCTGTGTGTGCCCCTGTGTGTCTCTCACTATGTGTTTTTCTGTCTTTCCCCGTGTGTGTCTCTCAGTGTGCTTCTCTGTGTGTCCCCCTGTATGTCTCTCAGTCTGCTTTCCTGTGTGTCCCCCTGTGTGTCCCTGAGTGTGTTTCTTTGTGTGTCCTCCTGTGTGTCTCTCAGTGTGCTTCTCTGTGTGTCCCCCTGCGTGTCTCTCAGTGTGTTTCTCAGTGTGTTTCTCTGTGTGTCTCTCAGTGTGTTTCTCTGTGTCTCCCCCTGTGTGTCTCTCAGTGTGTTTCTCAGTGTGTTTCTCTGTGTGTCCCCCTGTATGTCTCTCAGTGTGTTTCTGAGTGTGCTTCCCTGTGTGTCCCCCTGTGTGTCTCTCTCAGTGTGTTTCTCTGTGTGTCCCTGAGTGTGTCCCCCTGTGTGTCTCTCAGTGTGTTTCTCTGTGTGTCCACCTGTGTGGCTCTCACTGTGTTACTGTGTTTGTGTCACTGTCTCTCTCAGTGTGTCTCTCTGGGGGTACCCTGTGTGTCCCTCTGTCCGTTTCTCTGTTTGTCCCCCTGTGTGTCTCTCTGTGTGTCTTTCAGGGTGTTTCTCTGTGGTTGTCTGTGTGTCTCTCTGTGTGTTTCTCGGTGTGTCGGTGTGTGTCTCTCTGTGTGTTTGTCTTGTGTCTCTCTATGTATCTCTCAGTGTGTTTCTCCGTGCGTCTCTCTGAGTGTCCCTTTGTGTGTCTCTCTGTGTGTCTGTCTTTGCATTTCTCAGTGTGTCCCCCTGTGTGTTTCTCGGTGAGTCTCTCTGTGTGTCTCTGTGTGCGTCTCTCAGTGTGTTTCTCTGTGTGTCCCCATGTGTGTCTCAGTTTGTTTCTCTGTGTGTCCCCCTGTGTGTCCCTCTGTATGTCACTCTGTGAGCTCCCCTGTGTGTCCCTCAGTGTGTTTCTCTGTGTGTTCCTCTGTGTGTCCCTCTGTATGTAACTCTGTGTGTCCCCTTGTGTGCTGTGTGTCCCTCTGTATGTAACTCTGTGTGTCTCCCTGTGTGTCCCTCTGTGTATTTCTCTGTGTGTCTCTTAGTGCGTTTCTCTGCGTGTCCCTCTGTGTGTTCCCCTGTGTGCCTCTCAGTATGTTTCTCTGTGTGTCCTCCTGTGTGTCCCTCTGTATGTCACTCTGTTTGTCTCCCAGTGTGTGTCTCTGTGTGGCACTCTGTGTGTCTCTCTGTGTGTCCCCATGTGTGTCTCTCAGTGTGTTTCTCTGTGTGTCCCCATGTGTGTCCCTCTGTCTGTCCCTCTGTGTGTCCCCGTGTGTGTCTCTCAGTATGTTTCTCTGTGTGTCCCTCTGTGTGTCTCTCAGTATGTTTCTCCGTGTGTCCCTCTGTGTGTCTCTCAGTATGTTTCTCTGTGTGTCCCCCTGTGTGTCTCTCAGTATGTTTCTCTGTGTGTCCCTCTGTGTGTCTCTCAGTATGTTTCTCCGTGTGTCCCCCTGTGTGTCTCTCAGTATGTTTCTCTGTGTGTCCCTCTGTGTGTCTCTCAGTATGTTTCTCTGTGTGTACCCCTGTGTGTCTCTCAGTATGTTTCTCTGTGTGTCCCTCTGTGTGTGTCTCAGTATGTTTCTCCGTGTGTCCCTCTGTGTGTCTCTCAGTATGTTTCTCTGTGTGTCCCTCTGTGTGTCTCTCAGTATGTTTCTCTGTGTGTCCCCCTGTGTGTCTTTCAGTATGTTTCTCTGTGTGTCCCCCTGTGTGTCTCTCAGTATGTTTCTCTGTGTGTCCCTCTGTGTGTGTCTCAGTATGTTTCTCCGTGTGTCCCTCTGTGTGTCTCTCAGTATGTTTCTCTGTGTGTCCCCCTGTGTGTCTCTCAGTATGTTTCTCTGTGTGTCCCCCTGTGTGTCTCTCAGTATGTTTCTCTGTGTGTCCCCCTGTGTGTCTCTCAGTATGTTTCTCTGTGTGTCCCTCTGTGTGTCTCTCAGTATGTTTCTCTGTGTGTACCCCTGTGTGTCTCTCAGTATGTTTCTCTGTGTGTCCCTCTGTGTGTGTCTCAGTATGTTTCTCCGTGTGTCCCTCTGTGTGTCTCTCAGTATGTTTCTCTGTGTGTCCCTCTGTGTGTCTCTCAGTATGTTTCTCTGTGTGTCCCCCTGTGTGTCTTTCAGTATGTTTCTCTGTGTGTACCTCTATGTGTCTCTCAGTATGTTTCTCTGTGTGTCCCCCTGTGTGTCTTTCAGTATGTTTCTCTGTGTGTCCCTCTATGTGTCTCTCAGTATGTTTCTCTGTGTGTCCCCCTGTGTGTCTCTCAGTATGTTTCTCTGTGTGTCCCTCTGTGTGTGTCTCAGTATGTTTCTCCGTGTGTCCCTCTGTGTGTCTCTCAGTATGTTTCTCTGTGTGTCCCTCTGTGTGTCTCTCAGTATGTTTCTCTGTGTGTCCCCCTGTGTGTCTTTCAGTATGTTTCTCTGTGTGTACCTCTATGTGTCTCTCAGTATGTTTCTCTGTGTGTCCCCCTGTGTGTCTTTCAGTATGTTTCTCTGTGTGTCCCCCTATGTGTCTCGCAGTGTCTTTCTCTGTGTGTCCCTCTATGTGTCTCTCAGTATGTTTCTGTGTGTGTCCCCCTATGTGTCTCGCAGTGTCTTTCTCTGTGTGTCCCCCTGTGTGTCTCTCAGTATGTTTCTCTGTGTGTCCCTCTGTGTGTCTCTCAGTATGTTTCTCTGTGTGTCCCTCTATGTGTCTCTCAGTATGTTTCTCTGTGTGTCCCCCTGTGTGTCTTTCAGTATGTTTCTCTGTGTGTCCCCCTATGTGTCTCGCAGTGTCTTTCTCTGTGTGTCCCTCTGTGTGTCTCTCAGTATGTTTCTCTGTGTGTCCCTCTGTGTGTCTCTCAGTGTGTTTCTCTGTGTGTCCCTCTGTGTGTCTCTCAGTATGTTTCTCTGTGTGTCCCCCTGTGTGTCTCTCAGTATGTTTCTCTGTGTGTCCCCCTGTGTGTCTCTCAGTATGTTTCTCTGTGTGTCGCTCTGTGTGTCTCTCAGTATGTTTCTCTGTGTGTCCCCCTGTGTGTCTCTCAGTATGTTTCTCTGTGTGTCCCCCTGTGTGTCTCTCAGTATGTTTATCTGTGTGTCCCCCTATGTGTCTCGCAGTGTCTTTCTCTGTGTGTCCCTCTGTGTGTCTCTCAGTATGTTTCTCTGTGTGTCCCCCTGTGTGTCTCTCAGTATGTTTCTCTGTGTGTCCCCCTGTGTGTCTCTCAGTATGTTTATCTGTGTGTCCCCCTATGTGTCTCGCAGTGTCTTTCTCTGTGTGTCCCTCTATGTGTCTCTCAGTATGTTTCTCTGTGTGTCCCCATATGTGTCTCGCAGTGTCTTTCTCTGTGTGTCCCTCTGTGTGTCTCTCAGTATGTTTATCTGTGTGTCCCCCTATGTGTCTCGCAGTGTCTTTCTCTGTGTGTCCCTCTGTGTGTCTCTCAGTATGTTTCTCTGTGTGTCCCCCTGTGTGTCTCTCAGTGTCTTTCTCTGTGTGTCCCTCTATGTGTCTCTCAGTATGTTTATCTGTGTGTCCCCCTATGTGTCTCGCAGTGTCTTTCTCTGTGTGTCCCTCTATGTGTCTCTCAGTATGTTTATCTGTGTGTCCCCCTATATGTCTCGCAGTGTCTTTATCTGTGTGTCCCTCTATGTGTCTCTCAGTATGTTTCTCTGTGTGTCCCCCTGTGTGTCTCTCAGTATGTTTCTCTGTGTGTCCCCCTGTGTGTCTCTCAGTATGTTTCTCTGTGTGTCCCTCTGTGTGTCTCTCAGTATGTTTATCTGTGTGTCCCCCTGTGTGTCTCTCAGTATGTTTCTCTGTGTGTCCCCCTGTGTGTCTCTCAGTATGTTTCTCTGTGTGTCCCCCTGTGTGTCTCTCAGTATGTTTCTCTGTGTGTCCCCCTGTGTGTCTCTCAGTATGTTTCTCTGTGTGTCCCCCTGTGTGTCTCTCAGTATGTTTCTCTGTGTGTCCCCCTGTGTGTCTCTCAGTATGTTTCTCTGTGTGTCCCCCTGTGTGTCTCTCAGTGTGTTTCTCTGTGTGTCCCTCTGTGTGTCTCTCAGTATGTTTCTCTGTGTGTCCCTCTGTGTGTCTCTCAGTATGTTTCTCTGTGTGTCCCTCTGTGTGTCTCTCAGTATGTTTCTCTGTGTGTCCCTCTGTGTGTCTCTCAGTATGTTTCTCTGTGTGTCCCTCTGTGTGTCTCTCAGTATGTTTCTCTGTGTGTCCCCCTGTGTGTCTCTCAGTATGTTTCTCTGTGTGTCCCCCTGTGTGTCTCTCAGTATGTTTCTCTGTGTGTCCCCCTGTGTGTCTCTCAGTATGTTTCTCTGTGTGTCCCTCTGTGTGTCTCTCAGTATGATTCTCTGTGTGTCCCTCTGTGTGTCTGTCAGTATGATTCTCTGTGTGTCCCTCTGTGTGCCTCTTAGTGTGTTTCTCTGTGTGTCCCCCTGTGTGTCTCGCAGTATGTTTCTCTGTGTGTCCCCCTGTGTGTCTCTCAGTATGTTTCTCTGTGTGTCCCTCTGTGTGTCTCTCAGTATGTTTCTGTGTGTGTCCCCCTGTGTGTCTCTCAGTATGTTTCTCTGTGTGTCGCTCTGTGTGTCTCTCAGTATGATTCTCTGTGTGTCCCTCTGTGTGTCTCTCAGTATGATTCTCTGTGTGTCCCCCTGTGTGTCTCTCAGTATGTTTCTCTGTGTGTCCCCCTGTGTGTCTCTCAGTATGTTTCTCTGTGTGTCCCCCTGTGTGTCTCTCAGTATGTTTATCTGTGTGTCCCCCTATGTGTCTCACAGTGTGTTTCTCTGTGTGTCCCCGTGTGTGTCTCTCAGAGTGTTTCTCTGTGTGTCCACCTGTGTGTCTCTCACTGTGTTACTGTGTTTGTGTCTCTGTGTCTCTCAGTGTGTCTTTCTGGGGGTCCCCTGTGTGTCCCTCTGTCTGTTTCTCTGTTTGTCCCCCTGTGTGTCTCTCAGTGTGTTTCTCTGTGTGTCCCGCTGTGTGTCCCTCAGTGTGTTTCTCTGTGTGTCCTCCTGTGTGTCTCTCAGTGTGTTTCCCATGTGTGTCCCCCTGTGTGTCCCTCTGTGTGTTTCTCTGTGTGTGTCCCTGTGTGTCTCTCAGTGTGCTTCTCTGTGTGTCCCCCCCTGTGTGTCCCTCAGTGTGCTTCTCTGTGTGTCCCCCTGTTTGTGTCTCGGTGTGTTTCTCTGTGTGTCCCCCTAGGCATCACTCAGTGTGCTTCTATGTGTGTCCCCCTATCTATCTCTCAGTGTGCTTATATGGGTGTCTCCCTGTGTGTCACTCAGTGTGTTTCTCTGTGTCTCCCCTATGTGTCTCTCAGAGTGTTTCTCTTTGTGGCCCCCATTTTGCCCCCCTGTGTGTCCCTCTGTGTGTTTCTCTGTGTGTGCCCCTGTGTGTCTCTCACTATGTGTTTTTCTGTCTTTCCCCGTGTGTGTCTCTCAGTGTGCTTCTCTGTGTGTCCCCCTGTATGTCTCTCAGTCTGCTTTCCTGTGTGTCCCCCTGTGTGTCCCTGAGTGTGTTTCTTTGTGTGTCCTCCTGTGTGTCTCTCAGTGTGCTTCTCTGTGTGTCCCCCTGCGTGTCTCTCAGTGTGTTTCTCAGTGTGTTTCTCTGTGTGTCTCTCAGTGTGTTTCTCTGTGTCTCCCCCTGTGTGTCTCTCAGTGTGTTTCTCAGTGTGTTTCTCTGTGTGTCCCCCTGTATGTCTCTCAGTGTGTTTCTGAGTGTGCTTCCCTGTGTGTCCCCCTGTGTGTCTCTCTCAGTGTGTTTCTCTGTGTGTCCCTGAGTGTGTCCCCCTGTGTGTCTCTCAGTGTGTTTCTCTGTGTGTCCACCTGTGTGGCTCTCACTGTGTTACTGTGTTTGTGTCACTGTCTCTCTCAGTGTGTCTCTCTGGGGGTACCCTGTGTGTCCCTCTGTCCGTTTCTCTGTTTGTCCCCCTGTGTGTCTCTCTGTGTGTCTTTCAGGGTGTTTCTCTGTGGTTGTCTGTGTGTCTCTCTGTGTGTTTCTCGGTGTGTCGGTGTGTGTCTCTCTGTGTGTTTGTCTTGTGTCTCTCTATGTATCTCTCAGTGTGTTTCTCCGTGCGTCTCTCTGAGTGTCCCTTTGTGTGTCTCTCTGTGTGTCTGTCTTTGCATTTCTCAGTGTGTCCCCCTGTGTGTTTCTCGGTGAGTCTCTCTGTGTGTCTCTGTGTGCGTCTCTCAGTGTGTTTCTCTGTGTGTCCCCATGTGTGTCTCAGTTTGTTTCTCTGTGTGTCCCCCTGTGTGTCCCTCTGTATGTCACTCTGTGAGCTCCCCTGTGTGTCCCTCAGTGTGTTTCTCTGTGTGTTCCTCTGTGTGTCCCTCTGTATGTAACTCTGTGTGTCCCCTTGTGTGCTGTGTGTCCCTCTGTATGTAACTCTGTGTGTCTCCCTGTGTGTCCCTCTGTGTATTTCTCTGTGTGTCTCTTAGTGCGTTTCTCTGCGTGTCCCTCTGTGTGTTCCCCTGTGTGCCTCTCAGTATGTTTCTCTGTGTGTCCTCCTGTGTGTCCCTCTGTATGTCACTCTGTTTGTCTCCCAGTGTGTGTCTCTGTGTGGCACTCTGTGTGTCTCTCTGTGTGTCCCCATGTGTGTCTCTCAGTGTGTTTCTCTGTGTGTCCCCATGTGTGTCCCTCTGTCTGTCCCTCTGTGTGTCCCCGTGTGTGTCTCTCAGTGTCTTTCTCTGTGTGTTCCCCTGTTGTGTCTCAGTGTGTCTCTCTGTGTGGCACTCTGTGTGTATTTCTGTATCCCGCAGTTTTCTCTGTGCGTGTCCCCCTGTGTGTCTCTCGCGTGTCCCCCTCTCTGTCACTCGGTGTGTGTCTCTGAATAGTTCCCTGTGTGTCTCTCAGTGTGTTTCTGTGTGTTTCTCTGTGTGTCTCACTGTGTGTCCCCGTCTGTATCTCTCAGTGTGTTTCTCTGTGTGTTTATCTCTGTGTCTCTTTGTGTGTCCCTCTATGTGTCTCTCTCTGTATCTCCTTGTGGGTCCCCCTTGTGTCTCCCTGTGTGTTTCTCTGAGTGTCTCTCAGTGTGTCTCTCTGTGTGTCTCTCTCTATGTGTTTTTCTGTGTGTCCCTCTATGTGTCTCTGTCTGTTTCACTGTGGGTCCCCCTGTGTGTCTCTCTGTGTATCTCTCTATGTGTTTCTCTGTGTGTCAATCTCTGTGTCTCTCTGTGAGTCTCCCTGGGTATCCCCCTGTGTGTTTATCTGTGTGTCCCCCTGTGTCTCTGTGTGTCTCTCTCTGCGTCTCTCTGTGTGTCTCTCTGTGTGTTTCTCGGTGTGTCCCTATGTGTGTCCCTATGTGTGTCTCTCTGTGTGTTTCTCTGTGTGTCCCTCTGTGTGTCTTTCAGGGCGTTTCTCTGTGTGTTTCTCTGTGTGTCTCTCTGTGTGTTTCTCGGTGTGTCGGTGTGTGTGTCTCTCTGTGTGTTTGTCTTGTGTCTCTCTATGTATCTCTCAGTGTGTTTCTGCGTGCATCTCTCTGAGTGTCCCTTTGTGTGTCTCTCTGTGTGTCTCTCTGTGTGTCTGTCTTTGCATTTCTCAGTGTGTCCCCCTGTGTGTTTCTCGGTGTGTCTCTCTGTGTGTCTCTGTGTGCGTCTCTCTATGCGTTTCTCAGTGTGTCCCCCTGTGTGTTTCTCTGTGTGTCTCTCTCTGCGTCTCTCTGTGTGTCTCTCTGTGTGTTTCTCGGTGTGTCCCTATGTGTGTCCCTATGTGTGTCTCTCTGTGTGTTTCTCTGTGTGTCCCTCTGTGTGTCTCTCTGTGTATCTTTCAGGGTGTTTCTCTGTGTGTTTCTCTGTGTGTCTCTCTGTGTGTTTCTCGGTGTGTCGGTGTGTGTGTCTCTCTGTGTGTTTGTCTTGTGTCTCTCTATGTATCTCTCAGTGTGTTTCTCCGTGCGTCTCTCTAAGTGTCCCTTTGTGTGTCTCTCTGTGTGTCTCTCTGTGTGTCTGTCTTTGCATTTCTCATTGTGTCCCCCTGTGTGTTTCTCGGTGTGTCTCTCTGTGTGTCTCTGTGTGCGTCTCTCTATGCGTTTCTCAGTGTGTCCCCCTGTGTGTTTCTCTGTGTGTCTCTCTATGCGTTTCTCAGTGTGTCCCCCTGTGTGTTTCTCGGTGTGTCTCTCTGTGTGTCTCTGTGTGCGTCTCTCTATGCGTTTCTCAGTGTGTCCCCCTGTGTGGTTCTCTGTGTGTCTCTCTGTGTGTCTCTGTGTGCGTCTCTCTATGCGTTTCTCAGTGTGTCCCCCTGTGTGTTTCTCGGTGTGTCTCTCTGTGTGTCTCTGTGTGCGTCTCTCTATGCGTTTCTCAGTGTGTCCCCCTGTGTGTTTCTCTGTGTGTCTCTCTATGCGTTTCTCAGTGTGTCCCCCTGTGTGTTTCTCGGTGTGTCTCTCTGTTAGTCTCTGTGTGCGTCTCTCTATGCGTTTCTCAGTGTGTCCTCCTGTGTGGTTCTTTGTGTGTCTCTCTGTGTGTCTCTGTGTGCGTCTCTCTATGCGTTTCTCAGTGTGTCCCCCTGTGTGTTTCTCGGTGTGTCTCTCTGTGTGTCTCTGTGTGCGTCTCTCTATGCGTTTCTCGGTGTGTCTCTCAGTGTGTCCCTCTATGCGTTTCTCAGTGTGTCCCCCTGTGTGTTTCTCTGTGTGTCCCCCTTTGTGTCTCTCTGTTTGCGTCTCTCTATGCCTTTCTCAGTGTGTCCCCATGTGTGTTTCTCTATGTGTCCCCCTTTGTGTCTCTCTGTGTGTCTCTCTCTGCGTCTCTCCGTGTGTTTCTCTTTGTGTTTCTCGGTGTGTCTCTCCGTGTGTCTCTCTATGCGTTTCTCAGTGTGTCCCCCTCTGTGTCTCTTAGTGTGTTTCTCTGTGTGTCTCTCTCTGTGTTTCTCTCTGTGAGTTTTTCTGGGTGTCCCGCTGTGTCTCAGTGTGTTTCTGTGTCTGTCCCCTTGTGTGTCTGCGTAGTTCTCTCTGCGTGTCCCTCTGTGTGCTTCTCTGTGTGTCTCTATGAGTGTCCCTCTGTGTGACTCTCTGTGTGTCTCTGTGTATCTTTGTGTGTCCCCCTGTGTGTCTCTCAGTGTGTCCCCCGGTGTGACACTCAGTGTATCTCTCTGTGTGTCCCCCTGTATATCTCTCATTGTATCTCTCTGTGTGTCCCCCTGTTTGTCTCTCACTGTATCTCTCTGTGTGTCCCCCCATGTTTGCTCTCAGTGTATCTCTCTGTGTGTCCCCCTGTGTGTCCCCCTGTGTGTCTCTCTGTGTATCTCTCTGTGTGTCTCTCTGTGTCTCTCTCAGTGTGTCTCTCTGTGTGCCTCTGTGTGTCCCCTTCTGAGTCTGTCTGTGTGACCCACTGTGTGTCTCTCAGTCCGTCTCTCTGTGTGTCTATCTGTGTGTCTCCCTGTGAGTCTCTCTGGATGTCCCCATTGTATCTCTCTATGTGTCTCTCAGCGTGTTCCTCTGTGTGTCCCCCTGTGTGTCTCTTTGTGTGTCCCTCTTTGTGTCTCTCTGTGTATGTCCCTGTGTGCCCCTCGGTGTGTTTCTCTGTGTGTCCCCATGTGTGTCTCTCAGTTTGTTGCTCTGTGTGTCCTCATGTGCGTCTCTCTGTGAGTCCCTCTGTGTTTTTCCCTGTGTGTCTCTCAGTGTGTTTCTCTGGGTGCCCCCCTGTGTGTCTCTAGGTGTGTTTTTCTGCGTGTCCCCCTGTGTGTCTCTCACTGTGTTTCTCTGTTTTGCCCCCGGTGTGTCTCTCTGTGAGTCTCTCTGTGTGTCCCTCTTTGTGTCTCTCAGTCTGTTTCTCTTTGTGTCTTCCTGTGTGTCTCTCAGTGTGTTTCTCTGTATCTCCCCCGGTTGTCTCTCTGTGAGTCTCTCTGTGTGTCCTTCTTTGTATCTCTCAGTGTGCTTCTCTGTGTGTCCCTCTGTGTGTTTGTGTCTCCCCCTGTTTGTCTCTCAGTGTGTTTCTCTGTGTGTCTCCCTGTGCGTCTCTCAGTGTGTCTCTCAGTGTGTCCCCCTGTGTGACTCACAGTGTGTCTCGCTGTGTGCCTCTGAGTGTCCCCCTGTGTGTCCCTGTGTGTGTCGCCCTGTGTGTCACTCTGTGTGTGCCTCTGTGTGTCTCTCTGTGTGCGTCTCTGTGTGCCTCTGAGTGTCCCCTTGTGTGTCCCTGTGTGTGTCCGCCTGTGTGTCACTCTGTGTGTGTCTCTGTGTGCCTCTCTTTGCGCCTCTGAGCGTCCCCCTGTCTTTCCCTGTGTGTGTCCCTGTGTGTGTCCCCCTGTGTGTCACTCTGTGTGTGCCTCTGTGTGTCTCTCAGTGTGTTTCTGAGTGTCCCCCTGTCTGTCCCTGTGTGTGCCCCCTGTGTGTCACTCTGTGTGTCCCCCTGTGTGTCACCCGGTGTGTGCCTCTGTGTGTCCCTGTGTGCTTCTCTGTGTGTTTCTGAGTGTCCCGCTGTGTGTCCCTGTGTGTGTCCCCTGTGTGTCACTCTGTGTGTGCCTGTGTGTGTCTCTCTGTGTTGTTTTTTTTTTTTTTTTTTTAAGATTCTTTATTGTTCTACATGTTCCATTACAATATGTAATACTACATGTTGGGTTTGCTTATTATAAATTTAACATTAATAATTACATAGATTTATACAGTTCAATTATTTTTTGTCAGATCAATTGCATTGGCATACTGAATATATTCTTTAAAATAACTTTTAGCAATTTCGACTTTAGTTGGTGGCCATTTTCCTCTTCTTTGAATTATTTTCCTTCTGAATGCTCTTCTTTTTTCTTCGAGATTTTTGCAATCATAAATTATATGGTCTGTTGTTTGCTCTCCTCCATTACATGAACAACTTGGGTCGTCTGTGATGTGGAACCTATAGTAGTATGCTTTAAGTCTTCCGTGTCCTGTCAGTAGTGTTGTAAGGTTTGCTGTTAGATTTATCCTTAACTTCAGTCTGTCTGCTATAGTAGGAAAGTATTGCTTTGTTTCCTGACCTTTAGTTGTTTCTTGCCATTGACTTATCCAATGTTTTAGAATTTCTTGTCTTAGCGTTCTTCTAACAAAACTCTTTGGAAGTCTATTATAGCTGCATTCCTCTTCGTTTGTAATTGCTCTCTTTGCTAGTCGGTCTGCAATTTCATTGCCTTGTATCCCTATGTGTGCTTTGACCCACCCAATTTCTACATTCCAGTTTTGTTTTTCTAAAATTTTTAACATTGTTCTAATTGCTTCTGTTAGGTAACTGTGAATTTTGTAGTTATGCAATGATTGTAATATGACTCTACTGTCCGTGTATATCGCTGCAGTTTTGTTATCTTCTTCAGTTAAGTAAATATTTTGAACAGTTTCTAATGCTTTCAACACTGCAAATTGTTCAGCTTGGTTATTGGAGCACTGTTTATCTAACTTATATTGTAGCTGATATTTCAGTTTGTTCTGATGATAAATTGCTACTCCAGAACCAACTCCTTCTTCTGTTTTACTGCCATCTGTATAAATTTCCAGTGCATACGTTTTATTTTGATTTATTTCTTTTATTATTGGTATGTCGGCTGGATGACACCATTTCCTATATTCTACAGGTTTGTCTAATTTGTTCTCGGAGTTTTGTTTCAATATTGTATATTCATTGGCGATTTCCTGAAGTTTGATTGTAATAGGTGTAAGTCCCGTTATAATGGATAGTGCTTCAGTAAATGTGGTCCTGAATGCTTTAGCAATTTTGATATTTATTTGTCTTTGCACTCTTGTAAACTTATTTGCATTATATTTTCTGTCAATGGCTTCTATCCATACTGGAACTGCATAAGATAGTAATGGTAGAATTGCACCGTTGTACATAGTCTTTAAAGCCTGGTGTTTCAGTCCCCAATCTAGTTTTGCTGATTTAGATAAAATGTGTATCAATTTATTGGCTTTCTCTGTTACATACTGAATGTGATCATTAAAGGTGAAATTTTTATCAATGATTATTCCCAAATATTTGACGTTTTCTACTTGTTTTATTTGTCTGTTATTGATAAAGATGCTTATATCCCTTTCCACTCTACGTTTGCGTGTTATTAGCATTGTTTTCGACTTTTGCTCATTAAAAATAATTTTATTATTCTTAGCCCACGTTTCAATCTTTTTCAGGTCTACATTATTGTAATTTTCGGCTTCCAAGTTGGTTTTACCTCTAGTTATTATTAATAAATCATCCGCAAATGCCACTACCTTTGTATGGCTCGAGTATTCAATATTCAAGAGCGAATTGTATTGCAAATTCCAAAAGCCTGGTCCGCAGCAAGATCCTTGTGGACATCCCTTGCTTACATTTTTTTCAAGTTTTACATTATTAACTGTCAATACTGCACTTCTATGACTGAAATAACTTTTAGCAAGGTAGTATAAGTTACACGGGCAGTTAAATTCCCTCAATGTATACAATATACTCGGCCACCAGGCTGCGTCAAAAGCTCCCTGAACATCCAGGCTGGTTAAAATTACCATCTGACCATCTTCCAGGGTTTTCTTTATGTATTTTTTAACTGCCATTGCAGCATCTACTGTGCTTGTTTGTGGAGTGAAACCAAATTGGTTGTTATTCATTAAGTTTTGTGAATGTGCATGGTACATTATTCTGTCGATTAAAAGTTTTTCTAGTAGTTTCCCTCCTACATTCAGTAAACTGATTGGTCGGAATTTTGTTACTTCTGAACTCTTTTCCTTTCCTGGTTTAACAATAGGTATTAATTTGGCTTTCTTCCATTGCTTAGGAAAGTTTCCTTTTGTTAGACAATTGTTGTAGATGGCTGTCATATATTTTGGAAACACATTAAACACCTTAAGTAATATTTTACTTGTAATTCCATCTTCTCCAGGAGTTTTACTTGCATCCATTCTACTTAAAATATCTTTTATGTCCCCCTGTGTGCCTCTCTGTGTGCTTCTCTGTGTGTCCGTCTGTGTGTTTCTCTGTGTCCCCCTGTGTGTCTCTCAGTGTGTCTCTCTGTGTGCCTCTGAGTGTCCCTCTGTGTGTCCCTCTGTGTGCCTCTATGTGTCTCTCAGTGTCTTTCTGAGTGTCCCCCTGTGTGCCCCTGTGTGTGTCGCCCTGTGTGTCACTCTGTGTGTGCCTCTGTGTGTCCCTCTGTGTGCCTCTGTGTGTTTCTCAGTGTGTTTCTGAGTGTCCCCCTGTGTGTCCCTGTGTGTGTCGCCCATGTGTCACTCTGTGTGTGCCTCTGTGTGTCTCTCTGTGTGCCTCTGAGTGTCACTCTGTGTCCCCCTGTGTGCCTCTCTGTGTGCTTCTCTGTGTGTCCGTCTGTGTGTTTCTCTGTGTCCCCCTGTGTGTCTCTCAGTGTGTTTCTCTGTGTGTCTCCCTGTGTGTCTCTCAGTGTGTCTCTCAGTGTGTCCCCCTGTGTGACTCACAGTGTGTCTCTCTGTGTGCCTCTGAGTGTCCCCCTGTGTGTCCCTGTGTGTGTCCCCCTGTGTGTCACTCTGTGTGTGCCTCTGTGTGTCTCTCAGTGTGTTTCTGAGTGTCCTCCTGTGTGTCCCTGTGTGTGTCCCCCTGTGTGTCACTCTGTGTGTGCCTCTGTGTGTCTCTCTGTGTGCCTCTGAGTGTCCCCCTGTGTGTCCCTGTGTGTCCCTGTGTGTCACTCTCTGTGTGCCTCTGTGTGTCCCCCTGTGTATCTCTGAGTGTGTCCCCCTGTGTGTCTCTCAGTGTGTTTCTCTGTGTGTCCACCTGTGTGGCTCTCACTGTGTTACTGTGTTTGTGTCACTGTGTCTCTCAGTGTGTCTCTCTGGGAGTACCCTGTGTGTCCCTCTGTCTGTTTCTCTGTTTGTCCCCCTGTGTGTCTCTCAGTGTGTTTCTCTGTGTGTCCCCATGTGTGTCTCTCTGTGTGTTTCTCAGTGTGTCCCCTGTGTGTCTCTCAGTGTGTTTCTCAGTTAGTTTTTCTGTGTCCCCCTGTGTGTCTCTCAGTGTGTTTCTCTGTGTGTCCCCCTGTGTGTCCCCCTGTGTGTCTCTCAGTGTGTTTCTCAGTGTGTTTCTCTGTGTGTCGTCCTGTGTGTCTCTCTGTGTGCTACTCTGTGTGTCCATTTGTGTGTTTCTCAGTGTCTTTCTCTGTGTGTCCCCCTGTGTGTCTCTCTGTGTGTCCCTGTGTGTCTCCCTCAATGAGCTTCACTTTGTGTCCCCCTGTGTGTCTCTCAGTGTGTTTCTCTGTGTGTCCCCCTGTGCGTCTCTCAGTGCGCTTCCCTGTGTGTCCCCCTGTGTGTCTCTCAGTGTGTTTCGCTGTGTGTCCCCCTGTGCCTCTCTCAGTGCGCTTCTCTGTGTGTCCCTCTGTGTGTCTCTCAGTATGTTTCCCTGTGTGTCCTCCTGTGTGTCTCTCAATGTTTTTCTCTCTGTTTCCCCCTGTGTGTCTCTCAGTGTGTTTCTCTGTGTGTCCCCCTGTGTGTCCTTCTGTGTGTTTCTCTGTGTCTCCCCCTGTGTGTCTCTCTCTGTGTCTGTTTCTCTTTGTTTCCCCCTGTATGTCTCTCAGTGTGCTTCTCTGTGTGTCTCCTTATAAGTCTCTCAGTGTGCTTCTCTGTGTGTCCCCCTCTGTGTCTCTCAGTGTGTTTCTCTGTGTGTACCCCTGTGTGTCTCCCAATGTGTTTCTCTGTGTGTCCCCCTGCGTGTCTCTTGGTCTGTTTCTCTGTGCGTTCCCCTGTGTGTCTCTCAGTGTGTTTCCCTGTGTGTCTCATTCAGTGTGTTTCTCTGTGTATCCCCCTATGTGTTTATCAGTGTGTTTCTCTGTGCGTCCCCCTGTGTGTCCCTCTGTGTGTTTCTCTGTGTGTGTACCTTTGTGTCTCCCAGTGTGCTTCTCTATGTGTCTCCCTGTGTGTCTCTCAGTGTGTTTCTCTGTGTGTCCCCCTGTGTGTCTATCAGTGGGTTTCTCTGTGCGTCCCCCTGTGTGTCTCTCAGTGTGTTTCTCTATGTGTCCCCCTGTGTGTCTCTCTGTGTGTTGATTTTTTTTTAAAATGACTCAAACAATTTCGTTTAAAATACCGTATGTGTAAGATATTTTTTTGACAAGTGAAATGTATATCTGGATTTTGTGGGTCTGTTGTCAGAAGTCCTCTCCATTCTGGAGGACTTTGGCATAATGGGTAAACTGTAAGACATACACACTATCTTACAACACAAAGTAGGTACTTCTCATTAAAATACACTATGTACCAATGTGAAATACATGTTTTTATGGAGTGAAGCATTTCGAGGATATTCCTTGATGTTTAAATTTTGCAGTGAATGTTCTTTTATCAAATGGGAAGTTATTATTCTTTTTTTTATAATGTTAACTTTCAAGGAGAATAGAATGTTAAAGCCATCACATAGCGACCAGCTATTAAAAGATTTGATTATTGTTTATGCCCACTGTATTGTCCTCTTCTCATTCTGTATACAAGGAAATGTGCAATAAAATCATTTCTTCAAGTGTCTATCTCAATTAATATGAAATAGAAGAGAAGTATTTTGAGAATAAAATAAAAATAAATACAATTGTGAATAGAGTAACTCATGTGTGTGCGCACATCAAGTTTTCTTAATATAATTCAGCATCTGCCATTTTATATACTACAATTCTGCACCATCTCACTAAAAAGTAAAAGCATAACTCCTATGCACCTTGGATCAGAGTGGCATGCAGAACATCTCACAGGGGAAATTTTGATCTACAAATTGATACTTTTGTTAAGAACAATGGTTCTTACCTACTCAAGCCCTATTGTTTATTTCTTTATAAACATATGCAAGCTTGTTTTCTCTCTTTTTGCTTCAAACAGTTTTTATTCTATAAATGTGGATAATGTCCATAAATGCGCTTTGTTATTTATCAAGAGAATGCCTGATAACTTTTAACCAAAATATAACAGAGGTAAGAAAATAATCGCACCTGCCTTAATGTATTGAAATAGACCAGTGAACTCAGAAGTCAGACATCTACATTGTTGAGTCCAATGTGTTACATAATTTTTGATAATAGGTCAAGAAATTGGAGATTTGACATTGGAAGGATAGGGCTATTAATCATTCCCTAAGGGAAGTCATATGCTCAATTGCATGCTCATGCAAAATAATTTCTATCTATCATATTATTCATTTTAAATAAATAAGTTTCCCATGTGTGTTTAGTAAGCTAGTGTATTTGTCTCAGGAATTTAGTTATGACCTTGTGGTTGACACAAGCGAACCCAAAATACCGCGCTGTTATATTTTCCTCTCGTGCTGATGTTTTACACCCTGCTTCAAAAGCAATTTATCCTTTCTTTCCCAGTGCAATAAACATTATGTGAAAGAGCATAACTAATACATTATATTACCACATAAAACAAAGCAATTATGGTCATACTTTGAGTAATATCACTAATGAGTTATGTTTATTGGAGACTCAAGAAACCACACAATATAACGTTGTAGCAAAACTGGCATGCTTACAGCTCAACTGCATTGTAGACAGTAATTTTGAACTGCTGCTGTTACTGTGTTTACATCGTACCAACAAGCTCCCCACTCCACAGTATGATTGCACGTTGAAGGACAAAGACATTCGCTTGAGTTAATGACAGTATAAAACATATCCTCAAAATTTTTGAAAAGTCTAAATACTAAGTCCTTTCCCTTTTAAATTTCAAATTTTCTTATTTACCATCATACCTTTTTCTGCAAAATCAATCCTGGAATTACACTGTAAATATATACATTTGTTATATATACCTAGTTGAATATAAAATTTATCTCTGTAATTTCTTTCTGCATTTCATTCAAATTTTTTTTAAATGTTTGAAAATTGTGCTGCCTAAAATAACAAGTTTCTACTGCTCTATAATCATGCAGTATAATAAATGTACATTACGTTTTAATTTCATGCAGCATAAAATCCTTTTTGGCATTAAAGTGTAGAAAATTTCACTAACTTATCTTTCATAGTTCTTGAGGAAAATGTACTATATATAATATTTTTCAGTATATAACTATCTTCTACAAAGATTGAGAAAATGCTAATAGAACACTGACACACTTTGTGTATGATTCATTTCTCATTTCATTCCAGTTTTCACCCAAAGTAATCCAGTAATTATTTTATGTATGATTTTATGACATTAGCACAGAATAGCAAAGTTGTGAATATGACACAAATATAACACCGGCCTGCGAATTTAAATTTTTTTCTGTGGCACGGGGTTATCAGCTCTCTAAACCTAATTTTGCTATGCTAAATTGAAATCTGCTTTCCATTTTTTCATTCTACAAGTTTGGATAAAAAAGTAATGGGAAAAATGTTTTTTTTCGGACTCCATGATTTCCTTTTGTTCAAATTAATTACAAGCTTTCAAAATAAGCTTCTTCTGACATTACAAACTGGTTCCAACATTCCATTCACTTTTCAAAACACTCAGAGAAGCCCTTGTTTGACACCCTGTTCAGTATACCCAAAATAATACTGTTTAGTTCTGTATCGGTTTAAAAATGGCACCCACGAAGATGTTTTTTCACTTGTGGAAACAGGCAGAAATCACAGGGTGCTAGATCCAGCAAATATGGTGGGTGGGGCATGATTTTGATACCTAGTTGAGTGATTGCCTCTTGTGTTACTATGGCTCCATGAGCAGGGGCATTGTCCTGGTGGAGGATCCATCCATTGGCAGCAATTTCTGGTCTCTTGGCAGCCATTTTCCTCTTGAATGGACATTACTGTAGTATTGAGCAGTTACTGTGGTGTGTTTAGGAACCATGTAGTCATAAATTACCCCAATTTTGTCGAAAAACACAAGATGCATGACTTTTCCAGCACGTGGTTGCACCTTTGCTTTTTTTTGGCCTTGGGCTGTCGGGATGTTTCCATTGTGCACTTTGTTGTTTGGTTTCCGGATCATAGTGATGAAACCAGCTCTCATCACAAGTTACAACCTGGTCCAGAAAGTTGGGTTCCCTCCAAAGCCTTGTGTTCCACTGCTGGCAGGTCATGACCTGATGACATTAAGCGCTCGTGGAATCCATTTTGCCACCACTTTTCTGGAGCCCATATCATTATGGATTACGTCTTCAACTGACCTGTAGGAAATGTGCATAATGTCTGCTATCTTCGCTATCGTTAATTGTCTTCTTGCAACAGGACATCAATGGTGTTGCGGTTCACCTCAGTTTTTGAAGTGGAGGGCCGTCCTGAACATGGAGTGTCTTCAAAACTTTTTTCACCATCTTGAAATTTTGTATGCCATTCAAGAACATGTGTTTTTGGTAAAGCTTAGTCTCCATATGCTTCCTATATCATTTGCAGCATTTTAGTTCCAGATTTTTTCAGAACACAAAACCAAATTGCCACTCATTGTTCCAACTTGAAATCCATGTCGGGTCACTGAAGCACGTGCTTACACAATGGCTTTCTCAGACAAACTGAACAGCTCATGGACAGTGTAACACCTATCCCAGTGTCAGTCAAGGTCAGACCTCTCTGTTATAACAATTGGTGAATTTTGACGAGCGCATGTTTAAACAAAACAAAAAAAAAAATTCCCTTTACTTTTTGATACACCCTCATACATAGCATTTTTTGCCATGCAGAAAGGAAATGTGTAATATTAGAGTTTGTTTCTAGTTTTCAAGCACAATTTAAATTTGTGAAATCATTCAAATAAAGAAACAATCTCAATTTTGTAGATGCAGCAGTAAACGCTGAACTAGAACATTTTAAACATACCTTATGATGTTATTTTCTCCTCTACTTTGCTGAAAACGAATGCTGCGTTGACTTGCATTTGTGGTCCTTGAGGAATGCAGAAAATGTAATTTTAAGTTCACATTGCATTTGAGCACCTTTAACTTTTTGAGCATCGTTTTAACTATGTGTTCATATTGATCATCTTTAACATTACCCAAAAACTTTATAACTTCACTCAATGAGCCGCAAGTTTGAACCTCTATGTTTGCCATTATATTTCTAAAATGCACGTCCTTCATGTGTTTGCGAGTCTGTAGACTGTTAAAAATGCCTTCTTTTAGTTTTGATTCAGACAACATTGGAAATTTCTGAATAAACAACAACCACCTTTGTCCAGAGCCTTGACAATTAAGTGCTTCCTTATCCCTAATTTTATATGCAATGGGGCAGCAAAACCTTCTGTGAGTCAATCAGTGGGCAATTTATTACACTTTCATCCCTGGCACTAAATCTTTTCTTTTTGGAAAATTAGCTACACCCTAGTGTTTCTCTGGCTCTGGAGTCCCATTCACAGAAAAGGTATGGAAATGTTGTGTACCCTGCTTGTTGGCCCAATAAAACAGTATACAAATTTTGAAACTTTTCTTTAAAGGATGTAGAGTGAGCTATTGAAACTGAAGCAAACATATTGCTGTTCTGCAGCAGAAAACCTTTCAGACTTCTCTTGCTCAAGTCAATCAACACACTTTAATCTATTGCTTTGTAAGTTGTTCCAAGACAACTTATCAAGTTAGGTATATCACAACAATATACTAGTGCTCCTTCTTTTACATAATATTTGTTGGATTCTTTTTCTCAAAGTCTGTACCAAGAGAAAGTTGTTCAAGGTGCTGAAAGATTGTGTTCTTTCAGCCTTGAACCTAAAAGTTCACTTTTTTGGTGAGACCCAAATTATATATTAAATCATTTAATTTTGACTGACTCAATGGATTTGGATTATCTTCTAAGTCTAGGGACCAATTTATTTCACCTTCTACACTCGAAGTATCATTACTACTTTCTGGCAATACGGTAGGTGATGATGGAACAGGAACATCAGATCCATGAGCCACAGGCCAAATTGCTAATTAGAAGTTTGGAAATATAATGCCTGTCTTGTTTTTCCTGTTGAATCCAGATACAGACAAAAAAAAGTCATTAATATGATTTTGTTGTTCGCGCCATACCATAGGAACACCAAAGAGCATTAATGAATGAACTCCATAGTACCATTGTCTTAGATTTTCTACACAACTTTTATACACAATATGAGGAGCAAAATTCTTGTCTTGGTCTCCTAATTTCATTTTAAAATAAGCCAAATATAAACTTTTGTTATATGCGGTAATGTTTCTTTTCTGTTACTTTATCACATAACAACCACAGACATACAGAGATTATTAGCATTGTGTACACAGCCCCTCCTAGATATACACTCAAGCTTGCCATTTTTTATCATATAACATTCACAACACGTCTTCAGAAGAGACCAACTGGGAAGTTTAAAATTGAACTACAGATTCCAAGATCAGTTCCTATTTAGGTATTATGTGATAAATGTTTATGAGATAGGTTCCACATTACCTGTAAACAGAGATAGATGTTGATGCAATATGACTTCATATTATTTAGCATGTTTGTGTGTTTTAATCAACCAGACTGTAAGTTGAATATGCAGAGATGTTCATTCTGGTGTACCGAACTTTCAATTTTGTGTTGAATCATAACTGTTCAACATCTGTACGTGATACGCAAAAACTAATATTATTTTCAAAATCAGACCGTCTAAATTGACCATTGTGATTAAAATATTCCATGCCGCAAAATCTTCGCAGGCCAGTGTAATTTGTCTGGTGGGTGCAGGGAGGCTAGGAAACATAAATAATCCAGTTACCCTCATTGTCTGGATTGCGTTTCAAGGGTGAATGAAAGAATCTTGAATTAACCTCATTCATGTAGGCTGAATGAAAAGTTGAAAATTGTCTTCAATATTTGATGCACTTATTTTAATTTCAATTTGATTAGTGGAAAATAAATATTTGGTTGTAATAGATTGAACTCATTTAGCTTGGATTGCATTCAGTGAGTTCACTAGTAGCCATAACTATCAGACAGTTAATAAAGGCATTGCTACTTACACAAACCTATAAATCAGTCTTCTTTAAAAGTTTGGCAGTATGATGAAACTAAAAAAATGTATGGTACCTATTTCTATTAGCTTTGAGTGATTTTTAACACAAGCATTTTAACATACATTTTAACTTACACAAAATACTGGTGTGTGGCAAATTAATGCTTTTTGTAAACTGAAATTGCTTTTACTTTCTCTACTCATACGTAGGTATAGAAAATGTTGCATTCCATCCAAAAATTTGATATTGAGATTACACCACAAATACACACTTTAAGACTACCTACCTGTTGTTTGCTAATACTGTGGATCTTAGACTTCATCCGTTTTCTGTTTGGTGTCTCAATAATACAATGTTAATTGAGTTTTAATATATGCTTCTATTTTAGGAATCACTTGACAAAGTAGTAAATGGTCTTTAGCCATAATAGTGTTTGGTAGTTGGCCATTAGTCCATTGTGATTTGGTTGACCTAGTGGACATCCAGATCCACATTATGGTTCAATAAAACCAATGGCAGGCATATTTCCATTAGGTATTTTGAAAGTAGTTTTTTGACCTTTTACTAAGTTCCCCCTTACTACCCTGAACCTCATAAGAACCACTTTGCTAACACATTGAAGGGAAATACAAGCAAATGAATAGTCTTATTTCAGAAATACTTTTTCATGAACTGGTAATTATTTTATATTTCATAGCTTTTTACAGTAAAAAATGCGAACTCATTAGGTTGAGCTGTAGTTTTAATTATAACACAAAAATGAGATGTTTAAGACATGAAGAAATTAGGTGTGCATTTCCAGCACTGTAGAATGTTTATCAACATTTAAATGTTCAGAACATACTGTCCTTTTATATAAACAATGAAAAGTATCACCATCTAACCTCAATTATCTTCATCTTTGTTAACTTTTGCACTGCTCTTGGGATTTAAAGGGACAGAATCAAGACCAATAATGGCGATCACAGCCTCTGTTGCCGTCTCGAGAGCCTGGATCTTCATAACTGCTGGTTCTACTACTCCAGCATTCATGTTATCACAGAATTTGTCATTGATGAAATTCATCCCACGCCATTTGAGATGGGAAAGATGTTGTTTAGTTTGACTGATGTAATGGTAGTCTCTAAGTTTATCTATCGTGCACTCAACTTCCAGTCCGGCGTTCAGCGCCAGGGTTCTAGGTACCACAAGCATTGACTTAGCGTATTCTCTGATAATCAGCTGCTCGCGTGAACTCATGGAAACGGAGAAGTTTTCTAGATGAACAGACAATGCCGCTTCTATGGAGCCGCCTCCAGCCACGACCTTCTGACTTTCCAGCACTCGTTTTGTGACCAAGAGAGCCTCGTGTAATGATCGCTTTAGTTGCTCAAGGTACCGTTCATTAGGGCCACGAAGTACAATTGAACTCCATTTTCGACTTTGTGGTCTTCTCACTGTTATTAATTCCTTATCGCACAGACGTTTCACAGAAACTTCGCCTGCCTCACCCAAGAACTCGGTATTAAAAATTTCCTTTCCTTCAGTGTTTACAAACGAACTAAGGAGTGTCGCGCCTGTAGCTTTTGCTATTCTCATTAAATCCCGTTTTCTGCATCTTTCCACAGTCATGACTTGAGCTTTGACTAAGTACTTCAATGGAAGCTCATCAATATCGCCAGTGCTTAGGATCACGTTTGCACCCGCATTCAAAAGTTTCTGTATTATCTCTTTAGTGATATCTGACTCCTTCTCTCTCACTCTAAGCTGAAGTGGATCAGTAGCCTGAACATGCAAATACATTGTGTCATTTTGAAGAGAAAAATTAAGACAGGCAATTTTGGCTTGAATGATTTTTCTGGGCGCCGCTGGAGAAGCAATAGAGCAATTTAGAACATATCCTGAGACGAGCTTGCTTTCTTTCACGCTAGCTCCACGAGTTTTTATAATATGAATACTTTTTACAGCATACAGGATGCCAGAGTTCGCCGTTTCAATCTTCAATGTTTCCGCTGCACGTACTACTATTTCAGCAAAGAAATCGGCGTCTGTTGTTGTTATTTTGCTGGACATGGCTGTTTTAGCTGCATTTACAACGCTTTCTCGGCCAAGAGTCCTTATATCCATAACTAAATATTGCTCGATGTAACGACAGGCTTCCTTGCAGGCGAGGCGATAAGCGCTGATGATAATCGAGGACGGATACATTTTCGTTGCAGCCATAGTGTGAGCATTCTTTAACAATTCATAAGCAAGCAGTACAACACTAGTTGTTCCATCGCCCATTTCTTGGTCTTGCAGCTGTGCCAAATCCGCTAAAATGCGTACAGCTGGTTGATCAACGTCCGACATACGTAAAGTAGAAGACCCATTGTTCTTCATTATCACAGTTCCAGTGCAATCCACTAACATCTTAGGTCCTAACGGACCAAATAAGGCTTTAATTATATTTGCATTATCACGTGCTGCAGTTATGTTTTCGGTTCTCATTCTAGAACAAAATGATTCTCCAGTTGAACTGTTAGCCATTTTACACAAGTTTGTTTCTTTGTTTAAGATCGAGGTGTCACTAGGTAACGTTATTTGTTGTTTCAATGCCCCCAAAAGAAGAAATGCCACGTTTAGAAAGTCCGATGTTATAAAATCTGATGTGTGTACTAAACATGACTTGCTCTACTCATCTTGTACATACAAACTATTCTTAAAAATGCTTATTCCGCTATCTACTTCCATCTTAAACCGAGCTATACGTTTGTATGATGACGATGTTGTTGTTGTTGCTGCTGCTGCTGCTGCTGGTTTATTCATTGGCGCTATATCCACTGAAGTCTGGATTTCCGCGTCTTGTGTCCTTGATGTTATAGAGATGTAGATGTATCATGAGATGTAATGTGAAGATATGTTCTTATTATGATATTAGTATTATATACGTTTGTAGAAATGGTCTTATTACGCATTTCGCTATTAGTATAATGGGATTAGGTGAGTCCAGTAGGCTTGAACGATAGTCGTATTTTTTAAAAGCTGGTCGTAATATGATGGCTTTGATATTCCGTTCTCTTCGCATATGTAGGACATAAAAACGAACAGTTAACCCCTTTCCATCTGAGAAAAGTATAAATATTGGAAAATTCAAAAAATAACAACAAACATCTCGAAAATGGTTCACTACACAAATATATATGGCATAAATTGTGTGTTTTCATTCTTTTTATGCCATAAGATTTTGTCTATCTCTTACCAGTTATGCAAAAGTCATTCAGAATGAAGAGGACTTCAGAGGATATTCTCTGAAAATTCAATATCCTGTATATAAATATAAAACTAAACCCCAGCGCAACAGCCCATGAAGGGCCAAGGCTTGTCGCCCGGCCGCTGCGTCCCCACCTCTACTTACTACAGGCGTCATGAGTGGGATGTAGTACTGGAGGGTGGGATGTGGTTAGCGAACCGAGCTCTCCCGGCCAGTTATGTGGCCTTCACGACCTAGGATCGCTACTTCTCTATCAAGTAGCCCCTCAATTGGTCCTTCCGGGACCCGACGATGCCTAGTGCACCCCTTGGCAGACTTCCCAGTGGGGGAAAAATCCCCCTGCCGGTACCGGGGATTGAAATCGGGTCCTCCGCACCAGAGGCAGGTGCGCTACCACTGCGCTGCGGAGGCGATAATATGTTTGCGATAAAATCTTGGTGTCGAATTTTTGGATGAAATACAATGAAAGTTGCATTGGGGAACTGAAAATACGAAACACCAGTTTCGAACCAGGATGGGGAGCGCTGGTATGCTTGTACGAGAAATCTGATTGACTGATTCAAGTTTTGAAATAATTAACGAATTAACAGAAAGCGGACCATCTTGGGTTTTGCTAAAATAAGTTTGTCGTCGCAAAATTATCTTCAACAGAGAGGCAATTATAGGTTTGTTCCAACAAGCAGTTTTGAGCACGTTCTGAACGCCCTCCGAACTAATACCAACATTTTCTTACTCACATGCGCAATCGAGCATGCTCTCAGAATTAGTTCGGAAGTTTATACGGTTGCAGCATTACTTGAACTGGGCATGCAGTCTCTTCTGCGACGACAGGTAGACCTCACAGTCTGTTTTATTGTCAATTTATTCCAATTCCGATAAATACCATTGCACTCGAAACTCTTGATAGGCGCACGCTTACTACTTTACCAAGTAATTGCTTCTATTCGTTATCCTCTGATTTACCTATAGGTTTTTCGGAAATTTCGAGCTTTGGAGGGCATGCCCAGTTTCCCCAGGCTGCCGCTCTACCTAGTATACTACTTCGTCCATCAAGCGCAGGCGACTTTCGGTTTCCGATCTATATCGCGGGGACCCGTTTACCACACGAAGG
Organism: Tenodera sinensis; assembly: GCA_030765045.1. Taxonomy (NCBI): domain Eukaryota; kingdom Metazoa; phylum Arthropoda; class Insecta; order Mantodea; family Mantidae; genus Tenodera; species Tenodera sinensis. The sequence continues at coordinate 275,543,759 of CM060964.1, read as the reverse complement.
TTCCTCCATTTGTTGACCCAACGCTCTGCGTCGGCGACTCAACCTTTTACCCACCTCTTTACCGGCGGCTCCGTTCCCCCCTACAGGTACGGGTGCTGCGTTTATAAATTGGACCACACAAACGTCCGTACGGGTGTCTCTCCCTGCGGGTTTTCAAATTATTTTGCTGATTTTGCCTTTTATCAAGCTCTGCGATCTACCCGTTGTATTTCTAGTTCCACGATCCTGTTTTGTTCGGACTCTTTGGGCGCCTTTAGAATAATCAGCTTCCCCACTATGCCTCCGGGGGCGGACTGGTGGGAGGTGCTGTGTCGTTTGGAAATCTCCAAACACCTTAATCGATGCAATAATATTCAATTCTTATGGGTTCCGGGACATGCAAATATTTCGGGCAACGAAACTGCCAACCGCCTGGTGGCCCTTCTCCCCACACCGACGGAACCGGTTACCCTCCCTTGGAGGGATGCTACACGGCTTATATCTGGCCACGTGGTTTCTCATATTTCTAACTTTTCCGACCTACCTTCCCTCACAAGGCGTTCTCCGTGGTTTAAGAAATCCATTCTCAGTAGAGCTGCAAGCTCTTCGATATCAAAAATCCGACTTAGCGTTGCTGTTATACCGGCCTACTTATTTAAAATCCACCAAATGCTCTCCCCAATGTGTGAGTGTGGTACATACGACGATATCAACCACGTCTTTTTAATTGCCCCTTACATACATTTTCTGTTACGCAACTCACTAACACACTAGCCCAACGTTATGGCAATGACCCATGGATCATATCATCACTGGTTTATAGTGCTAATACAAATTTGCCCTAGCTACTACTTCGCCAAATCGTTAATTGTAAAGTGAAACTCTGATCTTCTGTTCGTCATTCACCACTTCCATTATTTCCCCTACTCCATGTCGATTCGACGCAGACATCGATGAAGAGGCGCTGGGGCGGGTTTCCTCCGGGTTCTCCGGTTTCCACCGCCATCTCATTCCACCGGTGCTCAGTCTTCATTTCATGTATCATCTGTGTCACCGCCTGCGGTGCTGTATATAGTAAAAGTGGGCGTTAAACACTACAAAGAAAGAAAAAGAAAGTAAACATTGATTGCTCCTGCCCGGAGTGCGATAGTGCGTTCATAAACTAACCACCACCACTACCACCACCACCACCACCACCACTACCACCGCCGCCACCGCCGCCACCACCACCACCACCGCCGCCGCCGCCGCCACCACCACCACCACAACCACCACCACCGCCACCACCGCCGCCACCGCCACCGCCACGGCCACCGCCACCGCCACCACCACCGCCACCACCACCGCCGCCGCCACCGCCACCACAACAATCTGTGAGTCTGAAAAACCAGAGCACGCGCTGTAGGCTATACGAGGTTTGTTCCGACACCATCCAGATTCAGTTCTGCTATCTGAGCATGCGCAGTAGCTAAGCAGTGTTCCAAACATGACAGAAGAACCTTCAGAGCTGGGTTTGAATTTCCAACTTGCTGTTCCAACATTGTGAGAACTAGTTCGTAGCCAGTGAAATAGGTTCTTGGTCAAAAGCAGGATCTGCAAATTCTGGACAAGAGCAAATCGTATAGATTACTAGCCCACTACGCGTGCGCAGTTATTCAATATTAGGGATTAATGATGGTTCAAGTGATGTAGGTTTGTTCCAACAAGCGCTTCTGAAAGCGTTCCGAACTAATACCAATATTTTCTTACGCACATTCACAATCGAGCACGCTCTCAGAACTAGTTCGGAAGTTTTGTAATGTTGCAATCCTACGTAAGTACTGCGCATGCCAGAACTGATTCTGGTTCGTGTTGGAACAAACCTTATACATTTGGAACGAGGTGACAGGTGCATCGCTGTTGCATACGCTTGCTGCCAGTCGCGTAGTCACGTAGTGGACGTGTAGGGGGGGGGGGGCGGTATATCAAGCTGTTAGCTGAAGCATTGTTTGTGTTTCCATAGCACGTGTTTTGGTGCTTTTGGCATAGTTATTTTCATTGGTGTTTTTGTCATGTCTAATAATTACGTATCTTTCTATCTTGGTGGAGTAACGAGATAATAGTAACTATTTCATACTTTATTTTCTTTCCACCCCTTCGGGGGGGGGGGGGGGGGAGTGCCAGCATTCCATTTGCCGGCACTAATTATGGACGACACAACTTTACTGGCCCCTGTAGTCATGGAAACAGACATGCCTGTAGCTGAACATACTGAGGTAATTTCCCCCAAACCCAGAAGGTTTTGCGTCCGAGCAGTCTAATGGGGCAAATATAGAGCAGGTGTCAACTGCAAGTAACGAGTGAACAAATCCTCCTTTATGTTATCAAGCCAAGGATTTAGGCCCGTTTTTTGTGATAGTCCGATGTAACACTCCGAATATTCGGGACTTCAACCCTCTTAAAATTGGAAAATGTTTTTTTTAAACATGCGGAGGGGGTGACACACAACCATAAAAGTGGTTTTAACCAATTAGAAGTGCATCTGGCAGCTAAGAAATTTATAGACTCTGATTTCGATGCGATCCATGACACGCGGCTATCACATATCCCCTTTTAAAATGTCTTGGTGTGGTAAGGGGTATAGATTTGGTTATTAGCATGAAAGAACTGGGAAGCCATTTACAAATAACTGGCCAGCTACCTATACATAATCTTCATCGTTTCAATCGATGAGTTACGTCGAATGGGGACACGGTTTATCAGCCGACACGTACGGTAAAGCTTATATTCAGGGCGCAAAGATTGCCGGTGATTTGCAGTGGAGACGTATACTACGAGAGTTTTTATTTGCTCCAACTGTGGTAGATTTCATCATAGAATGAAGTTCTGTAGGAACATAAAGCGATGTCTTAAGTGTGGTGATACCGAAATTTAGATTTCAAATCGAATGGGCTTGATAAAGACACGTTTTAATTTAATTGCCGGATATGAGATTTGCGATAAGTGTTAAGTAATAACATAAATAGATAATAGAGCAGGAAGTGTTGTAAGGTGAGCAAGATATGAGTAAATAATAGTCGTTAAATTTGTAGGATAAACACATTATTGGTTTGAAATTATCGAGTCATGACGTCATACTACATAGTTTAAATACACGTTCGAAAGTCAGGTCTACTAACCTTAAAAGTCGCGCGATATATTTAATAAAATATAAAGTAAACATCGTTTAATCCTAAAAAGGTAATTATATATTCGAAATTCATAAAATAACATGTTATAATAGAAAGGGACATTTCTAAATTGCGGGAAAAGGAAATAGCATTTTGGATACGAGGCTTTCTTGGATGACGTCATGACATTCAAATTTGAAGAGAACGGTTTTCCTAGCTTGGGGACGCCAGAAAGCGTCACTACTCACCCCAGACCAGTACTGCGAGTTGTGCTGTGCGGACGTGAGTGCGATTCCTCTACATATACAATCGGCATAGCTCCCGAAAGTATCTAAGATGCAATAAACAATATATAAAAGGTTTTCTTGGGTAGTCTATTCTATAAAACACCTGCGCGTACCCGAGATAAAGAGATCTCATCCTGAGCTAGCGGGAAAGAACCAAATCAACGGGCGACAACGAGAACCGAACAACGACTTCAGCTTCAAATGGCGATCCAACAACGAGGACACAACGACTATTAGCCTCAGTGGACAGGTTCCCCTTGACGGGCAGATCGACTGTCTAGTTGATCGCGTGTGCTGTGTTAATTGCAAGCACAGGCACTTGGCCATAGAGACGGATAAATATCCAAGCATATAAGCTAGAACCGCAAATTGCGGTCCGTTTAAGGGGAATTACCTATTTCCAGACACGAGGCTCGCCAGATGCTTACCGGAACTACCTCTTTCTAAGGACGTTTCG
>CM060964.1:275412387-275532387 GCA_030765045.1 Tenodera sinensis | reverse complement strand
CTATTGATGTACAGACTATTGGTCAATATCAATAAAAAGGAATTATAAAAAATAAACAGCTGCTTTTATACCTGCCTAGCTGATATATGTATGTTAGTACCATATTGCTACCAATGACGTGCAAAGCCAAATAAGGGAGCTTTGATTTTTGTGATTAAGTTTTAAGCATGCTGCATTTATTAAAGCAAATAAAAGTTCATTTACATGAGGTTTAAAATGCAGCAACCTTATAAACTAATAACAACTAACGAAGCTCACATACTAAACTTAGTGAGTCATTGGTAGCAATATGGCATTAGTATATACAATTTGTTGACCAGCTCATGGTCTCTGGGAGGAATGCACCAAGTGAGTACATCATTAAACAATTCCAAGTAAACATTGATATCTCTTGCTTTTGGTCATTTATGTTAGTAGTACTAACCTCGGAATGTGTATTCATGCTAGATCAGAACAAAGAAGTCACTCAGAATGGTGGAACTTAAATGTTATTTTTAGTTCAAGTGATATATTTAGCTTTTAAAACATAAACAATATTTTTGACTTCTCCGTCTTTCTCCCACTGATCATTTTCTACCTTCTCTGTATGTTTTTAAAAAAAACCTTTCAGTCTGTTTCAGTCTTAAATGATATACCCTCGAGCGCTATATCATACAATTCCCATAAGGAAAAGTCACCTGTTACATTTCTCTAACTATTAGTTTTACTTTGGCCCAAGCTAAATAGTTCTACAGGATTGAGATCACACATATATGGGGGCAAGCAAATGACGGTGTGAAACAATGAAACCCAGAATGTATCCACTTTAGAAACCTCTTTAGGTTTGTTTGTTTCAATCATCCAATAAAGATCAGTTTTACACATAGAACAACCACTTTGAAACCTTTTGTTCTGCAACTGCAATATCATAACAGACTTCACACCTCTCCTAGGCAAGGATTTATCTACTTCTATGCTATAATTTTTCTTTACTTCAAAGGTAACACTAGTGGCTCATCCAAGTTTTAACTGAAATCAAAACATATTAACATATTAGCGAGCAAACATAGCTGAATAACATTGGACATAGGTTGGCAACCTAACCAGCCACATGGTTATCTACGAAGTTTACAAAACTCAGGTTGCACTATTGTGGAATGACCCTCCTCTCCCCGTTAGTCCCCTAAGACCATGAGCTGGTGAACAGACAGTACGATCTGCTGAGACTGACAGCTAGGCAGGTATGAAAAATAGAGATTTAGGAGCTACCAGCAATGTGGGCATTTGGGAGCGTGATTTGTCATACTTTAGTTCCATCCCACCCTGATTGGAGCGCTTTTGTTTCCACAGATTAACATGGGACATTCACTTCTTCTCTTAGATATTCTGTGTACAATACTTCCCCTACTTCCAGTAAGTACTTAATAGAGAAAGTTTACAAAGACTGATGTGTTGCACTCACATGACTTTCTCTACTCTTGTACTAACCATTCTTACAAACTCTTATTCCTATATCTTCTTTGTGTTAGTTGAGACAAAATATTTGTACAAATTATCTTATTGCTTATTTCCTTGTAGGTGCAAGGGGAATATTAAAATACATTAGACTTTGTGTGATAGTCAAATCTTTTAAAGCTTTGAGATTCCGTTCGCTTTGCACACTTAACATATAAAAAAATGAACAATGATGTTCCACTTCACAAAAGTATTAAGTTTTCCAAAACTCACAGACATAACAAGGAATATCTCCTAAATGGTTCACCCTACAAGGAAATTTATTCAGACATAAAATGTGTATTTTAGCAAGATCTACTTTTTTTATATAGCATGATTTGGTCTATCTCTAACGATTTACTAGTTATGCAAAAGTCCTCCAGGGTAAATTCGACTACAGGGGCTGTAGCCAGAAAATTCAAAATATACATTTCATTTGTCATAAAAATATGTCAAACTTATGACATTTTAATCATAATCATTAAAGCTATTTTCCAGAAAATCAAAATTTTCAAAAAATGTTCCATGTAAAGGGTAGTTTAGGGTGGAGCTATTTTCTTCAAAATCTTCATGTCGCATCCTTGAAAGACAATAAACTTAAATACCAAATTTGGTTTTTGACCAACTTTTAATTTTTGAGTTATGCTGTTCACAGACTGACAGACAGACTGACAGACACAGACACAGACACACACACACACACACACACACACACACACACACACACACACACACACACACACACACACACACACACACACACACACACACACACATACACACACACCCACACACAGAGAGACATTTTTCTAAAATGCTTTTTTTAGGATTCAGGGGGTCTCAAAACTTGTATTTCCGGTGAAATCTCGACATAGAATTTTTGGGTGGAATACAATACTTCCCCTACTTACCAGTAGAGAAAGTAAAAAAGTGCATAACTTTTTGTTTGAGAAAAGTATAAGTATTTGAAAATTGAAACCAGCAATAAGGACTATCTTGGAAATGGTTATTTCCTAAAAAAGAGAAATTGTATGCTTTAACAAGATCTACACTTTTTATGTAGTAAGAGTTTGTGTATATCCGGCAGTTTACTACTTAAGCAAAGCTCCTTCAGAATGAAGGACTTATGAAAATTTGAAACATAAATTTCATTTGTCATGAAAATGTGTTAGATATCAAAATCGTTGGGACCATTTTTGAGAAAATCAAAAGCTTCGGAAAATGTTTCACGTAAAGGGTAGTCTGGGTAGGGGAAATCTTCTTGAAAATCTAGGTGTCACATTCTAGGAAGATCCTGTACTTAAATAACAACTTTGGTTTTAACAGCTTCTTTTAATAGGTTATGCTGTTTGCAGACAGATGCCCATGCTCCCCTCCTCCCCCCCCCCACACACATACACATGCATACAGAGATCCTTTTCTAAAAATGCTTTTTTTGCGGGGGTTTCAGGCAGTCTCAAAACATATATTTCCAGTGAAATCTTGACATCGAATATTTGGGTGAAATACAATACTTCCTGCTTTCTTTAGAATATATCGGATAGAGAAGGTTCAAAGGGTGGATTGAGGACCTTGACAAATTAAATCTTTTGTATTTATGCCCTGGCAGTGGCTCCCTGAGAGGAAGGGGTGAAGTGAGAGGATACAAAGGATCGTCGGATCTGAGGAGAGGTGACAGCAGGGTCCCTAATGACTACAGGTGTGAACTACCCGGTGGCAGCTCATACACTGGCTCCCCTACTCCCTTGCAGGCTTACTGGTCCCCTGGGCAGCTCAAAACTCACGAATTTCCCTGAATCAGAGGACTATACTAGGAAAAATCATAGAAGAACTATAGTACTTTTACTAGAAATCAAGTTTCTCATTTGCAGAACAATAAACTGGCAGAAATGTCTTTGTCCCTTATTTTCATAATCATGCAGTAAATCTGAAGATTGGTAATGTTAAGGCTGAATGTAGCAATAAGCAAAGCAAGAAAATGAACCTTAATGAAGTATTACATCTCCCTTGAATCTCGTACCTTATGTCTTGTATCATAACCTCCCATGTCATGATCGAGTGAGGGGTAATGAAACAAGAGTAAATCTAACAACATTCACAGGCTCTCTTATAGCTCAGCTCTCACATCACATGATTGCTGTATAAGCATGAATACATTTGACAGCTCTGTAAGTTTGGAACCTACTGGGTGATACAAATGTTAGTGCTGTTCACAAAAACACAGCCTTTGAACCAGTTTTCCATCTTTAATCCATTGATAATGTTTGCTTTAAGGTCATATAAGTATTGAAAATAGAATCACATAATATTTTTACATAGAATGTACATATGTATGGCAATGGTTGTATAGTTTCCAGATAACTTAGAAATTGACAATAATGCTGCAAACATTCAATTCCAAAAGTAAAAGTTTAATAAAATGTTTAAAGTCAAAGATGTAAACCAATATTTCAGTTAAAAAAGATTCACCTGACATTTGGTCCCTGTCTAACATATAGGTACCAACTTCTGTAATAACACATAGTTTGAAGATGAGTGGGTAGAGAAACTTATGTGAATGCAAGACATCAGTCCGTTTGAATTTGGAATTTCACAGAGTGATTGCCTTTTAAAATTTCTTGCTCTCACTTTAACCCACTGTATCCTCTTTGCAGCTACAATGAGATATGTAAATGAATAATGAAAGCTTATTTCACTAAGAAATGGGCAGTAAAATAAGCTTTTGTGTAACTAGTTTACAGAAGAATGGGTAGAGAATGTGCATCACCTTATGTATCTCGTTTCGCTTCATTTTAGCAATTTGGTTTGTTTAAATTGTAATTTGTCTTGGGACAGCAGCTTGACCACAGCTATCATATTCCATATAATGATTGTTATCAACATTGTACATCCTTTACATTTTCTTTTATATGTTGTTTAAATAAAAAATAAGCTAGTTTGTTAGTCCCTTTATTAAATCCCTAAATATAATCCTTAAATTTCTGCACAAAAATATCAATGGTTCTTAGGTATAATATTTTCAATGTAGCATATCAATGTAATGATAGTCTTCTCTACTTCATATGTCTGGTTGGTTGCAAAGTTGTTTTTAAACACACCAGCAGTAAGTTTGTTAGCATTAAAAGATAACAATAACCATCTAAAAGGTTACTTAAACCTGGGGCATAAAGTAGGTACCTACAAATATAAGTTGCCCTTGGAGTATTTATTTCTGATGTATGATTCCCTTGTGGTCTACTGGGGAAAAAAGGATGAATCGGTTTTGTGTGCTTAAAAATACCAGCAGTAAGTTTGTTGGCATTAAAAAATAACAAATACCCATATGCTGACTTCGCTACGTGGATGGTGTGTTCACCATCTGGAGCCCCGGACAAGAGACCTTGACAGATTTCCGATGTCATATCAACTCTATTCATTCACGCATACAGTTCACAATGAAAATAGAAAACAATGGACAACTATCATTTTTGGATGTACTCGTAGCCAGGAAGTCTGATAGTACACTCTCTCTCACACCCACACACACACACACTGGTATCTACACAAATTCTCCAACCACCATCCTGGCCAGAAAACAGCTGTCATTAAAACACTGGTAGATCACACCAACTGCATCTGTGAGCCACAACTACTCCCCCTGGAACTTTCTCACATTAATAGTTCTTTGCAGGCCAACGATTGCATCAGCCAGGAAGTTAAACATGCCTTATGACCCAGAAGGAAGCCCCAGTCTACACAGAAACAAATTGACCCTAAAGAGAAGAATAAAGCATATCTGCCATACATAAAAGGTATTACTAATAGCATTGGGAAAATTCTCAGGAAACATGACATCCATGCCATCTATAAACCCACACAGAAAATACAGAGCATACCACATTCAGCAAAAGATCCAGAAGAACCACTCTACTCTGCAGGTGTTTACAGAATTCTGTGCTTGAGTGATTCTGTGTATATAGGGACCAGTCAATGTATGGTAAACACATGCATCATGGAACACAAAAGGTGTTGCTGTTTGGGACAAACAGAAGAGTCTGCAGTCACACAACATGCATTACTAGCATCAGAAAGTAATATACACTATTCAGACACATCCATCCTGTCTTCCACAGTTCATTATTATGCCTGTTTAAGTCATGAAGCCACAGAGATTTTCAAACATAAAAATAACTTCAATAGGAAGGAAGAAACAAAGCACATAAATAAAGCTTAACATCCAGCATTGTACAAAGCATGCAAGAAACCTGACCAGATAGAAAATCAAGATCATCAGCAGACTTAGCCACAGTAAATGTCAGCCTATCGACAACATTCACAGACAATGGAAGCAGCCCCTGCTTTAGCTCAGCTCACACAGTAGCCGAACCAATAAACAAAGACCAGACCAACTGTCAACCACTCACACATGCTAAGCATATAAAACCTGTGAAACCAAACAGCTCCGTATAAATCGTCATTGAGTCTAGCAGAATACTACGGTCACATCACTGAGAATGTTCAATGCAACTTTGAACCAAATGTCTGGAAGGAGATTTTCCACTAGACCGTGGCTCACAAGTCCTTATAATCATTTTCTATTTAATGACACTGACCGTGAAAGCACACTACTGCTGTGGTCATTAGCACCCTCATAAAACAATATGGCTAAAAGCATAGGGATTAAGCCTGTATGTCTAAAAGGTTAAAACATCACCAAGACAGTGCCAGCAACTGTAAAAGTAGAGTGGAACAGACAAACATGTACATAGACAGAATAAAAACAAATTGCATGACCAACTAAAAATAAACAAGATAAAATTAGCAAGTCTAGCATGGTCACCATACCACTAAGATGGATAAAATGTAATAACACACTCTATTCCACTTACAATATCTGCCAGCACCTCAGCAAGGATAGCTGGTATATCCAAGGACACACACAAATGAGCTAAAAACTGGCACTGAATTAAAACATGCTGCATCGTCAAAGGCTCATGGCAATGAGCACAGAGTAGAACAGCGTCTGAGGATGATAGGTGACTATAACTAAAATGGCAGTGCCCGATATGCAGTGCATTTTGCAGTGGAGGGCCGCTTGGACAGAAAATCAGGGGAACAACTTAGGGAGCTGAAGTCCCTTCCTGCCCCCTGAAGTACTTCCTCACATGCCTGTCATCATGAGGAGGTGGTTTTAGCAAGATTGTGAAGATGAAAGCCATTCTTTGTACTTAAGGATTTTCTTAAGTCCTGGACATATTAATAGATCAAACTAAATTAAGATTTGAATCACAGAAACAATTGAAATTTCTGACTTTACTGAATTCAAAATATTTTGCGACTTACGATAAAAGTTTTCCAACAAATGTATTATGTGCACCAAGAGATCCACATGTTTCCTTTTTCGATATACTGTCTTTGGAAAACAAACTGAAAGTGTTATATTCACTTGAAGAACTTTCTAACAAGTCCGTTCAAATCATTGCAAATTATATGTAATCAAATGGGCTTGATGTTGTGTACAGTGAAGTTTATAAATTATGTGAACTGATTTTAATATTTTCTTCCACTACTACAAGCATGGAAAGGAGTTTTTGAGACTTGAAACGAATAAAATCTTATTTATAGGCAACTTAGCTCTTCTGTCAGTGGAGAAGACACCATTTTATTGAAAAGACACAATGAGGAATTGGTTTTTGGTAGTGAGACAATGTAGTTTACCCATAAGAAAAGACAGCTGGAGTTCATGTATATATATAAACAGGTATGGTGAAATTCATTTTACTGTTATAATTGTTGTTTAGCTTGTTTCAAGAAAAATTATTTACATGTTCATGAAGTTAACATTTAATCAACAACCCCTTATTTTCTGGATCTGGTAGGCCTAGTATTTTTTAGTGTTGTTGTTAGCTAATGCTGGATTTCTGACAATGAAGTCATTAATCCTCTTGCTCTCCAATATTTTTCACTAATGGATGGGGCACTAGAAGTGGCCGGGCATATTTGAAGGTGGTCTCGATCCATTTCCTCTTACAGATCACATAGAGGACAGAGTGGTGAAGAATATATCCCAATTCTGTTTAAATGTTTTGCCAGACAATCATGTCCTCTAATCAACCTGAAGGTTGCAACTGCCATTTTTCGAGGATACTCCTGGAATTACTGTTTGAATGTTTGGTAGTTCCCATCTTTTATTCTTTGATTTTTCATAGCAATATTTAGGAATAACTGTTTTGAATTCAGAGTTGACTAATCTTTTAGCTGCATAAAATGGTAGATTAACTATACATTTCTGCACATTGCCGGTATCCTTTTTAGCAAGAAAATCGGCTTTCTCATTACCACTCAGTCCACAGTGAGCTGATATCCATTGGAAGACTACGTGTTTTTGAAGTGCGGTTAGATGGGTAAGGATTTTCCAACATTCTATAATTGTTTGGTTTTTTGGTGACAAATTAGAAGTAATTGCTATAATTGCCACCCTGGAATCTGAGAGAATAACTGCTTGATGAAAATGTGAAATTCTATACAAAAGATTATGTAAGGCCATTCGAATTGCTTCAATTTCTCCATCAAAGTTTGTAGTTCCATAACTTAAAGATTTGTAATAGGAAAAGAGGTGACACGTGACTCCAGCCCCTGCTCCATCTCGGTTTGATATCAATGATCCATCAGTATAAATATGGAGCCATTCGTGTTCTGGAAATCTAGTATGGATTGTCTCTAATGCCAATAATTTTAGAACACTAGTTGGAGTATCACTTTTCTTAACTTCTGTCAGGTGTAAATAATATGTGATGTCTAATGTTTGTATATGTATTTAGGCTTTCACAGCCGGTGTCTTGATTATTCCAAATGTTTAGTTCTTCTGGGCTTGTAGGCCGTGGTCTAGAAGGCATGGTAGATACCAACGTTTCACCAAGTACTGTGCTTGGCATCATCAGGGTAACACGATCCTCCATCTGCACTGGTCAGAGTTAGAATGTGGAAGCAGAGAAGTAGTGGAAGAAATGACCGTTAATGTCCATTACATTTATTTATATGGGTGGGGATGGGCGGGGCATTGTTGCGCCGTCTACGGTAGTGATTGGCCGGTTGTAGGTGGGATTTTATTACAACTGTTGTGTGTGTCTGAAAGTCTATCTAAAACCGGTATCCATGCTTTATGTACACGTAGTATTTCTTTTTTGCGATTGAAGTTGTCTTTGTGTTTGTAGATTTTTATGGCCTCCCTTTGTAGTCGGGCATAGTAGTTAACTGTAGAAGACAGGACTCGGGTTTCTTTAAGGTTGACATCATGTCCGAATAACAAGGCGTGCTCTGCCACAGACGATTTATCCGTATGTCCCAATCTGGTGTGACGCTCATGTTCTTTTATTCTGGTGGCTACACTGTGCATAGTAGTGCTTATATATATTTTGCCGCAACTGCAGGGAACTTTATATACACCTGCAGATGTCTGTGGGTGGCGTTTGTCTTTGGCAGATCTCAAGAGGTCTTTGATCTTGTTAGTCGATCTGTAGACAGTAGCAACTCCATGTGATCGCAGAAGCTTGCCTATTAATGTTTGTGTCAGATTGACTTTAGATATGAAGTTTCCCTTTGAATTAGGAAGGTATACATTGTTCTTAATGTCTTGAATTTTGGAAAGAAAGCTCTCCTGAGTCTTTAGTGTATGTGTAAAATTTCTCTTGTGCCATGTATTGAATGGGAGTCTGATCAACTTTTCGTGTTGAATAAGAGCCACTTTTTCTATCTGTTGCAGCCTTCCGACTATTGACAAATCATGACTGCTTAGCAAGTCATCTCTACAGAATAGGTATCTCAGCCTCACCAATATGTGTCCTGTGTAACGATCCAGCAGAAATGAATGAAGAACACTTGAAGACCTGTGAAGCATTAAGATCAGAAGAAACTACAGTTCAAAAGTATTGGAAAGCACGAATGCTAATGGCTTCATTGCCAGATGCAAGGCACTAGAAAACAACAACAACAACATATTCAATGGGGTATTGGTTGGTTAGTATTTCCATAGCTGCTATTGGTGTGGTTTCGATAGCACCTGTAATTAGTCTCAGACTTTGGTTTTCAAAGATTTGAATTTTTTTTTGTGTTTGCTGTTACAAGAACTTCGCTGCAGTAAGTAAATAATGGCTTTATATATACATTGTATGTTGTGTTAAGAGTTGCTCTGGAACATCCCCACTTCATTCCTGTTAGACGTTTTAATAGTGAAAGGCACCTTTCTGCTCTTTACATTACATTTTCTATTTGTTTGGTACATGTAAGTTTGGTATCAAATGTAACTCCTAAATACTTTGCTTCCTTTGTTTCTGGTAATTGTTGACCCTCAAAATTTAGTTTTACTTTTAGTGTTTTTTTTTCTTAGTGAAAAGATTTGGTAATTTGATTTTGTTGTATTAACAGTCATTAAATTTTCTTTGGTCCACTTTTGTAGGTTGTTTAAGGATTGTTGCATGGTTTTTTTCTAGTTCTGTACTTTTGCTTTTTGATTTTGAAGTCTACATTACTAAGTCATCAGCAAATAGTGCACACTTAACACTTGATTCTTGTATTTGTTGTGGCAGATCATTAATAAATATATTAAAAATTGCAGTGCTCAGTACTGCGCCTTGTGATAAGCTGTGGTGTACTTGTTTATATTTAGATATATTTCTTCCATATCTGGTAGCAATAAAGCAACGCCTACATGACGCGGCCTACACCGGAAGAGCCAAGAAAAACAATGGACACCGGCCATGGAAGCCTTCGCAAACATTTGTCTCAATCTTCTTCATCATCTCTTTATTCTTCTTTTTGCATATAACTTTGGCCTCCTGCCTTAATTCCCTATGTTTATTGTAATTTATACTTGTTCTCCTCTGTAACAGTTTCTGTCTTGCAAAGTTCTGGCTCTTCTTGTTAATAATCTCAATGTAGCCTTGATCAAACCATTCTTCATTTTTCTGTGTTTTGCCTCACCTAAACTCTTTTACTGCTTCATTTATAGAAATTTTAATTAATTTCATAGTTCTTGACGATAACATTACTGGCCATACTATTTAATATTTATTTGGTTGGCTACTGTAAGACAATGGAACATTTAAACAAATCATAAAGTTTTGTTAAAACAAAATACCATTAATACATTGATGCTCACAGATGATCGAGTGGAGTGGAGTGGAGTGTTAAATTTAAGGGCCCGTCGACAACAAGGTCATTTGGGCCCGTAATAAAACAAAACTAAAACTCAAGTATTAAAATAAGACTAAAATGCTAGATAAAGAAAATTCTAAATAAAACGCTAGATATAAAAAACTCTCACGTCTAAAACTTTAAAATGAATCAACAACTCAGGCTTTATAAAACACTAAGCGGTTAAAAATACCATTAAGGTAATCTGAAAAGCTAAACACTGCGTAAAACGTGAATACAAGTCAGACTTGTTTAGCGAACCCAATATGGGCAACGAAACGCAGCGCCTTAGAGACAGAATCCCTATCGTCGCCCAAAATGGAACCAATTGTTCGCCCCAGGCCAATGGACTGGCGCTCACAATCGTATTGCGGACAATCTACGAGGACATGAGCCACAGAAAGTTGGACGCCGCACCTCGGACATACAGGCTCTTCGTCCCCACGCAGGAGGTGTCCGTGAGTGGCTCGCGTGTGACCTATCCTCAGGCGGGTGAGAATGACTTCTTCCCGCCTAGAATCCCTACAGGACGTCACCCAGGGTTGTACGCTGTCCTTAATCGTCCGCAATTGAGTGCCAGTCAACGTTTCCCATGATTGCTGCCATACAGCTAGAAGATGCCGATGGAAATAACGTCGCACATCTGTATAAGGCATAGTACGGGTTGAGAATTCCGGCAGGCGGCATGCGGACTTGGCGGCCGCATCCGCCTCCTCGTTGCCGGGGATTCCCACGTGGCCTGGGGTCCAGATAAAAACGAGCTGGTATCCGCGTGAAAGTAACTGAGATACGAGTGTCTGAATTTTAATAAGCAATGCCGAGCTGCCGACAAACGGTTGCAGAGCCTGAAGAGCGCTAAGAGAGTCACAACAGACTATAAAGCTTCCAGGGACTGAACCGGATATAAACAGCAGGAAATAAAATATGGCAAAAAGCTCGGCAGTAAAAGCGGAGCTATTGTCCGGAAGACGGTACTGGTGAACCGTACCATTATACACAAAACTACAACCTGTAGTACCCCTCACCTGGGATCCATCAGTAAATACCGGAATGTAATTTCGGTAACGTCCCAGGGTTTCGGCGAACAGTTGACGAAACACCGATTGAGGGGTGGCTACCTTGGCACAGCGAGAAAGCTCTAGATCGAAACGGGCACGTTGGAGTTCCCAAGGAGGATAGCGGCCAAGAGTAAAACGCTCTACGGCAGGCATTCGGAGGTCATGCGCGGCGAGCAATTCACGAAACCGAATACCGCTTGGGCAAGAGATGGTGCTTTTCTGCATATAACGATGAACCAGTTCCGGACGCAGAACAGGGTTAAAAGAAGTATGACCTGGGTGAGCCGCTAATCTTGCTACATAAGAGCACAGCATATACGAGCGACGTACCGAGAGTGGCGGCTCCCCGGAATCAGCGTAGAGACACTCGACTCGGCTAGTGCGGAAAGCCCCAGTGGCAAGACGGATACCAGCATTATGTACTGTGTTTAAAAGGCGAAGTTTAGAGGCGGACGCCGCGCCATAAATAAAACAGCCGTAATCCAATTTTGAGCGAACCAGTGAGCGATACAACCTCAACATAACTGTGCGATCGCCACCCCAAGATGCCCCAGACAAAACCCTGAGTACCCGAAGTGAACGATCGCACGAAGCACGAAGCTGGCGAATATGGTGCTCCCATTTGAGTGTGCTGTCGAGGTGAAGGCCCAGGAACTTAAGGTGCGGAACAAACGGTAAACGTGTGCCACACAGATCAAGGTCGGGTGGAGGGTGTACACCACGAAGTCGATGGAAGTGCACACACTGCGTTTTCGTGGGGGAAAACTGAAAGCCGGTACGAAGTGACCACTCGGCGATGGACCTTATGGTTAGCTGCAGTTGACGCTCGATGTGCTCCAGATTATACGAGCGGTAGTAGATGGCAAAGTCGTCAACATACAGTGACATCGATATTCCGCCACGAACAACGCTAGCGATGCCGTTGATGGCAACGGCAAACAGCGTGACACTGAGAATCGACCCCTGGGGTACACCATTCTCCTGGATCCTCTCGTGAGATAGTGTATTGCCGATCCGGACACGAAAACGGCGTAGTTTTAAAAAATTTAAAAGGAAGATCGCTAAATGACTTCGTAAACCGTAGCCGTTCAGAGTGCGCAAGATACCATAGCGCCAGGTGGTGTCGTAGGCCTTCTGCAGGTCGAAGAAGACACCCACGACATGCTGCTTCAGAAGAAAGGCATTTTGTATGTAGGCTTCCATGCGTGCCAGATTGTCGATGCTCGAACGATGGTGAGGAAAACCGCACTGAACGTTATTCAGCAGGTTATTCTTCTCTAGCCACCACACTAAGCGAGTGTTAATCATTCGTTCCAAGATCTTACAAACAACGCTCGTTAGACAAATAGGGCGGTAGCTAGAGGAAAGTGTTCGGTCTTTTCCGGGCCGAGGAATCGGGATGACAATACCCTCGCGCCAGGAAGACGGGAAAACCTGCTGAAGCCAGATACGGTTGTAAATGTCCAGCAGGAAGGAGAGAGCCTTAGGTGGAAGATGAAGTAGCATTTGGCGATGGATATCATCAGGACCAGGAGAGGAGTCCTTGGCGAGAGACAAAGCATGCGCCAGCTCCGCTTCTGTAAAAGGGGCGTTGTACGGTTCGCTACAGTCGCTGTTAAAATCGAGGACTATCCGCTCCGCAGATTCCTTAATCGGTAGAAAGGCAGTATTGTAACTTTGGGTCTGGCTAACAGCAGCAAACGAGTCGGCAAGGGCGTCAGCGATGTCCTGCTCAGAGGTATAAATAGAGCCCTGCACGGCAAGACCGGGGATCGTTGTCCGGCGATACTTGCCGTACATGCGCCGAACAGCAGTCCAAACCCTTTGTGTCGAAGTGTGACGTGATAGGGAACAGATGTAGGTTTCCCAGGATCTGCGTTTTGCGCTGCGAAGCACGAAACGTGCCCTGGCACGAGAACGTTTAAAAGCGATAAAGTTCTCTTCAGTAGGGTGTAAACTAAAAAGCCTCAGAGCGCGTTTGCGTGCTTTGATAGCCAAATAGCATTCCTCGGACCACCAGGGTACAGGAGCGTGCCGAGGCGACGAAGGACTTCGAGGAATGCTAGAATCTGCTGCGAGCAAGATAGAACATGTAAAATATTCCACCATTTCATCAATATTGGTATAACCATTGTCGCTAAGGTGAATGAGAGAGCGAAACTTCCCCCAATCAGCCTTGGAAATAATCCAGTGAGGATGCCGTGTTGGCACAGTATGGGTATGGTAGAGGTGAATATTAATGGGGTAATGATCACTGCCAAATAGGTCGGAGAGCACCGACCAATCCAGCAGCGGAGCTAATGCCGGGCTACAGAAAGCAACGTCTAGGGTTGAAAGTGTGCCGTAAGTGGAGGATAAGAATGTAGGGGCACCAGTGTTTAGCAAATACAAGCCGGACATATCACACACGTCTGCTATAAGGCACCCGCGAGCATCGTCAGTGTCGCAGCCCCATAAAGTGTTTTTGGCATTCAGATCCCCTAGAAAGAGGAGCGGTGGGTGAATCTGAGCCAGAAGAGCCCGAAGATCGTGTTCTTGCACGAGAATGCTCGGGGGCAGATAGACATTGCAAATAGTGAAACATAGGTCCTGCAGCTGCACACGTACCGCTACAGCTTGAAAAGGTGTGTTAAGCGGTATGCTGGCGGCAGAGATATTATGCGCCACCAAGGTAGCAACACCACCGCTTGCTCGCCTACCAGGTGCAGAGTCGTGTCTAAATGCCTTAAAATCACGTAGATGTAAACCGTGATGATGCTGCAGATGGGTTTCTTGTAGACAGAGTATGGAGGGCGAGCGTTGAAAAACTAAATGCTGTATGTCCGGAGTCCTGGCCCGGAACCCATTAATATTCCACTGGATTATTTCCATTCTAGAGTAGAGTTAACGGTTAGTCTTGATTTTCTTTCTGACCTTCGCGCATTTTGGACCGATAATACGAGGTTCTCCGTCCTCTGGCGACTCCTCCGATGTTCGGGAGTCTGATGATCCCCTGAGGCTCGTAGAGCGAGACCGGGATTTCACAGAGGACGTACGGCTACTCGCTCGAGGTTTGTGCCTTGATCGGTGTCGTTCTTCAGACGTCACGGAGGCAGTAGAACTCTGGGACGGCTGCGGTGCTGGTGTCTGGACGACAGAGGATGTTGTCGGTGGGCGAACCACTAACGGTGGAGAAACATGTGCGGCAGACGAGTTGGTCTGCACTCCCACTGAAACACGAGACGGCAAACCTGGGCAAGTCTGTACGGCGGCGTCCAGCTTCGGAATAACCTGACGAACAGCTGCAGAGAACTTCAAACTGGTGGTGGGATGAAGCTCCTGGTATCGCTTTCTCGCATCCATAAATGTCAGGTTTTCCTTGACTCGAAGCTCCTGAATTGACTTCTCCTCTAAGAAGCGGGGGCAATCGCGTGAGTTCGACGGGTGGGCACCTCCACAGTTGACACAGGTGGGGTCCTGGTCGCACAGGGAGCCGTCGTGAGCAGCACGTCCACATCGGGGACAGTTGGGTGAACCGGAACAGCGCTGCTGCGTGTGCCCGAACTTCTGGCAACGAAAACATCGCATGGGGTTGGGCACATAAGGACGTACGGTGGCACGTTCATACCCGCAGAAGATGTATTGGGGTAGGGTGGTACGTTCGAATGTGAGGAAAACCGTACGTAATTCGAATGGTTGGTTATCTCTCTTCCCTATTAAGCGAAACGCAGCAGTTACACCTTGGTCCCCCAGGCATTTAGCGATCTCCTCATTAGAGAGGCCGTCCAAACTTCGGGTGGAAACCACACCGCGACAGCTATTCAGGGTCTTGTGTTTTTCGACCTTGACAGGGTATGAACCAAGCAGACTGGCTTTTAGCAGTTTCGCGGTCTGGGTGTCTTGAGCAACCTCGATTAATAAACTACCGTCTCTACATCGGGTAGCATTTTTTACTGGACCACAGATCCTGTCCAGCTCCTTCTTAATATAAAATGGACTAATAGTCGACATGGTCTTTTCTTCACTGATAAGCCGCATAATCAAAAAACGTGGAGTTGAAGGGGTGGAGCGCAGAGGAGACATTATGAAAGGGTCCCCCTTCCGGACCGTCGGCGTCAGCCTGCCATCCGGGGGATAAAGGAAAAAGACACCTAAATCTTCCGGTCTGTGCCGGCCCGAAGCACCCGCTTCAGACCCGATCTCAAGGAGTACGTCAGAAAAAGTTAGCCTCCGCCTATCACTACTTACCGGTATGCGACATTTCCACCAAAGGCAGGCCCGACTTTATGCCCCTACCACAGGAATAACCGCCTGTGGCTCCCCACTCTAGCCCACGCTGCCTCAACGGAGTCAGCGTGGATTCAGGGGACTTGTGGTTGATTACATCGGACCCCAGACAGCGGTAACACGTCGGGTCCCCCTGTACACCCCAGCGGCAGCACGGCCGCCGAGATACCCATGGGGACCCGGCCCCTAAGGAGCTACGGGGGTGTACTTGACAATGGAACGGCTCCGCACCTAGTGTCGCACAAAAGGGGTAGTGAGGAGGGTCCACTCAACCTTCACGCCTGAGCCTCCGAAGAGCACACAAGTTGGAAGCTGCGCCGAAACCGTGGGACAGGAGCCACGGAGACAGGATAGATCCCTGTTGGTGAGACAGGAGTTATAATTCTAAAACTTAACCTACATAAAACCATAAAACCTAGAAGAGGAAGAGACTAAATCTAAGTGGATGACAACGTGGCTAGACCTGATGGAGGCGAGGGGATGATAATGGGGATGAGCGGCTCGGGGCCCCGGGTGCGCCAAACCCGGACCTACCGTGGTAGGTTCCCCTGGGGGAGTTTGATTTCGGAGTCCTCTTCTCCTAGATGAGTTGTCAACCAAGACTAACGAGCCTCATCTACCCGTTGGAATGTTCTTAGCTTCCCCTCACCTCTTGCCTACCAGTGGTCACGAAGACTCACTTAGTAGGCCGTCTGGATCGGGTACTGAGCCCCTCCGCCACGGCAAGGCGACACTCCTTCGGAGGGGCAGATGATCGAAATGCTAACACAAAGTACAGTGGAAAAATTACAGACAGCTGTTTTAAAAGTGGAGCAAGTAGCTCAAGAGTAAAGTACTTCTTCTCCAACATTCCAGGGATTACACTAATTTCCAGTTCCATCCTCACTCAATCATTCCAACATTATAACAAATTACCCAATCATCTGAAGCAAATACCTGCACTGCATAGATTTAGGATTTGTCTCAAAAGACTTCTCTCATTCCATTGTTTTTATAGTACAAAGGAGTATTATAATTGCTTTGACAATTAATTTTAAGGTATTTTATAAATGTATACATGATTTTATTTAATATTTTGAGGTAATAGCTCAATTTTGTAATTTATATCATATGTATATATTGCAAAATATTGATAAACCTGTAAATAATTGTGAAAGATATTGGACATCTTCTATGTCATGTATTACAACCCAAAGAACCGATAAAATTATCGCCACCGCCACCGCCACCGCCACCGCCACCGCCACCGCCACCGCCACCGCCACCGCCACCGCCACCGCTGCAAAATAGAAGTGAAATCTGACATCTTTAAAGCAAGAACATGGATAGTTCTGAAACAGTATTAAATAATCATATAATGGGAATAATAACACATTTATGATACTTTGGGTGCAATATACTACATAAATAACAATAGGAAATAGTAGAAAAACAAATTTGATGTATTGTATCACATGAATTTCTGTACTCACTCCTCTATAAATATATATATATACACAAAACCCTTTTGTTTTACCTAGTTCTTGTTAAGATAAACTCCATTACAATTTTATACATTTTTTGAATACATAAGGATACAGTAGGCAAAAGTAATAACACATTTTTAAAAATCAGGTTGCTATTTATAGCTTTGAAATTCTCTGTTCCTTGCAAGATTACAAGGAAAAATGCATAGGAATTAAACCTTGAAATAAGCACATGGATTTGAAAACTCAAACCAATAACAAAGAAAATCTTGCAAATGATTAATATCATTAATATCACAAAAAAATGTTATTTGACATAAATTGTATGTTTAACGAGATTTACATTTTTTCTATAGTAAGTTTTCGTCTACCTCTTACAGTTTAACAAATTATCCACACATCATTGAGAAAGAGGAGGACTTTGCAGCCTAATCCCATAAAGTTCAAGATAGACATTTCATTTGTTACGCAAATATCTCAGACATAATTATACTTTTAACTACTTCATGTGAATCATAATCAAGATAAACATTTGTAGAAATGCTTTTATCACATATTTATTTATAGGTACAATAGGAATAAGAGAAAACAGTAGACTTAAGCAATAGTCAAATCTTTTAAGAGCTGGTCACTGTGGGAGCTCTTTGCATGACCAGGAGAAAAAAAAAGATAACTTCCATTTTCAGAAAAGTATAAGTATGTGAAAATTCAAACCAATTTCAAGAAATATCTTGAAAATGGTTAACAGCACAAAAAGAGCTTTGATATAAATTGTGCACTTTAATGCAATCTATGCTTTTTGTGAAGTAAGATTTTGTCTAACTCTTACAGTTTACCACTTATGCAAGTCATTCAGAATGAAGAGGACTTTAGAAGCTGTTCCCAAGTTCAAAATATACATTTAATGTGTTATGAAAATATCTTAAGCATACAGTATTATATTCAAAATTGTGAGAGTCATTTATGAGAAAATCCAATTCTTTTAAAAATTATCCTGGGAGAGCATAATTTGAAGTGGGGGATTTTCTTGAAAGACTTCATCTCACATTCCATAAAATATTGAAGTTAAATACAAGTTATGGTCTACCAACTTTTGGTTTTATAAGCTATGCATTCTCAGATACACAGATGGAGAAATACACATAAACACACAGAGATATCTTTCTAAAAAGCCTATTTACAATTCAGAGGCCTCAAAATGTGTGTTTCTGATGAAATGTTGATATCAAAATATTGCATTAAAACACTGGCAATGGCATATGCTCATATTGCACAAAAGTTTGCAGTCAACTGTACTCTTTGTGCTCTGGAACCATAACATAGTGAAACAGAGCTGTTTATTAGCATAACAAAGTATTTGCTGACGAGTAGCTTCATTGAAGGACATTAGTCTAGAATGAGCAAGTAGCCTATTCAAATAGATCCTGCTATCTTTGTTTTAACTTGTCAGTTTTATTCCCTGAAGTATATTCAAGAATACCATTTGACAAATATTGTTTAGTATGGACAAACTATTGCAGATAACTTCTTTTGAGTGAGGTGGGGGGAGAGGATGAGGTTGAATGTCCTTTAAACCTAACAAGTCACATCAAAATTTGAATGAATGAATGAATGAATGAATGAATGAATGAATGAATGAATGAATGAATGAATGAATGAATTAATGAATTAATGAATGAATGAATGAATGAATGAATGAATGAAATGCACATGCAGTGAGCTTAGCATCTGCCCCAAATTGCTAAAACTGCCTGATATCTACCCTAAAAATAATGTAAAACTGGATTAATAAACTCACTGGCTTAACCAAGTGGCACATGAACCCCAGCCTATAGCATGGGAGGCTGGAATGTTGACCTTATCTCCATCTGAGGCAAGACACCTGTGTAATACATTAAGTTTGCTAAATTTTATCCTATGAGATCATAATTTGAACCACAGTATCACTGCATGCAATTTATGCACTACACCAAGTTTGGATCATCTATGGCACTTGGTTTGAAAGAAAATATTTCAACATGAAATGTGTAGATAATGTTTTGAAGTCTAAGGTGTCCCATGCAAAGTACCATTTGGAAAGATTTAATAAAACTGAAATTCTGTATTACAAGCAACAATGTATTCAATGTATTTGGCTGATCTTTAAATGTTAACCAAAAATAAATATGTTTTAATGTGCAGGTTAAAATTTTGATTTTCTAACAAATTCCTAATCTGTAATTTTTCTCTCGTTACTGACAATAAACAAGTACAAAAGGATCCTGTGGGTTTATTTATTATTTGTTTTTACACTAACTATAAAGCTTGAAGGAATTTATCAATATAGCTGTTGGGGAGAGTAACAATTGTACAGTATCAAAAGCAGCTCTTTCTTGCAACTCCAAGCCACTCATGTTCATAGAGCACATTTTGGAGACACTTGTGTGAGTACAGTGACATGGGGTTCCAAAGCCTTGATGTGATTATTCCTGTGCTTATTCCTGCATTTCTCAGCCTTGGCTCTCTTTACTAGTATAATAGTGAAGGCTGTGGCAGCAGGCATCTGAAGCCCTATTCTCCCCTGTGTTCAGTGGTAGAGAATGAGGCATATTCCAACCTATGCACTAATTCTTCATGAAGAAAACTGGCTAATATTGCAATTATTATTTAATATTACTTATCAATTTCTAGTTTACTTTAGATATGGGCTTTGGTGATACCTTTGGTAGTCCACAATACGTGTCGTTGATGAAGATGTATGCAATCTGTAACTGTAGATTGGAATATTTTTCAAGGTGTCAAAGACTCCATATACCTAGGAACTAAAGTTAATAACAAAAATCTAATAAAAGAAGAAATAATTATTAGTAGGACAATGGCAGGCAACAGAGTCTTTTTTGCCAATATTAAGCTGTTCTCTTCTAAATTATTGTCAAGAGCAGCAAAGGTTAAAATATAAGACTAGTAAGGCCAATAATATCTTATGGAGCATAAACATGGACACTTAAAGCAGCAGAAATAAATAAGATACAAATATTTAAGAGAAAAATTATAAGAAGAATATACGGAGCTATTTCGGAAGATGATAGATGGAGAATTAAAAGTAATGATGAAATTGAAAAAAAGATATTGGAGACAGGAAGCATTGGATTATAGAAGGTGAAGTGCTCTTGCTAAAGAGGATAAAGGTTGCCCGACCTGTGGCACCAAGGAGTAAGTAAAGACAAAAGAAAAGGGTTTTATATAAATAGCTTATAGAGGAGTGAGTATAGAAATTCATGTGAATGCAATATATCAAATTTGTTTTTCTTCTATTTCCTATTGTTGTTTATAAGTTATATTGTACTCAAAGTATCTTAAGTGTGTTATTACTCCCATTATTTGATAATTTAACCTGATTTAGAACTATCCATGTCAGATTAAAAATGTCAGATATTACTTTTATTTTGAGAAAGTTTCAAAGTGAATTGTACTCTTCGGGATGATTAAATGAGGATGGAACAGGAAATTAGTCTAATTCCTGGAACATAGAACTAAAAGTGCTTTACTCTTGACCTATATGTTACACTTTTAAAATAACTGTCTGTAATTTTTCCACAATACTTTATGTTAGCATTTCAATCATTGGTGAATGCCAATGTATTAACAGTAATTATTATTTATTTATGCCAACAAACTTACTGTTGGTGTTTTTAAACACACAAGCCGTGTGTGGGCAATGATTGAGTGGTAGAACTGGAACTTAAAATTACCATCTGAAGGTTATTTAATCCTGGGACATAAAGTACTTGCAATAGTAAGTCACCATTGGGGTAATTTGTCTCTGATGTGAGACTGCCTTTGTGGTTTACCAGGAAAAATACGAACTGGTTTGAGAATTCAATGCCATTCTGGCAGTTTGTCACAGTGGCTCAATGGTTAGAGCACCCGCCTGGTAAGTGGAAGGTCTGTGGTTCAAATCCCAGCTGTGGCATTTAATTTTTAAGTTCCAGTTCTACCTCTCAAAGTATTAACAGTATTTTCTTTTAGCAAAACTGTCCCCTTTGTTGAAATATTCCATTATTTTACAGTAACCATCCAAGTAAACATTAAATAGTGTGGCTGATAACATTATTGGCTGTCTAACTGTAACATTACCAGATGGTAGTTTACTTTTGTTCTTTCACAGTTATCTGTTTCAGTGAAATTAGATAATCTTTGGAAAGTGTTTCTTATTTCTAAAAATGCTACCACGACTAAAATTAGGAAGCATGGGCAAATTCCTACATATGTAAATGTGTAAATGTGAGCTACTCAATTTCACCACTAGGTTGCACAATTCAGATCTTGAAGTGTTTGGCAGAACAGTGGTTGAATGAGGAGAAATAATCTTATCGGTAGCTTGGTTAAGGGTTTCTAATTACTGCATACAAGCAGAAACAAAAGTGCATTAAGGCTGTAAGGGTAAGCTTATCCTAAAATATAAATTCCACTTTTCTTTTTCTTTCACTTGAAAATGCTATAAGTATGACATTTTTCTCCAAATGTAATTTCTGATTCATTGGTGAGTCCTGTACAATTTACACAAAAGCATTGTTTTCAATGGGCAACTTGTTACGGCAACTTTTCACAACATAGTTTATCTTGTTCATGCATGTGTTTTAATGCTCAAAGTGTTGTAGGTAGGTTATACCCACTGCCATGAAAGCAGCACTAAGCAAGCCTAAGCATTAGGATTAACATAAGCATTATGCCTGACTTCAGCTGTAAGCAGGAGTCAAGTACAGTTGTATTTGTTGATTGTGAGGTTATCATGATGGTTTCACAAGAATGGATTTACTGGAGGATATTGTGGATCTTCTAATAAGGAGTGCAACTTATTTTTTCGGACTAAATTATGAAGATGAATTAAAGATTAAAGGCACAATATGACTCAGATATTTAACTGTATATTTTCAAAAACACTCACCTGTCCATCATATAAATCCATGCTTTGCCCCTGCATATAGAAACTATCAGTTTGAGAATGAATAAAATCAAACATTCAAAGATATTGTATAAATTACTTATATACATACAGATTTCCTCAAAATAGCTTTCCAGCTGATTATCTTGAAAGCAACCTGTTGAAAAAAACACAAATTTTGCTGCATGTCTCTTCATTTAAGAGAAAAAATATTGACTTTAGTGCATATGTTAAAGGTAATTTCATGGTCAGCTCAATTTTTAACTTCTCTACTACTTACATCTGTCTGTGAACAGCATGCAAAATGCAAAAGCTTAGTTAAATACCAAACTTAGTATTTAGGTTCAGCATCTTTCAAGATGCATCATGAAGATTTTGAGGAAAGTTTCCCAACCCCAAACTATCCTTTACATGGAAAACTTCTGAATATTTTGAAGTTTCCAAAACTTCTTTAATGATTTTGGTTAAAATACCATATATTCCAGATATTTTCATTACAACTGAGGAATATTATAGCAAACCCTATTATGTCCACCATTGGATAAAATTGAGTTTCACATTAATTTGCTTACTTTTTAGCATTCTCTTTCAGGCTGTGAGCTCTGCTGGTGTGAAATCATACTTTGTTCTGGTGAAATGTGCATGCAAAAAGTAGGTGTTCCTGTAAACCATGTTATGTCCAAGTTAACATTGCTGCAAACTTTATAATATCCATCCTTCTTCTCAGGATGGAGGTCTTTAGCAAATGGATATGGGAGGCAAAACAAGTATAGTGTTCATACTTAGGCACATAACCTTCTAAACAGAGTGTCTTGAGCCTTAAAAGAAGTAGCACTATTCTTCCCTGTGAGAAGGATTGCTTATTTCCAGGAGATGTGATTTTTGGAATTGTGAAGAAAAAACTTCAAGTCTAATAGTCAGTAATTGTAATTGTAATTGTATTTATTTCGTCCATAGAAACATGGTACATGTTGTAGGACACGTCAACTTATATATCCATACATTTAGATTTGGTCATAATATTTACAAGGAATTTATAGCCTTGTCAATACACAAAAAACAATAAAAACAATGTAATATAATGAAAGTAATGAAAGTAATATATACAGTGACATCATTAATGTACAAAAACAATAATATACTGTGATATAATACATATAATCTTCAAATATAGTAATATAACAAGCATGTTACACTTTGTGACATTTTAATATACAAAAAACACAATAACTTCAAAGGAAAAAGTCACAAGATATTTGATAATATTAAGCTGGAATTAATCACAATATTCTATAGTTCTATAATATTCTATCACAATTGTATAATAATGGGAGAATTTTTCTCTCCAAAACCTCCACATCATCAATACATACAGTAAAAAACTCCCACTTTATGTGAGGCCCAGATTTAGAAATTCCTGTGTGGTATATGGCATGTAAAATAATAAAAGTTTATATAATTTCATTTTGAATTGTTTATTATTTAGTGATTTTATTTTCTGTGGTAATTTATTGTATAAACCAATTCCTCTATGGGCAATGCTATTAAGACTTTTGTTAATCCTATGGGAGCTTAAATGTAAATTATTTGCTATTCTGGTGTTGTGCAAATGAAAATCAGAATTTTTTTTAAACGATCTTACATTTTGGTGGATAAAGTACAATGTTTCTAAGATATAGACAGAAGCAACAGGTAGTATTTTTAATTCTTGAAAGATGCCCTTACTGGGGGTTCGAGGAGGTACCTTTTTCATTATTCTTATAATTTTCTTTTGAATTTTAAATACCTGGGATAATTTTGGTGATGCACCCCATAATGGTATGGCATAAGAGATGTGAGCCTGCACATAGCCAAAATATACTGATCCCAGGACATTTAGTGTAACAACATTGCTAAGAACTCTGAATGCATAGCACAAACCTTGTTTCATTTACTTCTTGGATGGGTATGTTATTCATAAAAATATTCAGTAATTTTGGTACCTTCTGATGATTAAAATTAATGTAAACAGTCTTGCTAATGTTTAAGTAAAGCTTGTTTTTTTCTAACCAGTTTTGTAACATTAGGTTTGATTTATTTACAACAGATTGGAGTTGGTTTAAATTATTACTTTTGAAAATAATGTTGGTGTCATCCGCAAATAACACTGTTTTTGCTTGTGGTAAGGATAAGGGTAAGTCATTTACATATAATAAAAACAATATTGGGCCTAAAATTGAACCCTGGGGAACGCCGTGCTTCAGATTTACAACATTGGAACAAAACTGATCAACTTCCACATATTGTTTTCTATTTTCCAGGTAAGATGCAAACCACTTCCCTGCTACACCTCTAACACTATAGGAGTTTAACTTTTTAAGCAGGATAGCATGTTTTACTGTGTCAAAAGCTTTTTTAAGATCAATAAATAATCCCAAAGAGTGATGTTTATTATCTATGGCTTGGAGTATATCATCAATAAATGAAAATAATGCATCATTAATGGTTTTCCCTTTCTGAAAGCCATATTGCAATGTTGAGAGAATACCATGTAATTCCAAGAAGGGTGTCAATCTATTTAACATGACCTTTTCAAGAACTTTGGAAAAAACAGATAACAAGGATATTGGTCTGTAATTCTCAATGCTACTTCTATCCCCCTTTTTTGAAAATTGGTTGTACTCTGGCAATTTTCAGACTGTTGGGAAATATTCCCAATGTTAGAGAGGAATTACATATGTCTACTAAGGGGTCAACAACAAAATGAGAGCAAATTTTTAGTAAAAAATCTGGAATACAGTCTACTCCATGAGATTTTTTATTTTTTAGGCATTTTATTATACAGCATAATTCCTCTTTAGATACTGGTTTAAGAAAAATTGTATTCACGACTGTGTTATTAATGGTGTTATTTGCATCAGGTGAATAGGATGCATGAATATTTTTAACAGAGTCAATAAAAAAGTTATTAAATATAGTAGCCAATTTTTGGGGATCTGTTATATTCATATTTTCATAAGAAATGTTTAATTTACATTTGGTGTCATAGTTTACTTTCCCAGTCTCTCTTTTAACTACCTCCCAAAGTGCCTTTCCTTTATTTTGTGATTCTTCAATATATTTAGAGTTATGCATCCTTTTTGCTTCACGTATAACCTTTCTTAAGATACACGTATATTTTCTGTAATACATCTTAAAGTGTTCATCATTTGTGCTTCTATTTATTTTTTGTAACATTTTTTTCCTTTCACAAGAAGTTATAATTCCTTTAGTTATCCATGTACATGATTTCGTTTTGTATGTAGTTTGAAAATGTTTGCTTTTCTTTAGGGGAAAAGCTACATCAGAGCAATAAGTTATGGTTTTTAAGAACTCATCTACCTTATTTGATGGATCACTTGCATTGAATACTGACTCCCATTTTTCATTTTGAAGTAAAAAGTTAAAGTAATCTATGTTTTCTTTTGTAAACTTTCTTGTGACTTTGATTTTCTCATGCTTGGATATTTGCATTGCAATTTGGATCTTTAGATCTAGAAGAACAGCATTGTGATCAGAGATACCAAGATTTATATTTTCTGTGCAAAATGGAAAAAGGTCCCTATCAATTATAATTTGATCCAAGCAGGTTTTTGATGTGCCTGATATGTGTGTAGGTGAATGAATGGTTGTTATTAAGTTAAAGGAGTTAATTAATGTATTAAAATTTTTAACTACCTTATCATCTACTAAAAAGTTAATATTAAAGTCACCACAAATAATTAGTGGTTTATTTTTCTTTTTTAGGATAGTCATTAAGGTCTCTAGTTTATCAAAAAATATATGTAGATCACTATCTGGTGATCTATAGATACATACTAAAATTATTTCAATATCCTGGAAGGATAATTTTGCAACTACATGCTCAAAAAGCTTTTCTTCGTTTAGAAAGGACGTGTTCAAAATTTCATTGCAAGCTATGCCAGATTTTACATATATAGAGACTCCTCCATTTTTAAAAATAGTACGACAGTAGACTGCACATAAGTTAAATGTTGTTATTGGGTACAGATCACATTCTTGTTGTTTAAGCCAGTGTTCTGAAAAACACAAAATATTGACTCCCCTTAGTTTATCTTGAAAGGCAATTTCTAATTCATGAATTTTGTTTCTTATACACTGAGCATTTAAGTGTAATAATGATACTGAGGGATAGCTGACTCTAGTACAAGCAGTCTTAACAGCATTTGCCTTGTTGCTAGAACAGTTAACATATTTTACACTATGAGAGGGGTTACCTATAAAAAATCAGAGCTGAGCCTTTGTGGTGGTCTTCTCTCCCTACTCGACACACGTGGTTCATCTCTGGTAGTAGTTGACACTGGAACTTCCTCCTGCAAACCCTTGCTGGTACAGGGCTGGATAACATATTGTTTGGTTTCCTCGAGTGCTGTGGCAGGTTCTCTTGATTCTTCTTCCTTCCATGGCAAAGTGATGATATCCATCTGCACTGGTTTGGGCTTTTTAATTTCTTCACCTATCTTTTCAGCCATCTTGGTCTTACCTTTACTGTTCAGATGCAAACCATGTCTAGTAAAGCAATCTCTTTCTAAATTTACATCCACCATTTCTGCCATAGGAGACAACTTTATGACTTTCTTAAGTTTCCTGTTGAATACTTTTACTTCCTCATTCACACAAGAAGATTCCATTAGATCATGCCTATGTGGTGCATTTATTATGACAATATTTGTGTGTTGACCATGCTGTTTAATAAAATGGGCTAGATTACTAATTGCACTATTTGCTTTGTTCTTACTTATATCATTTGTTCCTGACCAAATCACTATACTATCTTTTAGAGTCATCGTTTTGATCTCCTGTTTTGCTGTGTCAAGCACATGCCCAGTGCATGCACTAGGTTTCACAAAACCACAAACAGAATACTCTTTTTTGTCCAGCACAGTCCTTAAATTTACTGCACAATTTCTTGCGTGGCTGTCGCCTATGATCACAATTTTCCTACTAGTACTGTTTTTTGTTGATTTCTCGCAGTTTTTCAGCCTTGCTGGTACTTTCACTTGATTATTCCCGGTCTCTATTAATTGACTGCACATTAAATTCATTAATTTTCAAGCGGGGTCACGGGTGTCCCTTTGTGGCATTTATGCAGCAGTATCCATTCATAATAATTTTGAGGTATTAGAAAGCATTACTGAGGACATTATACAGGATTTAAATGGCACCCACTCATCTTCCATAGCACCTGTGGCGCAAAAATCACCACCAACTTTTGCCCCTGATGTAATTAATGTTCCGCAGCATTATCAGTTGCCCCAAGGAACATGTTTCTGAGCTAGACTGTTCATATAACATGTACAGAGATGAAATCTAAGTGCTACAAAAAATTCTGGATACACACAGAATGCTGATTAGGCTACTAGACAGGCGGGGTGGTAGGGGGCCCAGGCCCCCCCTGTCATATCCTACTTTATTGCTATAAATGCTATACTGTGTTACCTCAGTATCACGCAAAATGGCCAAACCGATTTCTATGAAAATTGGTGTATATACTACCTTTGGTGGTTGGTCCCACTTAAAGAATAGACCATTGAGGTGAAAGGTTTCTAACGGGGCCCAAATTGAATAAATCAAAATAGCTTCCCTTTTTGGGACTTTAAGCAAAAATGTTCCGTAGCAAATGTTTTTACCCACGATGCTAAATTTTGTAATAAGCAACATTTCGATTGCATGAATATTTAAAAAGTTATTGGAATTTTTCTTTATCACTATGCGGGTACATGTAACACAGCGATTTAAGAAATTATCGTTTAAACAGCCATACGGAACGGGCACAATTATGTGTGCTGTCAAGTACATTATCTATTTAAATTCACATTAATCTTGAAAAGTTATTAACGGTTTTCAAAACATCACTAATAAAATATAATCTCCATATTTTATATTGCTGTCGGTGATGCGGGTTGGTTAAATGTTGAGTTTCTGTACCGAAGATTTTCATCTTGCTGCAGCGCAATCACTAGCATTTTAATAAATGTGATAATGTGTCTAAAATGTGACAGGCTCAGGTGGGTAGACCTCATATTAAATGAAGTGCACATAACAACTGGCAAACAGGTGACAACTATAGGGGCTAGATTCAGAACAGTACGTCGTTAAATAACCACAAATTTTTTATTATTATTGTTGTTCTTGTTATTATTATCGTTATTATTGTTGTTAGTATTGTTATTGTTGTTATTATTGTTGCTGTTGCTGCTCCGTATTTATTGCAAAAATTCAACCAAAGCATTTGGAGGTAGATAGAGAAAGATAAATTTACATGGCATCAGAATGAAAAGTGGTAAGTAGAGTAACCGGAGGTACCGTGGCTGAGCGGTTAGCGCATTTGCGCACACCTAGGTGGCCCGTGTTTGATCCCAGGGACCCGCATGTGGTATTCGTGGTGGACGAAGCACTGTCAGGACGGGTTTTCTCCTGTTTCCCCCGCCACTCATTCCACCAATTGCTCTATTATCACCTTTCCAATTATCGATTTTGCCTGCATTTCATATCCTCACTCCCATACCTGGTGCTTGGCTGACCACCCGCTTCCAGGTCTTCACTCTGTCTGGTCCATAGGTTCCTGTGCTACCCAACA
This sequence comes from Tenodera sinensis, assembly GCA_030765045.1. Classification (NCBI taxonomy): domain Eukaryota; kingdom Metazoa; phylum Arthropoda; class Insecta; order Mantodea; family Mantidae; genus Tenodera; species Tenodera sinensis. Next base: position 275,503,410 of record CM060964.1, on the reverse strand, counting down.
GGCATCCGTCCCTAGGCACTGGCATGTAAGTCTCACATAAGGGGAGGGTAATCAGGAAAAGAAGAAGGTAAGGGAATTAAAAATGAGGAGAAAGAGAAGTGAAGGAGAATGAAATGAGGAGGAAGAGAAAGAAAGTGAGAATTATGGAAATATGTCCACTATAAAAGGGAACAATGCGAGCAACACTGCTGCCTCTACTAGCTTTTTATAATAATATGAATAATAATGCTAATACATAATAGTTTTATGCCTTGTTGTATATTACAGTGCATTACATATCATTTCTTTTGATCATAAACTATAACATGCTACATTAAACTATTCAGCTTGTCGCTGCAGATGATTTTAATAAGTGTACATTAAATCTAGGTCTGGAGAAAAATGTTTGCTGATCTTTGCCAATGACTTCAAGAATGGGAAAGCGGAAACAAGCTATCGACAATACTTAGGTATACGTTTGGTTAATTCGAAACTGTCATTGTCAATGCATTAGTTGAGTAACACTGGCGGTGTGAGCTTGGTGGTAGACAGTGCCACAGTGGAGTGATAGTGAAATGTCCAGTTCCATGTTCCATCTTTGGTTGTGATTATAAGAGCCACAAGTTTAAGAGGTTGAAACGCAAAATTCAAACAAATTTGTTACAGTTTGTTAAAAAGATGTGTCTTGAACTTGGAGACAATTTTTGTGACATAAATGATATTGATGAGAAATCCAATAATGATCAAGCTATAAATTTAAAAGTGAAAAGCACATGTGATGAAGTCAGAGAAGAAGAGACAAACAGTGATTGTGTTACGGTTATTGCGAATGCCAGTAGTAGCAATGACAGTGAATTGCAGACTTCATTAGCAACTGTATTTAATTATTGTGACAAACTTGACATGGGGCACTTTGTGAATCAAGATTTGCGCAATGACAATGCCAATTAGGTGAATGTTCGAATGTCATATCCACAATAGGTGTATTTTGTAAACATTTGATCAGTGGGCCTGTGGCGGTTACAAACAGTCTTCTTCCAGGATAGGTGGTAGCTGGTAGTTTAAACATTATTTCTTTCAGTTAAATATTTAGTTAGCCATGTTTTAGCATGAAATTAATTATTCTGAAGTGGTAGTGGACCGGAACCAGGCCCCCCCCCTATAGAATATTTCTAGATCTGTGCCTGCTACTAGATAATAAAAATGCAATATATCATACCTACCCACTGAAGCAGGAAAGAGCCTTTAGTGCAGTTCTTTGTAACATACACCATTCTATAGATAAAGAAAGTATCATCACAGAATTGTATGATCAGGGCTAGAGAATGTGTGATATACATAACATTCTTTAGTTTCAAAAGAACCATTGCCATTGTTATACGTGGACCTTGAACCCCACGCTAATATCAAGGATATATACAAAATTGACTCACTGTTGCATGCAAAGATAAGCCTTGAACTTCCTTATAAACAAACAGAAATGGTAGGATGTGTACATTGTCAGATGTACTGCCACACAAGGAAATATTATAAGTGGTCAACTAAATATGTTAACTGTGGGGAAAGTCATCTCTCTGAAACCTGTCATAAGAACAAAACAACACATGCCATTTGTGCGCTCTACTCTGGGAACCACCCAGCTAACTACAAGTGTTGTGCAGTGCATTGAGACAATGTAAGCTGGCATTATCCTGCTGCTCCAAGAACATTGCCATGTTCACCTGCTCATGGAGGGAGTGCAGTCATTATATGTAATAAAATCAAACATCACATTTTGCCTGAGTTTAAAACAGTACACATCCAAGTCACATCTATTATGCTGATATTTGGGAACAATTAACACTCTCTGTAGTTTACTGTCCATCTAAACATAAAATAACTCTTCTTTAAGCCTATTAGCACAAGATTTAATGCAGGTGAAGATTAGAATACAAAGCATAAAAAATGGGGTTCTTGCAATAATTCTGCAAGAGTTTCTGAGCTTCTTAATCTGTAAAGGAACTCAACCTTAATCAGCTTCCATTGGAGAGCAACTTATTGGCCAACAGAAAAGCTCATATGTCCAGACCTTAAAGACTTTTTAATTATGAAGGGAGTGCCCTTGGAAAAAATTTATTTCAGCGGCAATTTTGATTTGTCCTTAGGTAATACTCTTGTACTCTTGAGTACGAGCTCCTCTGTGATTAAAGATTTTCAGTCACCAAAACTTTATAGTAAAATGACCAATTAGGAGAATTTTTGTCTTAGAGTCCAAGAAAATCTATCAGTGAATTTACCTTTGAAAACCAGCAAGGACATAGATAAAGCTGTTGAATATTCATCATCTACTTTACAGCTAGCTGCTTGGGATTCTATGCCTCTAATACATAATACTTTAAATCATTATCCACTTGGTGTTATAAAAAAATAGAAGAGAAAGGAAAGCTATAGCAATGCACCTGACAGCCTTTTAGACAAAAATAGCATGCCAGTCTTGTACACAAAATAAAATTGCTACCTCCTCATTCTTATTATATTCTGTTACAACCTTATCTCAATGATAAATATTGCCAAGTAAAACACAAAGATGAACTTTCGGCCTTCTATGACATCATATTCGAAGTACCCCAAAGTAGTGTTCTTGTGCTGATTTTGTACCTTCCTTACACTTATGGTGTACCAACAACTGAACACACCAGAACAGTAAGTTTTGCAGATGACACAGTCATTCTCACCTCACAGCCTCAGAATATCTCCACCAACATCCAGACCTGCTTCAATAATGGCTAAACAGATGGAGAATCCAGACCACAGTAAATCTCACCATATGACATCTTGATGTCACAGAACATACCCCAAAATGTATCTAAATCATGTAGAAATTTCTATAACTGTAAAATACCTTGGATTGCACTTAGATGAACACCTTCTTCAATATCAGCAGTGCTCAAGTAGCTATCTGAACACTCTTGTCACAGTTTACTAGACAACAGTGACACAATTGACCATCTACAGTGCTGTAACATTTTGGAATTACCATTCCACTTTAGCACTTTCAGTGTTCCAGACATTACTTATAATCCATTTCCAAATGTTCTGAATAAAATGGGGTTCCCTTTTATGTTAAAATCAGATGGGAAGTACAATTTGCATTCTGATCACTTCATTGGAAGTAGAAGAAAATGTTAAGGTTAAGAAGTGGAAGAGGATTTAGCGCCACAGCCAAGGCTAGACTTATTGCACCTACTAAACCTTTAGAAGGAAGGGTTAGGCCTGGCCTTTCCATCTGAGGTACTGCCAGGGTCCTGGCTGGCACCAGCAGTAGCACCAGTGCTGAACTGGGCACTGGATAGGTGAGGGAAGGTGAAATGGCAGAGGTAGCACCAAGGAGTTATGTGGCAGCTGTAGTTGAAGTACCTGCGGAGGGGATTGATTGTTGAATGGGACAGGTAGTCAAGTCAGTATGCGGCTTACGAAAACAATTATTAATGACTGTTTGGTGAATACACAAACACACCATTTATTCTCTACATATATTGTGGTCACCCTTGTGTACATTTACCATTTAGGTAGATTTTTAATATTGTTTTGCTGGAACTAATTTACCAATATTCTATACAATAGATTTGGCAGTATAAATTTGTAGTACCGCCTCTAAGGCAGCATAAGACATCTGGCTTTTACTTTTATTTAAATTCATAATTGAAAACATCTGTTTGCATGCATAAGTTTTATCAAACATTGACAAATTTTAAGGTAAGTGCATGAATTTTGGCAAATTCCTATTGACTAACACCATGGTAAAATTTAGTTAAATCACTGCTGGCAGGCAGGCGGGCAGGCGGGCAGGTGGGCAGGCGGGCTGGCAGGCAGGCAGGCAGGCAGGTAGGCTGGCAGGCAGGCTGGCAGGCAGGCAGGTCGGCAGGCAGGCAGACTGGCAGGCGGGCAGGCAGGCAGACAGGTAGGCAGGCAGGCAGGTAGGTAGGTAGGCAGGCAGGCAGGTAGGCAGGCAGGCGGGCGGGCAGGCGGGCAGGCAGGCAGGCAGGCAGGCAGGTAGGCAGGTAGGCAGGCAGGTAGGCAGGCAGGTAGGCAGGCAGGCAGGTAGGCAGGCAGGTAGGCAGGCAGGTAGGCAGGCAGGTAGGCAGGCAGGTAGGCAGGCAGGTAGGCAGGCGGGTAGGCAGGCAGGTAGGCAGGCAGGTAGGCAGGCAGGTAGGCAGGCAGGTAGGCAGGCAGGTAGGTAGGCAGGCAGGTAGGCAGGCAGGTAGGCAGGCAGGTAGGTAGGCAGGCAGGCAGGCAGGTAGGCAGACAGACAGGCAGGTAGGTAGGCAGGCAGGTAGGCAGGTAGGTAGGCAGGCAGGCAGGCAGGCAGGTAGGTAGGCAGGCAGGTAGGCAGGCAGGCAGGCAGGCGGGCAGGTAGGCAGGCAGGTAGGCAGGCAGGTAGGTAGGCAGGCAGGCAGGTAGGCAGGCAGGCAGGCAGGTAGGCAGGCAGGCAGGCAGGCGGGCAGGCGGGCAGGTGGGCAGACTGGCAGGCTGGCAGGCAGGCAGGTAGGCAGGCAGGCTGGCAGGCAGGCAGGCAGGCAGGCAGGCAGGCAGGCTGGCAGGCAGGCAGGCAGGCAGAGAAACACACACAGATCTTTTTCTAAAAGTGCTTTTTATTGGATTCAGGGACCTCAAAATATGTATTTCTGGTGACATCTCAATGTTGAATTTTTGGGTCAGTTACAATAGTTCCCCTACTTGCTATATGAATTAACGAAAGTAAAAATAGATAGTTGTGCCGTCACTTTTGACAGTACTTGCTTGAACCTAGATTTCTGCAGTGTTGGGTTCAAGTACCTGTGGGACACAGATATAAAATAATTATCTCCAGCAAACCTACACCTAAAAGGTAAGCATTCTTAAAAAAGAACCCAAAAATGAAAACAAGGCCACCAAAATACATGTTAAATAAGTTTTAGGAGCTGGTTGTTACATCTTGAGACTCTGACAGTTCTGATCTCAGTTTAGCAATTCGTTTGTTTATTGCTTTGCCAACAATGACATCATAGGTTTAAGCATGTGTATTTTAGTAGTGTCATTGAACGGTTAAAGATTTTATACTTAACCTGACATGAAAAATTAAGCCTTGGAATTTCCCTTCAGTATTGACAACAAAATATAAATCTTCCCATGAAGAATAGAACAACAGTTTGTAACGAAGGAGAAATTATAATAACTGCTCTGCTATCTGTTATATTCTATTTATCACCACTTCTGCATTGAGGAGAGAGAGAGACAATATGTTACTCTTACTGTCTGTCATACACATGCAGTTGCAGTGGCTGCTACCTGGGGAAGGCACTGGGGCCGCTGAGCGCAGGTACTCGAGTTGGAAAGGCCTTGGTTAAAGCGAGGAAGTATGGAGGTTGGCACAGCAGGATCCCTATCATTTCCATATAGGGTATCCTTGGATGCCTCTTTCATACCCCCACACTATCTGGAGTAATGCACAACTTCAGATAGCAATTTTGGTGTCAGAAAAGAAACATTTCCTTCCTTAGCATATTGACCGCATTCACCACTGACCATTGTGCCAGGTGCTCAACTCCTAAAAGGAAATGAGGTGAGGGAGTGGAAAATATGTGCTAGTATGAAATTCATACCAACATTTGCTTACCAAGTAGGAAAAGGAACAAAAAATTCCAAAGTCCACTCCAAAGGAAATCATTTATTTATTTATTAGTCCTTTAAAAGCAGATATTGTACATGATACACTGATATAGGATACATCAAAAGTAATTATATTACATAAACTTATTTACAATAAATACTTGTACAATTATACATAAGGGTATTTGTTAAATTTCAAATATTCTTCTACTGTGTAAAAACAGTGTTCCTTCAAAAAAACCTTCACACCGCATTTAAATGTATTAACATTTTCTATATCTTTAAGGTTATTAGGCAGTGAATTATATATTTTTATACAGGAATGTAAAACTCCATTTTTGCATAGTGTAGTTCTAGTGGAGGTTAAGTGAATATTTTGATTGTTTCTTCTAAAATGTGCATGAACATATCCATTATTTTGAAAACTGCATCTGTTTTTCTTTACAAACAAAGCTGTTTCCAGTATGTAAGCACATGCCAACGTAAGTACACCAAGCTTTCTAAATAGTGGTTTACATGGAGATAATTTCTTTTCATTACATATTAGGCGTATGGCTTGCTTTTGTTTAATAAATACTTCTTTTGCTTCAGGAGAATTTCCCCAAAATATTATTCCATATTTAATTATGGAATGTATATGTGCATAATATGCTGTTAAAACTATGTTAAGGCTAACATTTTCTCTTAAAATTCTTAGGGCATATATGTTCTTGCTTAGCTTGTTTACTAGACATTTAATATGAGTTTTCCATTTTAGATTATCTTGTATCAAACCTGGTCTCTCCTGAATTTGAGTGTCTGAGCTACCACATGAACAAATCCATCTGGTGAGTAATATTTGCTTGTGTTTTTGAATGGATTATGTTAAAAGTGATAAAACTTGCATCAATTATGTTAGCAATTTTAATAATTCCTCATAGAAATAATGAATGAGAACGTACTTTCAATATGGGAAAGAATGTAACAGACTTCTGATTGGTGATGTTTAATAAGGACATTGACATGCAGCAGCACTCCTATAGATTGTGAACACAGGTTAAGCAAAAACTTTCTGAAAAGAGCCAGCAAAGCTATTGCATAAAGCCTGAACGGTTCTGCATCTCATCACAGCCTAAAATAAAACTCCATGTATCATGATGTAGGATGATATCAGCATGCAACTCCTCCAGATTAATACTGTATTTAGTTCAATGATTATTGCACACAACTCCTCCAGATTAATACTGTATTTAGTTCAATGATTATTGCACACAACTCCTCCAGATTAATACTGTATTTAGTTCAATGATTATTGCACACAACTCCTCCAGATTAATACTGTATTTAGTTCAATGATTATTGCACACAACTCCTCCAGATTAATACTGTATTTAGTTCAGTGATTATTGCACACAACTCCAGATTAATAAGGTATTTAGTTCAGTGATTATTGCACACAACTCCTCCAGATTAATACTGTATTTAGTTCAGTGATTATTGTACACAACTCCTCCAGATTAATACTGTATTTAGTTCAGTGATTATTGCACACAACTCCTCCAGATTAATACTGTATTTAGTTCAATGATTATTGCACACAACTACTCCAGATTAATACTGTATTTAGTTCAACGAATATTTTCTTACTTTGGCTTTGTACAGGCTATATCATGTGTAATTCTTGTACATTCATTGCACTGAACATTTTACATATTCATAACTTCATGCCATAAGAGAATTACTATGCCTTGCTGTATGAGGAGAAGTTTTGTGGTTTCAGTTAGACAAAGCTGGCAAGTATGCATTTTAAATATATGATCTGCTTTTATGAAAACAACTATGATGTATAAAATTATCACAATGCATACATGAGTCATTGCAAACATAGTGATTTGGCAACAATACTTAAGATGGCTGACTAGTTCAGACTTTTGTGTTCATCTACTTGCATTCTGATTGGCTATTCTTGGGTTTCTCAGCAGATTCACAGCACTGTGGAAACAGCAATGGTTGTTCTTGTTTATGATATCATTGTGAAAGTAAAATGTGGGAAAATTCCTTTAGATTGACACACATCTGTACTGCAACTCACTCCTACATAGCTCACCTCACTGCTTAATAATTTCAGTAAGATTTACCTCCAGGTTAGGGTGAGTGTAGCAACTAGCTAGAAACTGTATTATGAAGACAGATATCATTCACAATGTATTGTCTACCTTTGTTGTATGGACTGTGGAATGTTGGGTTGCAGTTTTTTATGCAGGATGTGATAGTGTGCATCAGGAACCAGATGGAGGGTGACATGAGGTCAAAAATAGCGTTAGGTACTGAATTGATTCAATCTTTGCTACATGTGGACATTATCTGGAACATTGTCTTCTCCAGTGTTGTGTAGGAACTTCTGAGGGAGTACTAATGCACACTATCACATCCTGCATGAAGAGCTGCAACCCAACATTCCACAGTCCAATACAGCACAGCCTCACATAGTCCAGAGTAACATGCTGTGATGTTTTTTCCATGGACCACTTTCATCTTTACTCATGTACATTGTTCCAACTTGGTAAACATAACCTCTGGTACTGTGTGCTTTGACAATCTACATTCAACACACACCACTACAATCACTGCAGCACCTACACTAATGATGCAATCTGAGTTGTATAGCTTCACCAACCCTTTACATGTTTTGTCAACTGCAGCTCCAACAAAAACCCTGCACGGAGATAAAACAGTGTTGCTACTTATTTCTTTCCAGCCCTCATATTTATGTCTTTGGTAAATTCTCACCCTTTTCTTAGCTGTTAGAAAATAATAAAACTTAAATTATTTAAATATTTGAATAGACTGCAGTACTATAGCTTTTGCTTTTTATGGGAGGGTAGTCACATGAAGTTTAACCCAACCTACTGCTTTGTTCTTTGGTTTGCATATCATCCAAAAGCATCTATTCTAATATCACTGTGTTGCTGTAAAATATAACCAGTCCTAACAAAATTTGAGGGAGAAAGGAGAATAATGACACCAAATGTCACAAAATAGTATTACTGCATTAGAGCATCTAATTTCATTTATGAACCAATCAATTGACATTTTCTTTCTTTCACTTACACCAAATGCCTAAATTGCAACTCTCAACTGTGTACATATCTGTGCTTAACCCATTATGCTTGTGTTACAATCTTCTTGTACATCTACATGGTGAATTTTGGCAAGTGCCCTGAGTATTTCAGGGGCTCCTGTGGTCCTCCTGCTTGACAAGCATGATCTTTGGTTGGATAGACTAACCTGAAAGAAAATATGTTGTGAAATTTACATTACATACCTCTTACAGAAAGTGCTGGAAATGCCCTACGTGTGTACTACTGACATTTTCTGATAAATTTTCCATTCTTTGAGCACACCTCATGATGTCATTTCATTGTGAATGTTTTATTTCCATTCCTCCTTGGTTTGCAGGTTTCATCTTTTAAGTTTCTCCATACATAAAAGTCACAATGGGTGAGGTTGGGAGCCCACTGATCACATCTTATCTGTACTAATATTATAAAAAGAGAAGATTTATATGTATGTGTGTGTACATATGTAGAATAATCTCAGAAATCAGTGAACAGACTTTCACAATTCTTTCACCATTGAAAAGCCCTATTCTTTCTAAAGGACATGAGCTATAAAATACCTCATTTCAACTCATAAATTATTAAAATACTAAAGAGGATTTGCAAAGCCCCAGAGTGAGCAACATGACATATTTCAGGAGGGAGGGAAATTGAGGGGTACTGCAATGTAACTTAGCTACCCCTCTATTGAAGCAGTGGTGAATTGCAATTCTTTGTTTTGAAAAGTTAGAAATGACCATTGATTAAAATGACAAGAGAGAATGAACTGCTTTGTGCTTTATTGTACATACAATAAAAATTTGAAACTCCAAATATCTCATACTTCTTATCAAATTAAAGAAATAAATATACTATTGCCTATCAACTTGTAGAAAAAATGAAACAATTCTCCGTACTTAACAATTTTTACAGTAACTATCATCTTACTTCAATTGATGTAGGATTACTAATTGGAGGCAGCGATTCTACTTTCTTGTATCATTTTGTAGGAAATATAAATTAAACTGATACCGAAATTTAGATTTCAAATCGAATGGGCTTGATAAAGACACGTTTTAATTTAATTGCCGGATGTGAGATTTGCGTTAAGTGTTGAGTAATAACATATGTAGATAATAGAGTAGGAAGTGTTTTAAGGTGAGCAAGATATGAGTAAATAATAGTCGTTAAATTTGTAGGATAAACACATTATTGGTTTGAAATTAACGAGTCATGACGTCATACTACATAGTTTAAATACACGTTTGAAATTCAGGTCTGCCAATCTTAAAAGTCGCGCGATATATTTAATAAAATATAAAGTAAACATCGTTTAATCCTAAAAAGGTAATTATATATTCGAAATTCATAAAAGAACATGTTATAATAGAAAGGGACATTTCTAAATTGCGGGAAAAGGAAATAGCATTTTGGATACGAGGCTTTCTTGGATGACGTCATGACATTTAAAATTGGAGAGAACATTTTCTTAGCGTGGGGACGCCAGAAAGCGTCACTACTCACCCCAGACCAGTACTGCACGTTGTGGTGCACACACGTGAGTGCGATTCCTCTGCGTATAGAAAGTCGGCATAACTCCCGAAAGTGTATGAGAAGTAATAAACAATATACAAAAGTTTTTCTGGGGTAATCTATAACACCTATGCATACCCGAGATAAAGAAAGAGATCTCATACTGAACTCTACCGACTGAGCGAACCACATCAAAGGGCGACACAACGTGATCAACAACATTACGCATCAAATGGCGACACAACGAGAACCGACCAACAACATTCCGCCACAAAACAATAAATTTATAAAGCAATGTTAGTTGTTAAAGAGTTTAATTCAATTTTATTAATCCTTCAAAATCAATTCTGTACAAAGTACATTGATACAGGATACCCCATCAATTAAATTATACCATATATTGCAATATATTTAGATATCAAATCTCTTTAATCTAAGCTCGCAAATATAATAGCAGAATGTAACAGTGAAAATGGACACAATGCAAGATAACAAATGAATTAATACAATATCTTATACATTACACATTTATTAAATTGGTTATATTCCTTTACTATGCAGAAGCAGTGTTCCTGTAAGAAAGCCTTTGTTCTAGTCTTGAACACTTCATAATTATCTATAATTTTAAAGATATTGGGAAGGGAATGATAAACCATTGTTCTAGAATAGGTACTGTATGTCATTCTTATACATTATTCCAGTTGAGGTTACGTGTATATCCTTATTACTTCTAGTGTATAACAGAACAGAATATAATATATTCACTTTAAAGAGATATGACAAATTCATGGTTTCATCAAAAAGAAATAATATGTATTATATCTAATAATTGTTTAGATTTCTATATATAATATATTTTACAAAGTGATCAACAAAAAAGGAAATCTAAACACAATTGAAACCAATCTTGCTCTTGAAGGCAGTAATCAGGCTTCCCCGTGACCTGAAGTATATTCCTCAGATGAATAGGATCCGTGAAACAAACAAGATCACAAGCGCAGTATCTTCAAAAACTAGAAATAACTATGGTTCAATGCTATCAATTTAACTGAATGTGATGGTTCATTCTTTAATTTATAGATAAGCACACTGATGGTTTATTAACTGAAATTAGTATATGATTTACATGATTTGAACACCAGAATTTTATATTCATATAATAATTTACAGCAAATGATAAATTTCTTAAAAGAATATTTTTCATGGCTCCTGTAAATTTTTTGTGATAAAATTCTCTAACATCATTGGGAAGATCATTCTATAAATTTATTCCTTGATGTAATATAAATTTAAGACATGTGGTAAGCCTGTGTGTGTTAAGATATGTTACAACTTTCCCAGCTTGAATTGTACAGCTGGGTTTCTTGTAAAGAAATCAACACTTTGCTGTGTAAAGGAGATTAACTCTAGTGTATACATAAGCTCACCAGACAAAAAATTAGTCACCCCTGGTCAACTCAATATTAATAATGCCTAACACCACCTCTGCACCAGATAACTGCCTGGATTCAGTTAGGAAGTGAGTCCACAAGGTTCTGCAAGTATGGTTCATCCAACTGATACTACTCACATATGAATTGCTTGCGCAAGTCCACCAAATTGTGAGGATAGTGATTTTGACATTTCACCTGCTGTTCCAACATATCCCACAAATTTTCAGTTGGGTTCAAGTCGGATGAATTTGAGTGCCAATTGAGATGTAATAAGGTGCATGTGTTCCTCAAACCAGTCCAACAGTCTTCTAGTCCAATGAACTCTGCAGTTGTCATCTTGAAATAAAGGGTTGGCAACAGCACAATCATCATGCAGATATTGACTAAATGGCAACACCTGCTCACCCAGAATGTTCAAATAAACATGCTGATTCATCCTATTGGTCACCTCATGGAGTGGGCCCAATATATAGTGAGAAAAACAGCCCCAAAACATCACTGACCTATCTCCAGCTTGAACCTGGTCCTGTACACAATCTGGATGAAATGTTTCATGTGGCTGGTGGTGCACCAGATGACATGCTTAATTTGAATAGAGGCAAAAATGTGATTCATTGGACCACTTGACATTCTGCCAGTCAGCTACTGTCCATGTTTGGTGATTATTAACCCACTGAAGTCACGCAGCTTTATGTGTCTCTGTGAGCAAGGGCCTCTTTCAAGGTAACCGACTCCAAATGTTCATGGAATGCAGTTCCCGTCACAATTTCCTCTCACTAAGAGGTCAGGATGGACCTGCATTCACGGACTGGAGCAATTACTATTTGGTTTGGAAGCGATTTGCATTTACTAGCTGTGAAACTCGTGTGGTCCTTCTCAGTTATGTTCTCTTTCCGACCACAATTCCAATGTTGTTTCGTGGCCACATGTATTGCACCAATGCTTGTAGACCCATTGGATAGTCTGCTTCAGCACACCAACAATTCAGACACTTCCCCTACCATATGACCATGGGCAGGACGAAACACGATTGGCCCTTTTTGTCACTCTGCTACATACTTACACTTCCCCATGTTATACTACAATGAATGCTTGACACACCACGTTTCACAGTTGCTATGATCCTCTGATCATGTAGCAACAGTGGACATGCAGTTAACCACATGACTGACCACAGCACCATCTGCCGAGTTGTAAAGGTTCATCGCTGATTTCTACAGAGGGTGACTAATTTTTTGTCCAGTGAGCTTATATATATACACAGGCTTCTTCATTTAAAACCTTATGGGTGCACAGCATTTTGCCTGTGCGTGATTGGGTGTGCCACAGCCGGCTTTGCTCCTACATAAACTCTGCATGTAAACATTCGTAACACTCTTACCTTATAGAAGATGCTTTAAATGTCATCCACCCTCAGCTAAACAAGCTTTATATCGGAAAAACATGTTCTGATTCACACGATTAAGTTGGGCCACTGTAATGTATCCAATTTTATTCCTAATATTCAAGAAATCCCTCATTATGATCAGAGAGTTGGAGTTTGGTATACTGTTAGTGCTAGATGTATAATTGATCCAATATTCTATGAGCAGACTGTAAATGCTGAAAAGTACCAAAATGACGTTTTAACCCCCTTTTATTATGGACTGACAGAAGAAGAGAATTCATATGGGTGGTTTCAACAAGATTCTGCTACTGCCCATATGACAGAGGAGTCCGTGAATAAAATTAGAGAAGTGTTGTTGTTGTTCTTTTCTAATACCTGACAGTTGACAATGAAGTCATTAGTCTTCTTACACTCCAATATTTTTTTATAATCATTTTGTATATTGAGAACTGATAGCATTAAAAACATTAAAAAAAAGATGGTGTGCATATAAATTGGCTATTGATTACTTCAACACTCACAAAGCTTATGAGACAAATCCTCATACATTGGAAGAACTAAAACAAAATATTAGAAATGAAATCAGAAATATTACAGTGGGTCAATTTAATCGTGTGAATCAGAATGTGTTCTCCCAATATAATGCTTGTTTAGCCAGGGGTGGATGACATTTCCAGCATCTTCTATAAGGTAAGAGTATTATACGTGCTTTGTGTGCAGAGTTTATGTAGGAGCAAAGCCGGCTGTGGCACACCCAATCATGCCCAGGTAAAATGCTGTGCACCCGTTAGGTTTTAAATGAAGAACCCTGTATATATATATGTATGTATGGTTGGGGTAATACTGATAGGTCTTTGAAAATGTTCTTACTATCTGAACATATTGGTGCTTGTATAATTATTTTTGCAATCCATTTCTGCAGTTTGAACAACTGCATGCTATTATGCCTTAGGAAAGCAAATGGACATATCCAAAGTACATTGCCTTTAGGTCTTCAAAGGGGCATTTTTTTTTTAAGAATTTGAAAGACATAGCATAACTGCTTAGTTTTTACTCAAATTGTTCATGTGAGTTTTGCAAGTTCAATTTGCATCTACCCACACTCCTAAGAAATTTGTGGGTCGCACTTCAGCAATTTCTAGAATTTGATAAAGAAGTTTTGCATCATTGATTAAATTTCAGACTTACTGTTTTTTCAACATTAAACTTGAGCTTAATACTCAGTAGCCAATTTTCTATGTGTTTTAATAAGTCACTAGCTTTTTCCTACAATTTGGGTTTTTTTTGGGGGGGTCACTAACTATGATATTTGTGTTGTGAGTAAATAAAACACTTTGGTTGTATTACGTTTGAAGGCAGGTCATTTATATAAGGCAATGTATCTGTGAAATTTGGTGAAAATTGCTGAAAACTTGTATTCCTACTTTTTAAATTTTTTATTATGTTTATACTTTGTATTCTAATGGCACACTTTAGTTTTCCCAATATCAGCCATTTTTAAAGCTCCAGGAGGGCATTTAAATGTCCCAGTGCGGGTGAACATCCCTTGCTAAATTTCATTCCTACAGCTTTGAAATGCATTTTTTGTTTTCATTGGCTTTGATTTTGGTCTCTTGCAGGGAATTTTGCTTCAGAAAGGTTGTGAGTTGGCTGTGCTGAAATAAATTTGATATATTGAACTGAAATGCCGTGAATCTGATGCATGTTTTGATTCTAAACAAAGAAATGCTGTCAGTGTTCTGTATCCTGTCAGGTTATTTCAGTGCTCCAGTTATATATAAGACATTGTTTAGGTAGTCAATAGATTTTGAGTTATTTGTTAGTCTATAGTAGAACCAGTGGCGGCTCGTGGACATTGAACACAGGGGTGCTGCATACAAACATTATAAGAACTATTAACAATGTGTCTTAACTTATTTGTAGATTAGTTCTATGGGTCTCCTCTTGCAGATCGTGAACTTCTGAATCATGTTGTTATTGAAGTCCAAAATGTTGTTAACCATAGACTTCTCAATAGACAGCATAGCTAATGCGGTCAACCTCTCTTCTCCCATTGTATTTCTGAGATAGGATTTTACCATTTTCAAACATGAAAAGCACCGTTCTGGTTCGAAAGTTGTCATTGGCATAGTGACAGCTATGAGCAGTAATTTTACAACTTCTGAGAACGAGGATTGTAAGTTCTGAGATAGAAGAAACTGCAAGAGCTTGACAGCACCACCGATGTTTCTGAATTCTGGTCTCTGGTACAATACAGTGAGTTTCGTTTTCAATCTGTCTTTCTAGAGCATTGGGAAAAGCTTGACACACCTATTCAGGTCACTTTCAGGAAAATTTTGATAATTTCCAAATTTGTCTTAACGTAGAATGGAAGATACAATCAGGTGGTCCGTGAACTGGAATTGGGTGTTGGTTTGTGATATAATGAGATCACACACTTCTTTCGCAGTCGCACTCTGTGTCTGATTGCCATCAACCTTGAGGCGTTTGCTGGAGTTTTCGTCTTCGCATTCCTCTCTACTCATCTCTGCATTGTTCCATACAGTCTGTACAGCATGACGAAACCTTGATATGCAGTATCATGCCTTAGAAACATCTAACTGGCGATGTTGCAGTTGAATGTATAAAATGTCTACATGAGGCATCAGTAAATGGAAAAAAAGTGAGCCAGAAGTTGAATTCAGAATGTTCAAGAAAATGTATCAGGGCACTTGCCTCATTTATTGTAATGTTGTTTGATATTTCAGATTCCATTATGGTCTGAAAACATTCCAGCAATGACTCTTTTGTCTCATAGACTACATTTACTATTCTTGTTTTAAAATTCCATCTTGTAGCCCCAGCTGACGGAATTCTCATTGAAACACATGCATCTAATACAGGCTGTCTGTATGGAAACCGTGAGAAGAAAACAGGAATACTTGACAAGTTATTAAAAATATCCATGCCCTTGTATTTTGTTTAGTTGGTTTTTTCATTATCAAATTGAATTGATGGGCGTAGCAATGTACAAAATACGCATATTTGTAGCAGTCCCTGATTTTTGCGTGTACCCCATTTAATACACCACTCATCACAGGTGCTTCATCATAGCTCTGCCCAATCAGCTCATATTTCTTGCTTTTAAGAATTACTCCTAACTGCGGAAGTATGCACTCCAATATTGAATTGGCATCTTGGCCGGTTGCATTGAAAAAACTGTAGAATCTCTCGACGGCTTTTCCTTCTTTGTTACAATAACGAAGAACGACCACAAGCAGAAATATTTCTGAGATGTCTGTAGTTTCATCAGCAAGAATAGGCAAATTCAGTTTCTTCAATCTCAGATAAAATTTCCAGCATACATTCAAGGAGCTCATTTTGAATCGTCTTTGATAAGCCTTTAAAAGGCAAAGAACTCTCCATATGTGACTTAAACAACGAATCAATTTCACCCGTATATTTGATTAAATCGAGAAACATACCTTGATTGTCGGAATCTGCATTTTCATTATGCCCTCTTAATGCCCAACTGTTGATTCCACAAAACTTAATACAATCAATAATTCTTGACACCTTGTCTGTTTTCCTTACGTCGTTATTGTGGCGTTCAATGGCTTCTTTATGTGATGAAATAAAACTCTCTTCCCAACATAGCCAAGTTCACAGTGTTGTTTAAATGTTTCTCAGATTTTGCATGTTTTCTTGTTTTTTTTTCAAGCAGTTTTTTAAGATCAGTTATACCTTTCCAAGTTCAACTAATGTCCCCACCAAACAAATTACCTGGAAAACAAAATAATGCATTTTTAATATCACAGCCGGACAACCATTCAAACTTTTTGCACACTTTATTGTTAAAACTCCTCGTATATTCTTTTTGTCGGCTTGTAGATGATTGTTTAATGTTTAGCATGGGTGTAGGCCTTCTGCAATGCTTAATTTCATATTTCTCCTGCAATGTTAATGTACTGAAGTGAATAGACTGCAAATACGAGCGTACGGAATGATTCTTTATTGGCGACACTATCATAGTTACTTTATGCACTTAGAACACACGAAACAGCATTCTAACTGCCCGCTCCCGACTTCTCCAAGCATTGAGAGCTGCATGATTTGCAGCTCGTTCCAAAGGTAATGTAAGGGTTCTGGAGCGGGAGGAAACTGAAAGAATGTGGGCGGGGAGTCAACTCTTTTAGCCTGGCAGCACCGGGGAAGGAAATGATTTCTCCAGTTGCACGGGGGGAAGTAGCTGCTGTAAGCAATACTTCGATACTAATCGACTGCATTTAACTCGATGGGTGCAACATTTAAAACTATTTTATCAAATAGTACGAATCTGTATTACAAAACATAAGGGTAGCCATTGAGTCAGAAACACCTGGGGGTGCTGCAGCACTGCAGCCCCTCATCACCAGCCACCACTGAGTAGAACCATAACAAGCAGATATTTTATGAATTTTGTGTATAAATTTGTGAAAGTGCATAGTGTGAAATTAGCTAAGAACAGTCTAAATTTTGTGAATAATGTGAAGGTGAAAGGGAAGTTTTCATATTAAGGAACAACCAAGCAAACTTAAAGTTCTCAAAAAATGCTACTGAGGCCAAGAAGAAAGTAACAAAGGGTCCCACATATGGCTCTGGGCAATTTTAAGTTGGTAAAATACAAAACATACTGTTAAACTTTAAAATTCATAAGAGGTAGAACTGGAACTTAAAAATTCAATGCCACAACTGGGATTTGAACCACAGACCTTCCGCTTGCCGGGCGGACGTTCTACCACTGAGCTATTGTGACAAACTGCCAGAATGGCATTAAATTCTCAAGCCAGTTCTACCTCTTAAACTTTGCCCACACACGGCTTGTGTGTTTAAAAACACCAACAGTAAGTTTGTTGGCATAAATAAATAATAATTTAAAATTCATTTTTCTCAAATCTGTTTTTTCAGCATTTTTCACTATTCAAAATGCTCCTTGGACCCTAGTTTATAACTTATTAGCTTGAAATTTTTGGGAGACCTTCAGAGATTAAGGTATTAAAATTTGTTGCACACTAATTAAAATATTAAATAATTGAGCTGCAATTAGATATTTTTCATAACTCATACTGAAAAAAATGAAAATATTGATAAGTAGCATATAAAACATATTTTTCTCTTAAACTAATTAAATTTAAGCAATTTTGGTTTCAAAATTTCTTTATA
This sequence comes from Tenodera sinensis, assembly GCA_030765045.1. Classification (NCBI taxonomy): domain Eukaryota; kingdom Metazoa; phylum Arthropoda; class Insecta; order Mantodea; family Mantidae; genus Tenodera; species Tenodera sinensis. The sequence continues at coordinate 275,485,192 of CM060964.1, read as the reverse complement.
TTTTTATACTGAACTCAAATTAAAAATTTAGGAGAAATAAAATAAACTGTAGAGTCCAAGGGTCATTTCATATGAGCGTATCAGAAAGTGATATTAATAAATATATTAATAATTTAAAAATGGTTTGACATTTGACATTGAAATTTTGTGTATACTATTTACTTTACATTCTGAGTACATGGAAAAAAATTCAAAGCAATCAGAAGAAAACTGTGGATATTTTAATTTTCACAGATAATTATTACTCAGTAGCCAATTTTCTATCTAATTTAATAAGTCGCTAGTTTTTCCTACAATTGTGTTTTTTTGGGTCACTAATTATGATATTTGTGTTTTGAGTAAATAATACACTCTTTGGTTGTATTATATTTGAAGGCAGGTCATTTATATAAATAATGAAAAATAGTGTGCCTAGATTGACCCTTGTGTGACTTCACGATTTGTGATGGTATCACTGGATTTTATTGAACTTATTTTGACAGATTGCTTTCAATTACTCAAATATAATGTAAACCAACATTCAGCTAGTCCTCTCACTCCACATTTGTTTAGTTTATGGATCATTGTTTTGTGATTTACCATATCAAAGGCTTGGTTGAGATTAAGAAAAAGTTCTACACTTGTTTCTCTATCATTCAGTGCTCTAACTATCGACTCTGTAAATGAGTGCATAGCATTACTAATGTTTCACCCTTAATGAAAAGCAAATTGACATTTGCTCAGAACATTACATTCCTCCAGGAATGACATTAAGCTATTGTACATACTCTTTCAAGTATTTTTGCAAACACAGATAAAAGGGATATTGAACAGTAATCTTTAATGCAATATTTTCCACCCTTTTTGAAAATTGAATAAACCTTTGCTGGTTTTAGCATTTAGCAAAATAGCCCCATTATCGGTGAAAAATTTGGGATATCTACCAGAGGGGTTAGCAGGTGGGAAGCTGATCTTTTTACAGTGATACCTGGTATATCATCAGTTCCGCTGGAAAATTTGTTTTTTTAAGCCTTTAATTGATATTACCAGAATTAAAAATATTCTTTTGTCGTTTAGCATTTCAGGGAAAAAGGAAGAGGAGCATTTACAGCTCTTGTCAAGCCTACAGCAACTTTACTGAAGTATTTGTTGAATATCTCGTTTTTTTTTTTAGGATTTTCAATATTTTCCTCATTTTTAATTATTACAAGTTTTTCCTTTGACCTGAATCTTATTCTTTCTCATTTTTTACTATCTTCTACATTGCTTTAGCTTTATTTTTATCCTGTGTAATAAACTTCTCATTTGCTTTTAACTTAGCTTCACGTATGACTGTTTAAAATCTTTGAATAAAATTTGTAGTGTATTCAGAGATGTTAACTTATGTTTAAATAAGTTTACTTATATTTTACATAAGTTTTACAGCTGTCTCTTTATTTTACAAGATATTATTATACCCTTTGTTATCCATTTCTGTTTTTTACCATTCAGATTTGGAGAGCTAATTACTTTTTTGATATGAAATGCTGTATTAAAGTAATTTCTGATGGTATTTAGGAATACTGATGTTTTTTCATTAGTATCAGTTTTGGATATTACATCTGTCCAGGTCTCTTTTTCTAATAAATGATTTAAATAATGTATATTGTCCTTACTGAATGATCTCTAATAGCTTATGGATTTAATGGGTTTTATTGGTATATCACCATTTATGGAAGGATAGCATTGTGATCCAAAATTCCAAATTTACATTATCAACACTAAATGGAGGGGAATCACACCTAATTATTATTTGGTCCAAGGCAACTTTGTGAGATGGAAGTTTTATGAGGAGCGTTTTTTCAAAACTCGATAGATGCACAAAATGCATTTCTGAGAAAAACTGTTTTTTCTATTTATTGGCAATACTAATTGGTTAGCACAGCAACTATATTAATCATTCAATTCTCCTTCCTGGTACTGTCTCACTGAATGTGAAAAGAAACAAATAGCATAGTTTAACAGGTGCAAATTTGGGGTTTGAAAATGCAGAGTGTTTTCAAAAGCCGATATATGCTGATAAGCTTTTCTGCGTGAGCGGAAAATTAAGACATGAAATTTCGTTATTTTTGTCATTTATTGTTTTTGTTGCTTTTTATTTATGCATTTATTATTTTTTTATTTATTTTGACCTCTTTATAATACATAATGTACTATACAACCAACATATTAATGTTTATAAGGAAACTAAGTACTGCTACATTCACAATAGCAATGTACGTATTTTGTTTTATTTATACAACAAACATATTGGATACACAAAGAAATTTCAAACAATATGAATAAGTTTTCACCTTTATTAGTGCTTGTGCAGTCTGTACGTGGTTCTTAGTTTGTTTCTCTTTTCAACATCTGCCTCTATCTTTCCTAATGACCTAGCTGTCGACAGGCCCTTAAACAGTATGCCTCTGTCTTAATCCCCATCAGTTCCATTATGCAGGTTGAGCATATGTCAGTATGTGGTGTACGGAATGAAAGATCGAAGAAGTTGTAAAATATGCTTTTATATTTTGACAATGAGCAGACTGGTAGATTTCTTAATCTTCTTTCATTGCAGAAGTTGGTCCACATTTTTCTGATATTAAGTTCTGGAGGTAAATATCCTCTCCTTGATTTTGTTCTTCCATAGTGGCTTTCTCTACATCTGTATTTCTTAATGTCTTGCTTTATAGCAGCAGTAACGCCCTTCTGTAATATTCCTGTTCTGTCACTTCTTCTGGTTTCCTTTGGTGCATTCCCAGATATGTGAAATTTTCAAGCCAGGAGAGATAATCTATCTTTTGACACCCCTGTGATTCCTTGGAAGCTTGTAGCACATACTGACAATACTCGGCCATCATTACACCTCACACTGTACTTAATACTAACAGTCTGCTTTCTATTTGCAGCCTCTTTATTCACCACTCTGCGATTAGGAGATGCAATACTCATATATTTCACAAGGAATTTATCTTGATCTATTTTGTTGAGCACAGAAAGGTGTTGGTGAAATCCACTTATATCATTATAAGTCAAGTCAGCTGCATCACAGTCTTATGCCCTTTACCTTTAGGATTTCATGGAGTGCACTCGAGGCCATGTGAACAGGTAATTGCTGGAGTATGAGCTTTCCTTGACTTGCATTTTGATTTCCTTTTCTTGTTTTTGCAATTCCTACCTCCCGCACATTCTACGACTGGTACAGTTTCACAATCTGAGCTCCTGTCCATTGTGCATAGTATAGTGCAGTGTCTCAACTAAGAATAAAAATGTATAACAAAGATTGCAGAAGCACCTGCCTGCTGTGCAAGGGGTCCTGGATTCGATTCCCGTCAGGGGGGTAGGAATTTTTCTTCAGCCAAGATTATTCCTCATCCTTCCCTGAGTCTGGAAGTATGAATGAAAGTGTGAATGTGTGTATGGGGGTTTTTATACGTTGAATTCAAAAACCAAAAAACCCACTGTTAAACGAGTAACAACATTGCTAATAGGCAAGGTCGCTGATATGACCTCTGCAGTTAAAGGCGGATAAATGGAACAAAAAGCTTGCAGAAATGAATGTGAAATCCAAGCGCACAACCTGAGTTCGCAGTTATTTCCAACGAAGCAGCAGTGTACAAAGCTTGCAGAAATTATTGAGAATTCTAAGAATCACAACAGCAAGATGGCAGTCAATGCCAACATGCGTTTCATAGAATTGAGTTTGCTACACTTTGGATTATAAAATCATAAAATTGCATCTATTGACCTTTGCTTCAACTGAGCAAGTGCATCTATCGAGTTTTGAAACAACTGCTGATATTCCCTAGCCTCTACACAGGACAAGAATCAAATTTTGCAAAATCTGATTTCACAGAACGATGCAGAAGGTGAAAATTATGCCGATACTATATATAAGTCAATTTCGTAAAATGTTACATCTATCGAGTTTTAAAAAAACACTCCTCAATTATATAAAAAACTAATAATTTCAATCCAAGGGCTCATCAGCATGCTATCTTTCACAAATTAATTAATATCCCATTAACAATTGGAGAATATATAAAGGGACTGAACTACCTTTTATATATTGCAAATTTGAGTGGTTTCAAATCCAAACTTATAACCAAATTGATGAATAAACATAAAAGATGGAACACTATCAGGGACATCAGTTAATTAAAAACAGGAAATAAACAAGAAAGATATTGCAAATTCGCATATCATCCAAAAGTGTTTCACAAATTCAACAAGATTTTTAGGGATTATGTATAAAAACTGGCTCCTTGAAACAAACATTGTGTAAAAGATTTGCTCAACCACCATTTAAAAATACTACTCCAAGTAATAAATTATCAGAAATTTACTACATCAATTGTGAAGATTGTCATAAAACTAATATTGGCAAAATGAAGAGGGACTTACAAACTGGATTGAAGAAACACTTTAGAAATATAAACTACTAACAGATAGATAAATCAGCAACAGATCATCATTTTTGGTCATGCAATCACAGTATTAGCCATGAAATTAAAGCTTTAAAACTGGCAAAGGACCATTGGGAATTAACAGTGTGGGAGAATATTTACATCATTAAGAATAGGAATCATCTAATGAGTTTTGAAATAGGTACAGTAGAATCCTTATAACTTGACTCTCGATAATTTGACATTCCATATAACTCAACAACTTTTTATTTTTATTTTTTTATTATAGAACTTGAGAATTCATTACTTGACTGTAATAATTTCCATAATCCACTATGCAGTGTAAATGTTATAGGAAAATTTTAATTAGCATAATATACAACCTACCACATTCTCCCTCATAGTAGCAAAAGGGCAAACTGCATATTGACCTTTAATACCTAGTCACAACATAAACAGCTGGCAGGGCATTGTCACGAAATTAAAAATTTGCCACTAATAATGTGGATACATAGCACAAACACTTGTTTGGTAGGTTTGAAGGTTTACTAGTGCATATGTGGTAAGTGATACTTTCAGTTACATATTTCTGGTTACAGTCCTGTTTCTCAGATTTTTACTGTTAGTGCTGTGTTGAGTCGTCTTTGTGCCAGTGAAAATATTGAACGAGAAGAAAAGACAAGTTAACATGGCAATGGCAATCAAATTTAATGTGTTAGAGAGAGAGAGAGAGAGAGAGAGAGAGAGAGAGAGAGAGAGAGAGAGAGAGAGAGAGAGAGAGAGCGGACAAAGGGGGACATATTAATGCATAATAAGTTTTAGGATATGTTACACTTTTCTTTTTCCTGTATAGAACATGAATCTATGTAATTTGCAGTATTATGTTATGAGTTGTGAATTATATACCCTTATTCTTTGAAACTAGATGTTTTGATAACTCGACACCCTCTCAGTCCTTATTAGGTCAAGTTATTGGGGTTCTACTGTACCAGTAATAGACGCTATTTTATAACTGACCAATGGGTAGGGAGCAGACCACCTAATTAGGGAATGGGGAGACAATGATCTGACTAGGAAATCAGTTGACCGACCAGCTGATGATGGAGAGGAGTCTCTCTGAAACTAGCCCTGAAGGACTTTTTAAAGTGGAACAAAAGTGTTTTTTAATGTCAACAAATAGATTTAGAGATTTTATTGACATGCTTCGCTGTTCTAAACATTTTATTTTCATAATGAGTTTTATATTAACTGAATCTGTTTGGTGTTTGATATTTTTCTTTCACAGTAGTTGTATGTAGACAGTAAACTGGAAAGCTGAATCAACAGAAATATTCAGTGGTATGGCCAGGACTCAAACCATGGATCTTCTGCTCTCTGTGCTGTTCCTGCTTGAGCTACTATGTAGACTATTCTTATGTTTCTTTCTCTTCATTGTTGCAGTATTTTTAGTTTAATTGGATGAAATACTAAATTTTCAAAGAATGATTACCTAATCTTTTTAATTTTCTCATCTGTATTTATTCCTGGTAAAATTTTAATCTGGTCATCTGCTGGTAAGTTGGTGGTCAACTTCTGGAACATGGCGGTCAGCTACTTTTAAATTTACAAGATAAAGCTATACAATTCACTTTGGAAACTGAGAATAATGGATTCCTTTCATTTCTGGACTTTAAAATTAAAAGACATAACAATAAATTGAAATTTGATATTTATAGAAAATCTACTCACACTGATAACTACATAAAATATAAAAGTTTTAATCCTTTTGCACATAAATTTGCTGTTTTTAATAGTTTAATTTATAGGTTAATAAATATACCCCTTAATAAAGATGAATTTGACATAGAATATAAACACATTAACACTGCAGTAACTAATGGTTTTAATGCAGATTTTATACAAAAAGATAGAGGAATTTAAGTATCAAAAAGCTGTCAAAGAAGTTTCAACCCTTAAAAAAATAAAAGATAATTGTATTTTTAAAAAGTTTACTTATCATCCATGGTCTAATAAAAAATTTACAAGGATTTTTAAAGAATATGGAATAAATTTGGTCCCTCAAAATAAATTTGATATACAAAATTTACTTAAGTTTTCAAAAAAAGATAAAATACCAAATTATAAAAAATCTGGCATTTATCAATTTAGCTGTTTAGATTGTAATAAAGTTTATATTGGTAAAACTAAATGTCATCTAGAAACTAGAATAAAAGAACATTTTAGAAATATTAAATATAAACAAACTGATAAATCAGCTGTGGCAGATCATTTTTGGTCATTTAATCATGAAATTAATCCAGAACTTAAATTATTAAAGCAATTAAGTAATCCTATAGATTTAATGGTTTGGAAAAAAATTTTCATTTTAAAAAACAGGAAACGTGTCATGAACTTTGAATTACCATCTATAGATTGTATTTAAAAATTTTTGTTTTCAGAGATTGGTAAATAAAAATTGAATAAGAGTATTTGTTTTTCAGGAAAAAATAAAAGATTGTAGCGTGGTAACGAATTTGTTTATATGGCTTTGAGAATGAGCTGGACACAGCTTGAAACCCAGGGTCAGCAAATAACAGCATTACTAACATAAGTGAAGTTTTTGGTTTCTAATTTGTTCTTACTTTGGAATCTTGTTGCTTCACTGTTAATAGCTTCAATTTTTCCTTATTCATATAGATATGTTTTAACAGATTGTTTTTACTGTTCTGCTTGTTTGAGAAAAACATTTTGACTTTAGCTTCTTTTTTTTGACACAATTTACCCTCAGTGGTAAATTAATTATGTTGTGTCTTGAGCAGTTTAATAGTGTGGTAAGAAGCCAAATGCCAGTTCATAAAATTCATCTTTTCTAACTTTCTGGAAACTTTGAACAACACTGATTACTTACTGCATCTTGTGGAACAAGAAAATTCCAAGAATCAAAGTCATTTAAAAGTCATTTGAAATAATTACAGGCCATATACTCATGAACTTTTAGTACACACATAATGGGGGTTTAAAATTCTTCAAGGATAAAAAATTTGTTAGATAATAGACATTAAAGGTTTAAGGAATTGCTTGGGCCAGGGTTGGCAAAAACAAGACTGGTGAGTCATTTTGACTTGCAGGTGGTGCTGCAAGGTTGTCCATTGGTTTTTCATAAGCTGCTGAGTGATGTGCATTTGGTAACTCATGGAAGGGCATTTAAGACTTAAATGGTTAAGACCTAAATATTATTTTTTAATTTATTGAACATTCTGACCAGATTTCATCAGCAGCTATTCTTAAACCTTGTTTGATTCAAAGGTAAACCTTCTAGCCTATCTCGAATACTGAAGGTAGAGCTCAAAGAGGGGTTGCGCATAATGATGAACAGAGGAAAGTACTGTAGGAATGCATGTGATCAGCATTTTAGGGTCCCCTGGTCCCCTTTATGTGGGATCTTTGTGACCTTTAAGTAACTCCTTAAATTGGTCCTCAGACATACATACATTCCATACATTCCAGCATAGAAATCATATGCAAGCACAGGGGTTCAACTTTTGGTCTTCTGTTCCACCACAGTGACCTTTTGTAGTATAATTAATTCCTTTTGATTCCATAAAAGTACTGCATGATTACAACACTGGCTGGTTCCCAATTTTAACAATTGCAACAATGTCATACTCACTAGATAAATTGGAGGATATGCCTGATTTAATCCCCGCATTTTCAAGAATTGCAAACAACTGGAACTCTCCTGTTGGAAGCAGATTTGGGGCACCAATTACTAGCAGAATACATGTGTAATAGAAACCCTTACTTTCAAATTATTGACTCAGGGGTCTCCGTCTAGGGGATATGTGTATAGCGACCACAAGCTACCCAAGTTGAGCAGAACATTACTTCCACTTACTGGTGTTTTGCCCCTCACTGTAACTTTTCTATCTGACCTTACCTTGGTCATCTCTTGTTCTCTTCTGACGCCGATGCTATTAGAGTTCCCGAGGGCTAGGGAGTCTTTATTTTTCCAACCTCTCCATTTCTCTAATTTCTCTATAAAATCTTAACCCCTAACATGCTGACCTGTCATGGCATGTAATACGTCCTCTGATTAGTAATCAGAGGATATGGTCGGTGAATTTAGTTTGATAACTCTCCTGGTCAGGTCGGTGAGACCCGTAAACCAACGACAGGTGTGGTCCTCCAGGTATTCTGGGGGTTGTGAGAGAGCGATGTGACCGCCAAAACATAAAAATATGGTGCTCTCTAAAAAGCGGTTACTATTACTGCTATTGCTCTCTTCAATATCATCAGTGAAAAATATTGGAGAGCAAGAGGATTAATGACTTCATTGTCAGAAATCCAGCATTAGCTAACAACAACTTTCAAATTATTCAGTTTTATTATATATATTATCGCAGAAGTAATAAGTGGGTGAGACAAGATTTTCAAGTCTGGTTAATTTGAATACATTAGATGTGGCCACGTTACATCAATGACCTTTGCCAGTACAGAGAGGTGCCACTTTATTTTAAAACTAGAGAGCAAAAGAATCAGTTTTTCCCTGAAACTGATAACAATAGGTAGGAGTTAGAAGAAGTGGAACAATATTCCCTTGTAAAGAACTACTGAATTAGGGTAACTTAGGTTTATTTGCCATAAACTCTTTATGTCACAAAGAGCTTTCTTTTAGTGTCTGATTTTGCATAAGCTGAAATAACAATAATAAACAAGATTTTACCAGAAATGTGTTTTTTTTAAATTTTTTTTTTTTTTGTTTTTTTTTATTATTGCCGCCTGGGCAGTTCCAAGAAGAAGTGTGTTTTAGAGAAAGCTCCTTGTTTGTGTTGGTTTATCTGTGAAGAGCATTAAACATCTCCCCCCCCCCCAAAAAAAAAAACAGAAAAAGAAACCAAGAAGTCATATAAACAGCAAAACTTCATGCTTAAAGTATGCAGCTTTTGTGGATGTAAGGCAACAGCTTCTGTAGAATTTAAATTAGCTCATACAATCCTTTACATACTCTAACAATTTTGGTTAAAATTCTGTGATTGGGATACCACATAAACACTCTAGAGTTGGCAACAACACTTTGTGGTGTCTTTCCATTATACAATACATATAACTCATATATTTTTATATAGCTGCTACAAACTATTCTTATGAAATCTTATTTTTCTGTCTACTTTCCTTTGCTCAGTATAAAGCTTTGCAGAAATAGTTTTATTACACATTTCGTTGTAGGCACAAGGGATAAAGGAAACCGAATCATTCGTCTGGATAGGGTTTGAACCCCTGACCACGGAATCAGTAACTCTAAGGCATATATACAAGACAATAGTGCAATTATGTGCTATACCAAAAGTGAGACATCATTCCCTCCAACATCACAGTATGGGTTGTCATTCCCAGAACTTTAATTTGACACTCCCTTGTTTGCTTGATAAAGAAGTGGACTGCAGAGGGAGAGTATATTGTTTCACTCTTTTTTATACATATTGTACCCTTTCTCTAATATTTATATTCTGGTTCTGGTCCTATTTAGTAAATTATTCCGTCTCAGTGGGTTGTAAGATCTTAGCAAACTATCGTTCTGTACACCCTGGTAGACAGTGCAAAGCCCAAATACTGCAGGTAGAAATGCAATGAGAAGGCTATGTGAATATAAGATGTTGCATTTTATTTCAATAATATAGAACATTTTATGAGCTCTTTAAAGAATAGGGAGTAGGGAAAGAAATGTGATTGCGTTTCATAGAAGAAAAGCAAGTAGAGAATACCATGAGATTATAATACGTTGCATAATATAATGGATAACATGAAAACCTCCATGAAAAAAACTTAGATGTACCAATTTTCATGGTGATTGGCCAACCAGTAGACTGTATGAATCATATGTTAAAGAGTTGGTCAACCAGTAGACTGTATGAATCATATGTTAAAGAGTGAGTAGAGAAAGTTGTGTAAATGTGATACATTGCATTTCCATTTCAGATATAGAAAATGTGCCAAATTTCGTGGTGATTGATCAACCGGTATTGGAGTTCATCAACTTCATACATACCGACATTCACTTCATATGCATAGATTGTATGAATTGTATGTTGAAGAGTGAGTAGAGAAGAATATGTGAATGTGTTATGTAAAACAAATGCAAGTGGACAAAACCACATGAATGTAATTTGTTGCACAGTAAAATGGATAGCATAAAAGCCTCCATGAAAAAGCAATTAGATGTGCCAATTTTCATGGTGATCAGTCAAATGGTGTAGTTTATCAACTTCATAATACCAACATCCATCCATGTCTTATGTTGAAGAGCAAGTACACAAAGACATGTAAATGTGTTACGTAAAAGATAAGCTGGTAGAGAAACTTGTGTGAATGAAATATGTTGGATTTGTATTTTAATCAATAGGAAAAGCTTGGGCTTAGATGATCGGAATTTAGAACTTTTTAAATATGGGGGAGTTGAACTGAAAGAGAAATGATTAGATATTTTTAATAATATTTGGCATTGTTTTGTTACCCAGCATATTAGGAAACAGGTTTAGTAATTAACATACATAAAAAAAACATAAAAATAAATGTGATAACTATTGAGGCATTACCCTACTCTCAACCGTAGCCAAATTATATGCCAACATAATTAAAAACAAACTATCAGTAATTAGTGAAACATTTTTGGAAGAAGAACAATGAGGTTTTAGGTAGGGAAGGAGCATTACAGATGCTATATTTATACTGCAACAAATTAGGACAAAAGGAAAGAATTCAATCTTTCATTATACATATTATTCATAGATTATGAAAAGGCACATGATAATGTAAACTGAGACAAACTTTGGTAGGCACTGCAACAAGAACATATACATTTAATAAGAACCATACAAAACTTGTATCATAACTCTAAAATCTGAATTAAACTACCAGATGGGCAAATAACAGAACCTACAAACACCAACAAAGATGTCCAAGGCTGTGGATTGTCTTCACTTTTATTCAATATATACACCCTAAGACAAAAAAAAAATGAGCAGACTCTGGAAGTGTATATTTATCTAAGTCCAATCACTCGGCTATCCACTCACATTGAATAGTTGAGACTCAATATGAGAAATGACAATAGAATGATGTTAAAGGTACACATTCTGTGACACCGTTGTAAACCGGGTGCAGAAAAGACATGAACTTAGACAAATATATGCTTCCAGAGTCTGCTCATTTTTTTTATCTTAGGGTGTATATATTAATAGAATAGTTCAAGAATCAAAACAAACAGTAAATAGTGGAATTCCATTAACAAGAAATAAAATAGTCCAAACAATATTATATGTGGATGATCAAGTTTTACTCTCAAATTCTGATACAGCTTACAAATGGCAGTATACCAACTATTCAAAATTGCCAACAAATATATATGAAAATTTCTACTTCAAAATCTAAAACAATTGCAATGTGTGGAAAAAATATACGTGTGAAAATCGAGATTGATGGAAAAATTATAAAACAAGTATCTGATTTCTCATACTTATGAAGTGTATTTGCAGATCACAAGAGTGATATAAAATTACAAAAATATAACAAATTGAACAGGGTAAGAAGGAGAAATTTTGGCAAACAGATGACGACTGATACAAAACTAAGACTACAGAATATCATGTCAAAAGCTGCTCTCATACATGGAAGTGAAATTTGGATTTTAAATAACAGAAATTCACATAAACTTTAAGTAGCCCAAATGTGTTTCTTACGATTACTGTTAGGGTTACTAGGTTGGAGCACCAAAGGAATACAAACATCAGAGAAAACCTTAGAGTACCAAGGAGGAGATAGAAAAATGCCAACCAGAACGGAAAGAACTAGACTACCAAAATTGGCATTCCAGTACACTCCAACTGGTCACAGGGACCAAGGAAGACCAAAACAGTGGTAGAAAGACCAAGACCACCTTCACTAGGTTTATCATTACAGGCCACATGGCCTAAAATGAACTTGTTCATGATGATGATATTGACGATGACTATATTTTAGTCAGAGAGAAAATTGTATAAATTGTATGTTGAAGAGGGAGTAGGGAAGAACATGTGAGTGTGTTGCATAAAATAAAAGTAAGTAGATTTTTACTTTCTCCACTGGTAAGTAGAGGAACTATTGTATTCCACCCAAAAATTGTTGTTGTTATTGTTGTTGTTGTTTTCTAGTGCCTTGCATCTGGCAATGAAGCCATTAGCATTCATGCTTTCCAATACTTTTGAACTGTAGTTTCTTCTGATCTTAATGCTTCACAGGTCTTCAAGTGGTCTTCGTTCATTTCTGCTGGATCGTTACACAGGACACATATTGGTGAGGCTGAGATACCTATTCTGTAGAGATGACTTGCCAAGCAGTCATGATTTGTCAATAGTCGGAAGGCTGCAACAGCTGTTTTCCTTGGTCTCTGGGGGATTATATCTGGGTTGGAAAGTAGTGTAATCCATTTTTTATCTTTGGCATTTGTTTCTATTTCTTGTAGATATGAATGACAAAAATTTTTTATGATCAAGTGTTTTATTGAGGAATATGAGAAATTGAATTTAGACTTCTGTTTTATTGTTGTGCCTTTCTTTGCAAGTGAGTCTGCAGCTTCGTTCCCCATGACTCCACAGTATGCTGGAATCCATTGGAGATGAACAGTCTTATTAACTTTTTGGAGTTGTGTTAACATTTTGTAGCATTCTCTAATTTTTGTTGACTTCTTTGTAGTATTTGAACATATTCCCTGAATTGCAGCTTTAGAATCTGAAAGAATTACTGCCTTGTTAAATTTATTTAAGGGAAGATTTAATAATTGTCGGAGAGCAATGTATATAGCCTCTATTTCTCCATCATAATTTGTTGTGTCTCTGCCAACAGAATGATAAAAGGAGAAATGTGAACACGTAACTCCAGCTCCAGTAAGGTTTTCCTTGGAGGATCCATCAGTATATATGTGCAGCCATTCTTCTGTGGGATACCTAGTATTGATTGTTTCCAGAGCTTGAAGTTTTTGTATTTCTTTTGGTGTGTCTGATTTACTTATTTCCTCTATTAATTCCAAATTGAAGGTAGGTTGCAATAATTCCAATGGATTTTCTCTTATAAGTAGATTTTCTCTGGTGTTAGGAATGTTCAATTTAGATTTAATCTGTGTTACCTTTTCTAGGAAAGTACTATGAGTTTTAAGGATTGAATGGGGGAGGTTCTCTTCTTTCCATTTAGAGTTTGGCAGTCATAACATTTTCTCGTGTTGGAGCAATGCTTGTTCTTCTATTTTTGTTGTTATTGATGGGGTCCGTGTTAAGGCAAGCATGGCATCAATAGGTGTGGATTTAACTGCTCCAGTGATTAGGCGAAGAGCCTGATTTTGTATTTGTTCAAGTTTATTGATGTTAGCATTTGCTGCTGTTATTAAAGCTTCAGAACAGTACAAGAGGTTTGGTTTAATATACATTTTGTATGTTGTGTTAAGGACTCTCCTTGAGCAACCCCATTTAGCACCAGCTAACCTTTTCAGGATTTGCAATTTCTTTTCAACCTTTTCTGAGATGTTTGTTATATGTTTTTTCCAACTTAGCTTTCTGACGAAAGTGATGCCTAAGTATTTGGCATCATCAACTGCTTTGAGAGGTTTACCATTATAATTTATGCTAACATTAACTGGTTTGTATTTTAGTGTAAATAATTCATAATTTGTTTTTTCCACATTGATAGTCATGAGGGTTTTGGAGCTCCATTCATGTACTTTGTTTAGGGCTGTTTCTATTCTGTCTTTAATTAATTCAGGTTTTTTTGAAGAGCCTGAAGTCCAAATGACTACATCGTCAGCAAATAAAGCAATTTTGGTTTCTAAAGTTGTTATTATTGATGGAAGGTCATTTATATATATGTTAAAGAGTGTTGTGCTCAGAACAGCACCTTGTGGAAGTCCTCGGTGTGTTTGTTTATATTTGGAAATGTATGTATTATATTTTGTGGCACAAAATCTTTGTGAAATAAACTGAGTTATCCACTTAAGCATGTTACTTTTCACACCTATTGATTGCAACTTATCAACTAATTTATTTCTCCAGACTGAGTCATATGCTGATTTAAAATCAATGAATACTGCCAAGGTATCCTCCTTTCTATTGAAAGCTTCCTTGATGTCTTGGCTTAGTAGGAGTACATTTTCACTTGTACTATGATTCTGTCTGAAGCCGGTCTGTGAACTATTAATTAAGTTGTAATATTCTAGAAACCAGTTAAGTCTAGATGCCACCATTCTTTCCATCACTTTTGCAATAACACTGGTCAAAGATATTGGTCTGAAACTATTAATATTGTTTGAGGGTTTGTTTTTCTTTAAAATCGGGATGATAATGGCTTTTTTCCAGTCGGAAGGTACAGTCATTCTCCAACACGTGTTATACAGTTTAAGTAGGATTTCTTTTCCTTTCCTGCCAAGGTGTTTAATAAACTCTGGGTGGATCTTGTCAGGTCCAGGAGATTTTTTGTTCTGTAATTGTTCTATTGCTAAATCCAGTTCTGTTTCATTAAAATCCTGAATAAAAATATCATTTCGTATACCTTTTGGCTTACTAGTTTCTCTGATAGTTTTTTGGATAGCCTTATCTTGTTTTTTATACGCTTGGGGTATTCTTTGTGACTGAGCATAAAACTTGTTAAGGGATTCTGCTATTTCCCTATCTGTAGTTAAGCTTTTGTTATTATATTTTAATGGTTCAGTTGTATTTTTTGATAATTTTGTTTTATTAAGGAATTTGTATATTTTATTTCCATCTTTCCTATAGTCCATATGTTCTACAAAATTTGTGAAACTGGCCCTTTTTGCTGTAATTAATTCTTTCTTAAAAATGGCTGCTTTTCTTCTCCAGTTTTGTACATCTTCTGGACACTTGGTTCTTTCGGCTTTGACTCTTGCTATATTTCTTTCGTGTTTTAACTTAGATAAAGATGGAGACCAAAAGTAGCTATATTTCTTTAACTTTCCTTTGGGGATATGTGTTTTGGCTGCTGTCAATAATATTTCACAAATTTTTTTATTCATTTCATCTGTTGACTTGAACTCTGAATCTAACAGTATATTACACTTCCCTTCTATCTCATTTTGGAAACTGGACCAATCTGCTTTTTTAAAATTCCAAGAAGTTTTAACTTTTGGTTTGTTACTTTTATTTATTAGACCTCTTATGGAGTTTATGGTGATTCTGTGGCCTGAACCTGGGTCTTCTATTATTTCTCTTTTTGTATTGTCAATTATGTCAGATGACACCATCAGAAGGTCAGGATTTGTACCCGAACCATTATAATGAAGGTAAGTGGGTGGATCATTTGGATTAAATATTAATTCCATTGTTGACGAGTTTAATAGGTCTTCTATGACTCTTCCTGCTGAATTTATATCTCTGTAGCCCCACCTAGGGGAGTGTGCATTAAAATCACCTATTAAAATACTTTTGGGTTCTATGGGAATAGAATTTAGATCTAGTGTATTGTCTGGAGGATTGTAGATACTGTAAATTCTATAGTGGTAGTTACTTTTCCATACTTCAATTTTAACTATTTCTGATTTATCTTGTTCTTCCATTGTTTTTTTGATTTGGATAATAGCTTTCATATTTCTTTTAATTCCTGTAAGAATACCACTTGCTATTTGACGAGCCTTTGGAAGTATATGTGTAGTGTACTGATCCATTTCAAAGTATATTTCCTGTTCTTGTGATATATTGGCTTCTTGTACTGTGAAGACATCTATATCTTGGTCTTTTAATATTTTCATTAGCTCTTGTTTTTTAGGCTGGGACATGCCTCCTGCATTCCATTGTAGAATTCTTAAAGAATTGGAATTGTTGTGATGAAATTTGCCTAAAGATGTCCCCACCCGGAGATCCGATTGGGGGACAGTTTTAACTCCGGAATGTTTATCTTTAGGACTCATATTCATGTATGTGGCTTTCATGTAACTGTTTTCTTAACGGGCACCAGTTTTACAATGTGGCAGTTACATCACCCGACTTAAACCCCCATTTTGCAAGGGGGACCACACCTATCGCTGGTCAACGGGTCCATCGTACCTAGCCGGGAGGACTAAATAGATGATATTTAGATCCACCGACCTTCCCCTCATGTGCCTCTGAGGGACGCTGTTGTGCTGTGATAGGCCAGCACATATGTAAATGACATTTCCTCCATTTTAGATGAAACAGTTATACCGCTGTGATTCGGTCCCCAGAGCCTCATCTGTTAAAAGCAGGGTGCACCACGGGCAGGATGAGGATGGGAATTGGGTAGGAGAGGCTATAGGAGGCGCATCACTACCCCTTACTACCCCCCACCCAAAAATTAAATTGTTGAGATTACACCGGAAATATGTTTTGAGGCCCCATGAATCCAAAATAAGAATTTTTAAAAAAAGGTCTGTTTGTGTGTGTGTGTCTGTCTGTCAGTCTGTCTGTCATATAGTGTTGTTGATGTATCCCATATCACTGTAGTGATCATAAGTACAAAATAAATCTGAAATCTGAAATTCTTATGCACCGTCACCACTGACCTCCTTGGCTTCGGTCAAGTAGTACATAACCATTACAAGTTCCTGCCCATTGGGTGGCAGCCAGCAGATACCACATAATAATGCAGGTGCTATGCGGGACCACAACATTTTTTTTTTTATAATCCCATATCCCATACCATTACCAGGGGAGGTTTTTAGTCCAGTAGTGTCCGAGGGATGAAGCCCATACTCCCCACTGTGCCTTCCAACACAATGGGGGTCCATAAATGGATTTTCCTCCACTCGAAAAAAGCTGAGAAACAGAGACCAAGGTTTTCTTCATTGACAGGACAGAACAGTTCAGTGTTGGACTAAACCATATAAATGATGAGTGTTAGCAACAAGCATTTCAGTTATGATTCCCGAGAGTTGCGGCGTCACAGTCTGTATGCCTTCTTTTAAATGTTTTTGTGGTATGTGTACCTATTTAATGCCCATTCTTACTGCATATGGCACCACAGAGGATAGACATTGATGAAACATGAAATGAAGTGATAAGTGGAAAAGGAAATTTAGGATCGAAAGGTACTTCCGCAACATTTGCCAATTAAAAGGATTGATGAAAACCTGGAAAAAGAAAACCCTAAATAAGACTCTGGGTGGATTTCAACCATGAATCTCCCACTCACAAGTCTGTGCTTTAACCACTCACACAATTCGATTTGTCTTTTAGGGACTACAATTTGTCCTTATAACGATTGATTGAAGTATGAACAATTTATTGTCCTAGGCTTCAGATGACTGAAGGATAAAAGCATAAAACTATGTTTTATAAAGAAAAAGTAAATATAAAAGCATTTTACTCTCGGCAGTGTACTTTTAAAATGTACAAATGCCTCAGGTTTTTGAACACAAGTACACAGACGTTAGCTTAGCTAGAAACATTCGGCTGATTTTCCTGTAGATTGCAAAGACATGATTAAGGAAATAATAAAAGACTAATTACCTGGTTCTAAAAGTGATTATGGTCGAATTTGACCAAATCAGGTACTGATTTTGAGACGTTTGTTTATTAACTAATAATGTTGACCATTCTTTATTTCATTGAAGTTTGAAGGAGGTGAATATTACTGAACCAGTGTGAACATTCTATTGTGTTACATTATACTAAATACACAAAGAATACACTGGTCTAGCTAGCTGAGTTCTTGTACATTAGCATAGTGGATTATTTTAATCATTCTATTTATATGCCGCATTTAACATCTAGGTCATATCGATGGCGTTTTACTTTTGTGACAGCAATTATGTTCACACGCTTTATGGTGGTTTTGATATTTAGGTTTCTGCTACTTTGGGTTAAGTATTACATCAAATTCTCTCTTTCTCTCTCTCACACACATACACATGAACATTCACACTTTCATTCACATTTCCAGACTCTTGGGAGGGGAGAGGGTGGGGAATAATCCTAGCTAAAGAAAATGTCCACCCTCCAGTCGGAAATCAACACTGGAACCTCTGGATTTGAAGGCTAGTATCACCAGCACTAGCAAGCTAACCACAGACAGTCCAATTTTTACTTTCTCTACTGCAAGTAGAGGAAGTATTGTATTCCACCCAAAAATTCAATATCGAGATTTCACCGGAAATATATATTTTGACACCCCTGAATCCAAAAAAAAGAAAAACATTTTAGAAAAAGGTCTGTGTGTGTGCCTGTCAGTCTGTGTCTGTAGGTCAGTCTGTGGACAACATAACTCAAAAACTTAAAAGTCAGTTAAAAGCCAAAGTTGGTATTTAAGTTTAATGTATTTCAAGGATGCGACACAAAGATTTTGAAGAAAGTAGCCCCACCCTAAACCACCTTTTACATGGAAAAATCTTCAAAAATTTTTTATTTTCTTGAAAATGGCTATAACGATTTTGATTAAAATGCCATATGTTTAAGATATTTGTATGACAAATGAAATGTATATTTTGAATTTTCTGGCTATACCCTATGTAGTCCTGTTTACTCTGGATGACTTTTGAATAACTCGTGAGCCATGCCACGTTTAAAACATTTTTATTCTTTTCTCCTACTTTTTACAAACTTGTGTTATAAAAACTTATTAATCAACTGAAGTCCAGATAAAACTTTATTCATATTTACACATATTGTCACAAGACAGCTGATGAAGCAATAGATTTTTAAAGAGTGTGTTATTACATGATGGCTTTGAAATTCTATGCGCTTTAGGAGACTAGAAAAAAAGTATGAGTATCAACTTCCCAGTTGATAAAACTATAACTAAACTAAACTAAACCTCAGCACAACAACCCTTACTGGGCCAAAGTCAACTGCCCAGGTTATGCTGGTTATGCTCTCTTCACAACTAGAGGTCATTACTTCTTAATCAAGCAACTCCTCCATTGGCCCTTCAGGAACTTAGGGCCTGTATTACGATCTCCGGTTACTTGCCATGGTTTGTTACCTCTCAGTTATCGCTAACTGTTGGTTAGGCTCGGTGACTCATATTCCGAACTCAATTTGGCTGTAGGTTTATTATCCTGAGGACTTTGATGCCATGCCAGTAGTTGGTGACATTTTGCACTAGGCTTTTGCTATGCTTGTAATGCTATCTCATGAGTGAACTGTATAGTTAGAACCAATTATCAAGGAATTTTTAATTGCGAATAGGCATCAGTGAGCAGTTTATATACATTTTCTTAAATAATCTGGTTATATTTTCATTAATATCTATTCGTGATATATTTTAACAAAGTATTGTTTACTCATCCATTAATTTATTGAAAATATTGTGTTTATATAGATTAGATTTCTGCTTAGTGTTAGGTAAGTTAGTTGTCGTTAGGTATTGGCATTATAGTTGTTAGGTTACATTTATAATGAAAGACAGCAATAAGAGGAAGTGTTCTGTAAACTATACAGAAGAGGAGAATATGGTGCTGTTGGAAGTTATTTAACAACATAAAACTGTGGTTGAAAATAAAGCCACAGGAGCGGCCATGTGGAAGTAGGTGGGTGTGCGTTACATTTATTGCACTTTTCTTTCAAACCTGTGAAAGCCTTACAAAGTATACTATTCATTTGGTAATTTCACCATTTTAGGAGAGAGCTTGGGAGCTTATTACCACACAATTCAATGCTCAAACGACCACCCAGCGAACATCCCTACAGCTTCAAGAAAAATATGAAGCTTTGAAAAAGAAAGCTTGGCAGGCAAATGTTGAAAGAAAGAAGGTGGTGTATGGGACAGGAGGAGGAAAGCCCCCATCACCAAAAGCATCACCAGCAGATGATTTCCTCAACTCCTTGATGTGTAGCACAAGCACTGGACTGCAATCTATTTCAAACACCTTATTGGTAAGGATTATAGCAGTTTTTCATATTACTCAGAGTAGACATGAGTAATTGTGTTGTACTAGTGTATAATGGCATTACAGATGAAACAACAGGCAGTGTGGAGATGATTGCTGTGCCAAATACCAATTCGGATATTCCCAGCACTTCAGCCACTGAACCTATTGAAGCAGTTGTAGTACTGTACAAGTTAAGGCAACTCTATAAAACTGCATGTATACCAAACTATCCAGCCTTATGTGCTTGTGTTATTCATTCAAAGGTACTTAAACCACACTCATTCAAAAATATAGGGGAAGCTCCAAACAAAAATTACAGTCATGCAGCTTTTTGTATTGTATTGTGCTTCATGTAGTTTTGAATTTTACAGAGCAGTGCCTGCATATTCATTGTTGTGAAATGAACACTTCCAGAATGAAGTTGTTTACTGACATTTGTAAGAACTATATTTGCTAAACTCATTCTTTGAATTTATAGGCTGTTCATAGATAAAAGTGCTACATTTTTGAAATAGCCTTTATTGTATAGGAAACATTAACAATTGCCATTAGTTACCAAGTAATTTAACGTTATCCTACTGATTTCATATCGAGGCAAAATTATGATTCCTGAGTGTAGGATTTGGTATGGTCTTTGGGTCAGGAGGCTACATGTGTACTTTTGGAACGTTCCTGGACTTTTTTAACTTGTTGACATGCGATACATTTTTCTCAGCTGTGAAATAAATTTTGTGCTCAGGTATTCACTCCATTCCACAGTAGGGCCAGAGTCTTGTGCATGAATGTCTGATTGTGGTTATTTAAATACATCCCAGTTACAAAGAGCGTAACTGGTTCTGTATAGCTTATGGTAACCCAGTTCAGTATGACAGAGGGGAAGACTTATGTTAAGAATTGTAGGGCATGTAATAGTAATCCTGAGTTAATAAGTAGTATTAACATATATACATATTATATGTATACTTTGTGCAACACAGGAATTACGTATGTGCGCATTAAATAGCAATTCTATGATCATACTTTATCCAAAACCTTTAGAACCAATCAAATCAAATTTTATTTTTATAGAGTAAATCCTTTTCTCAACTTTATTTGTAAATCTAACAGATTTTTATTTTATTTTTTGAAAAGAGTACTTCTGCAGGACAAAATTGTGGTTTTATTGACTATATAGCTACTTGAAGTTGGAAAGAGGAAACAAATAGTTTTATGTAGGAAGTTTCTGTGCACATATGTATAGCTCATTACATGACACTCAAGGTGTCTGAATATTATAATAAACATAGTTATTTTGAGAACATATCACTCTCAGTAAAGAGCTAGTTGAGTGAAGGAAAATTCCCTGCTGTGATTTGGCAGGAAATATAAAATTTCATACATACCTGTGTATCATTATGTAAAATCTGTGCAGCTCACATGTTATGCACATACTGTTTTCTAAAGTTGTTCAATTGGATACATAGGAGCTCAAAACATACAATTTAGTTTTTACTTTGGGTCCTATGTAATGAGGAATGCGAAGGATAGAGAAATATAACAAGTATATTAATAAACAATGTTTTAATTTACAGGTTCTGACTGGGGAGATTTCTTGGCTAAGATGCTGAGAACGCCCAGAATTGCTGCTTTACAAACAACTAGCAGTGCAGGTAAGAGCTCTTTAAGAGAAATTTATGACTGATGCTGACATAAGAAGTTTACTATGAATGTGGTACAATTTTTAATTATTATAGTACAAAAATGTAGGAAAATGTAAGTTGGTCCTTAAAAAATACTTGTGCAGCCAGGCTTATTACTCTGTTCAGTAATTTATAGATGAATAGTGTAAGTTTATTTTGAAAATAAGAGATATGTGGATATACTGTGTGGAAGGGAAGTCATGACATTAATTTAAACCAGTGATAGATCTCCATATTTGGAACACATTTTGTATCTTACGTTTTTGTCTCTGACCATTTCCTATGGAGATATTTTAGTTTTATTGAAAACAACCTGACAACACTGCAGGTTGTGTGGGTGGTCACTTTTCCTAGCTCAGTACATAAACAAACGGCGCAACGGTGTGTCTTAAAAACAAACTCATACCCTGCCTTGTCCTTCTGTGTTTACTGTGGAGTGTAGGTGCCAATCACAAGCGTTAGCTCCCAATGAAAGAGAAAGTGCCCAACCTGTTTACATTCACAAACTAGGTCAATTCCCTGACCAACCTGAACACAAAGTTGTCGACTTAGGTACCTAATTCGTGAGAGAGCAGTTTGGAGTATTCCTTCATCTCTTTTAAGTGATTATTTCTAAACCCTGTGTGATGTCCCTAATTACTACCAAAGCTATGTCAGAAATAAGTTACTCTATGCATCTTACAAGTAACAAACTGTTATCTTTGTACATTCTTGTGGAATTACGCATCCGATTGGGATAAAAAACTATTTATTTTTTCAAAATTGGCTGATCAAAGAACAAAATGCCATTAGATTTTATTTGTTTGTAATGCTTCTGTGAAGTACATTTTAGAAGGAATGTAATTACTTCCCTTCCACCCTGTACAAGCTGGAATTAGTATACTCGCCAAATTTGAGACACTTTAGAAATGGTGATTAGGGTAACAGAGAGTACTTTGTAAACACATTGTGATGTGCTTAGGGTGTAGATGTTACATCAGCAAGCCACCCACACATCTAGTTTAGAAGCCATTCTTTTATTGGAAAATATTGCGTGCAAACAGCAGAAAAGGATATGTCTAGGAACCTGTACACATGAGAGTGGCTGCCTAACTGAAATCACCTGGTTTCCTGGATTGTTGGCTTTGAGCTACATTGATGTTTTGGCTATGCTCTTATGTCACTTTGCAGTTGCAACCATTGAGCAAAGGCCGCAACTGCTTTGCTCTTCTTATAAAAACATCCCATGCCTGCATTTGCGGATTAGAGTTCTCAATGTATCAGATACGCTTAGTAACTGTGATGTCTGTTAGGGTCATGTTGGCATCTGTCACATCAAAGTCTGATATCAATGTGCACAGTGCGTCCGACTGAAGAATTGGAGCATCCATAAGATGGAGCAGTTTGCAACAAGTTGTTCTTTGCTTGCAATAATACTACCCTTATAATTGAATGGTGATGTGCCTTGCAGCATTTTCCTTATCACAAGGTAGTGCATATTTATGTTTACATGTTATTTGTGTATTTATTCAGACCACTTACTTGAATAATGTGTTTGATGGTGACATAACCCATTCTTTAATCATATAATTGTGGACAAATGTGAGAGAAGTGTTTCTGTCAGTCTTAAATTGACTGAATATTTAAAGGCTTATTTAATAACTTACTGAGCTGAGTCATGACAATTTATTAGTGAAGTTCCATCACTGATGGTTTTCATCATGGATTGCCATAGGATTTTGCTCCAAGTATTGTCAACATACATGATTTTGTATTTGCTAAATTAGGTCTTTTCATGGTATGAATGTACAACGAATAATTACCTTGCTCTATTCATAAGAAAAGTCTACAGTTCATGCGATATATCCAGTAATAATATATCAATTTAGGTAGTACCACATCCATGCCAAAAGCTTGCAAGAATGTCAGCTACATTTAGTATACTAAAAGAAGTTAGAAAGGAAATTAAGTTTTATGTTATTAACTTTAAAGCATTATAAACAGAAGCATCACTTTAACATATTTCAAGGGCAAGTATTACATAGTAGTGGTGTTGGTAGTGGTGGCAAATCAAAATTGGTAGGCTTTAATAATGTTGTGATTACATGTACTGCAGATTTGTCTTGTCTGTTTATATTCGAAGCATCTCATGTGTAATAAGCAGGGCAAAGCATACCTGAGTCTTCAAGTTTACTGTACAAGGACAGAGGCTACAAAATATTGGTCAGTGACAACATGAACAAAGCTTTTTCTTTTTGTATGCAATCAAATAACATACAGTTGCGTACAAAGTAAACGTGCACCTGTAGATGAGCAGTTAATTGGAAATTATACACAGTGTTGCAGGGTAGCCATTAAATTGTACATTGAGATATGTAAAAGGGACAATACAATTAAAAATTAAATTATATGTAACATATTGAATTACAATTCTCAAACTTTGCCCACACACGGCTTGTGTGTTTAAAAACACCAACAGTAAGTTTGTTGGCATAAATAAATAATAATTACCATCTGAAGGTTATTTAATCCTGGGATATAAAGTACTTACAATAGTAAGTCACCATTGGGGTAATTTGTCTCTGATGTGAGACTGCCTTTCTGGTTTACCAGGAGAAATACGAACTGGCTTGAGAATTTAATGCCATTCTGGCAGTTTGTCACAATAGCTCAGTGGTAGAGCATCCGCCCGGTAAGCAGAAGGTCTGTGGTTCAAATCCTAGTTGTGGCATTGAATTTTTAGGTTCCAGTTCTACCTCTCAAACTTTGCCCACACACGGCTTGTGTGTTTAAAAACACCAACAGTAAGTTTGTTGGCATAAATAAATTACAATTCATAAATTTATACATCAACATTGTTTTTGTAACATGTTGCACTGTATGACCATATACATTTTCAATGTCTCAAAACCAAAACTTGTATAACACACCTTACATTTAATGTTTTCTACATCTGAATCCAACTCCTCAACAATTGTATACATGAATTTATAACTGCAGTCCTGCACTTTAGACATACTTGTTATTTCAATTACAAATTAATACAGAATTGGATCCCCTATTCCCTGCACTTTACTGTGCTATGCATCCTGGAGGGGTCTTGAGTAACACAGTTAGTGCCTGACCTTGCCCTAATGTCTGTGTGCTTTTAGCCTGCAGTGCTCTTATGGTACTGATAATAAGTGATGTTTATGTTTCTAGTGCTGACCCATCTTTGAAAGTAATATTGTACACATTATACTATGTATGTGCTTTTAGAAAGAACAGTCATTCTACTGTTGTGTAATCATACATTTTGTGATGTTCGCAGAAAGAAAGTGGGTGAATACAACACTGTTTGTCTGCAGCAAAGATCTTCTCTCTTGGGGAAAGGAGAGCAAAAATGTTGGAGTGCTTCAACAACAGTTGCTCCAGAGAAAAGGGCTTTGAAAGCATGTGTTCTCATCAAATTTGTGTTTTAATTTTTTATTACCATTCATAACTATTTTTCCATTACAGTGATAATTATAAACAGATAATTAACATCTCAAGTCACCTACTACATTTATTACTAGGGCCTTGATTCTTATGTAATTACATACTGTGTTTCCCTTACGCGCAAAGTGTTGTGCATGTGTTGTGCATATCCAGGAAACAGTTTAACTTAATAGCTATCCTTTTCTTTTTTCTTAGTAAGTAATACAACAATTAGCTAATTGTAGGTTTTATGTTCCATTTTTTTCTTTTTCTTTTTGGGTGTACTTTTGTTTTGGAATATTCAGTAATTATTGGTTGGACCATTGGTTTTAAATAAAATATTGAGTCTGCTTTGCATCTTAGGTTTAAAAATAGAATTCGGCAACCTTTCATCTTTGCCAACAGCCTAAATGGATCACACACATTTACTGTATAAACACAATAGCAACAACACTGGCATAACTTCGACTGTCTACAGCTACAGAAGAGAGCATACCATACTGTGTTTTGACACAACTGTGTATACCCACATTGCCGTCACATACACTACAAATGCCAATAATCTTTTTTTATTTTTACTTACTTAACTACATAAGGTAATTCTGTGGTGATAATCTTCATTTTATTTGACTTGATCCATGTTAAATGCAGCTGGACTGCTAAACCCAATAATTACACTCTCTGCACCTCCAATCTGTTTTGGAAATACTGCACAAATGTTCTGCGCACACTATCTCGTACATGATTTCCAACGTGCACTTCCTGAAGTGCTGCCAGTAGTTCTTCCTCTTGCACATATACCTCCAAGTGGCGATGGATATCAGCCTCAACTGGAAGATCATCGTTATTTGCTCATGCTATATTGTGAAGCACAACACACACTGCCATTATGTCCTGTAGCCTGTTGACATTTGCCTGGATTCCCAAAGGTAGAACAGGAAATCTTGCTTTAATCTCACCATAGCACCTTTCCATAACATTCCTGGTTAGAATTTGTGACTCATTGTACAACTGCTCCTCCAGTAGCTGCAGTGCTTGCAGGAGAGGAAGAAGATGTGGGCCTACTGCATATGCAGAATCACACAACACCACACTGTTTCCTAATTCAATATTTTCCAGCTGATTCCTCAATCTAGAATTACTGAAAATGGTAGAGTCATGTGCAGATCCAGGCCACCGTGCTACAATGTCTCGGATCACAAGGTCTGCATCTACTAATGTCTGCATGTTAAATGAAAAGTATCCCTTTCTGTTGCAGAAGTCTTGCGCCTCTTCCCCTCCTGGAGACTTTATCCACATATGGGTGCAATCAAGGGCACCTATTACCCTTGGGAATGCTGCAATGTCAAAAAACTTCTGCTGGACATTGCACACATCTTCCATGGTTTGAGGTAGTGCAACATACCTCGGCCTTAAGGAGGCAATGGTGGCAGTAACATTGCTGATGATTCTGCCTGCTGTTGCTTTATGCACAGCATTAGTGTCCCCAATAGAGGTGTATGTTCCAGCAGTTGCATAAAAGCGCAGAGTCATCAATAGTTGTTCCATTGCTCGAAGACACCAATTTCTGAAAAAATAAGAAATCTGTTATAGTTTTTAATTACAAATTCAGAAGGTAGGTAGTATTTCAAAAGTCATACAAATGCATCAATTGAATGAATTCAGACTAAATTGTTAAAAATAAGTGAACTATCTTTAATACAGAAATTTGCCATTATCCCTGAAAAACAGTTCAATAATACCATATAGGCTGTACTACAGAAAGGGTAATAACATCTTATGCAGAAGATTTATAGGCTGTTTTTGAAAATTAGAATTACTTTGAATCCTTATTACCTATTGCATTAATTATTATTATTATTTTTTTTTTTTGGGCTAAAGGAGCAAAAAGTCCTGACATCAGCAAATTGGTGAAGTATCTCGCTTCATGGAATAGAAATGATCTTCACTAGTTTAGGTTGAGTTAATAGGGATTAATTCTGCAACAAAAGGTAGTTGTAGGCTTTCTTTCTTTCATTCATTTTTGTTTTCTTTCTTTCCTACTCTCGTAAAGTCACATCTGGTTCGAATAAATTCCGAGTCTGCCTATGGAGGGGTGAAGTAGTTAGGAAAGGTTTTCAGCTTAGCTACCCAACATTCTTACAAAATGAACACTATAATAATATTATTCATGTGCTCATTATACTTAAATATGATAAGGAATATAAAGTGCATGAAGCAAATAGAAATTTATGGTGAAAACCTAATGTTGTTTACAACACCAATTTAATTGTAATGTTGCCAATTAGTATGATTTACTAACCAAAATAGTTTGTCAAGCACAAACCTTATGGAACGTTTTGCAAATTTATGAAGACCGAAATATTAAGCAGCAAAGTTTTAAAAATAGGGGCACACTTTTTGTTATTCTAATAGAGCAATTCCGCATGTGACTAACTTACATTTACACTACATTTTCCTCTTAAAATATCTGTCTAATGGCCAATATAGGTGTAAAAATGTTATTTTAACGACATAAGATGACAAAGAATACATTGGCGGTTGTGATAGGAAAGATAAAAACCTTAAAAAGTGAAACAATTATTTAATAATGAGCACTAAACTTTTCGTGACTAACTGACATTTTTGTCAACTGCAGTTCCAACTTCAAACGTTTGTCCTCCGTTTTCTCTGAAAGTTTTCTTATTTGATTTGTTCTGAAAAATCACTTGAGAGAGGAACTTCTAAGCTTTCAAATGACCTGAAAAAAGGTTTGGTATGTTATTCTCATCTGGAGATATTTATTCAAAGGCCAGCGTGACTAACTGACATGAGTTTGTTACTAACTGACACATGCGAAAATTGCAATACCTTCTCTTTGTTTTACATGGTATAACATATGGTAAATCATGGTGATGCGTATTATACGTTACATACATGTAATACATACAGGTGTGTAATTGTATTCATCGTTTTGACAATAATCATACCCTTTGGAGAAGCATTAATGTCATGCAACATAAACAGAATAAACATATGTTGGCAGCTCTCATTTCTTATCACAGTTACGACATTGCAAGTATAAAAAGCTGACTCAAAACCATAACAAAGATGACACATGAGAGCACACAGCACACAGCACATACCTGTAACACTTGATTGGACTCCTTATAGTGCAGGAACGCTAAATGCAGTAGCCTCGTAGTACAAGCGCATATCACTACACTGTTTTTATTTCCGAAAGTTGTGCATCATTCTGACACTTTCCGCACATGAAAGAAAAGCATGTTCCACAACACTTAAACCTAATAATTTCACATAATGAACCCGCTGAGTGGACGGCATAGGTGAAATGCGTTCAAATCTTTTGTCGAGAAATTCTTTTGCTTCTTCAATTTCAGGCAGAGAAACCTCAAGAAGACATCATTTGGTTTTCTTTCTAACAGTATTAACAAATTCTTCAGCACTCTGAATCCTGCTTCCTGCTTTCGCAGCTGTCCAGGGCATCCTCTTCACTTGTCCTCCAATCGCATCTACTGCCCCCTTTCCGTGATAGGATTCGAAGTGCCATTCAATTTGGATTCAAAATACTTCGGGAAGATAAAATTAATTATTTTGTTGTTTAACGACGCTGTCAATTGCCAGGATCACATCAGCGTCGCCGGTGTGCCGGAATTTTGTCCCGCAGGAGTTCTTTTACATGCCAATAAATCTACTGACATGGAGCTGTCGTTTTTAAGCACACTTAAAAACCATCGGCCTGGGCCGGATTTGAACCCGTGACCTTGGGAACAGTAGGCCAATGTCTAACCAACTGAGCCACCCAGACCGACATCGGAAATATATGTCAGATGGCTCAATGTGTATTTCTGCTTAAAATGACTAGCAGCTCCATCAGAAAACATTTTCATTAGTTCAAGATTCAGAACAATATCCAATATTTCCGAAAATATATTCCTTAAGCAAATATCAACTGCATATTTGTCATATATAATCAGACACCAAAGTAAAAGATTGTTTCTGAATTTCACCAATATCTTCTTTCCTATACCAGGCAACAGCAGTAAATATTGCGATCTGTGTATTGTTCCAGTGGGCAGCTCCTTGCATGTGTAGTTCTCAGAGAAGTCGATCTGTATCACAGCTTCACTAATTGCAACATTTTCCCGAGCCTTCTTAAAGGTCTCGGATTGCTGTGTTTTTACATAAACGTTGTTTAGGAAATGTGGCAGGCAATTGGTCAGTTCTTCAATGCAGTCTTTTACAGATCCCTTTTTAACTTCTATTTCCATTTGGTGCTGTTTTTATTTGAGGGTAGCTTCTTGTATGAGCGATGTGGCTCTTATTTCCCTCAGGGCGTGGTAACGGATGGAATGAACATACACTCGGGTTTAACTTTAGTCAAACATTTTATTTGCACCTTCTTGTTCACAATTTTTAAATCGTATCACAGTATAAAGTCTTATTTTAGCGGATCAACTTCCCTAGCATCGCCGAAATTTAATTAAAGGTCTCTAAACACTTAGTAAATTCTCTTTTACTATTTCATGACGCGTACACATAAAAATGCGTCCATCCATGCCGAATACGGAGACGCTAGTGTCCAGTTTTTTGGCGTCGTTTGACGCGACACCGCCTTTTTCATATTCATCCGCGCTATTCATCAAATAGTTCTTTCTCGTTAGGGAAGCGATCTCTAATCATCCTCCCCTACTTTTATTATGGAACACAAACAATTCTAATATTTATACACACATATTAAAATTAAATATGGAAAGATTTATGACGTCTTTGCGCAAACTTAGTTGTTCGTAACAATGAACCTTATCAACATGTTTTCATTTAATTATCTCATACCAACATCAAGAAACGAATTACACTTTTAACAAACATTTACATGAACGATTTTCTTTTGGGGTCTTCTAATATTCTGTCTCACATTCTTCCATTACGTGAACTCCACAGTTTTCATTTGCATGGAGAATTAGCGAGTTCATCCGAAATGTTTGCTCCACTCAATCCCAGGCAGTTGGAGCATCTTCCCTGCATACACTTACTCGATTTCGGATCACAAACCACTTGTGCTATGAACTTACGAAATTCAGTATCAGTGAGTACGTGATTTTTACACAATGCTTTGAGAAGAAACTTCGTATTCTCATGTATAATGCATGTGCACACATTATGTGGGATCTGACTTTGAAGACGCATGTGAGCAGGGCGTAATTCAATAAATTTTGTCAACCCCACGGACATTTCTTCTCGGTCTTCTCGAAAGAGTGCATGTACTTCTTTTAATGTTACCACTAGATACCTAATGCGAACTTCTTTTGTTTCTCCTTGAACACGGATTTCAATAAAGTCATCTCTTCCAGGAGCTTGATAAGATATTGAATCATCCTGATAGAACTTGATGATTGCACTTTTAAGTTCCTCTGATAGTTGTTTTCCTGATACCGGGATAGAATGCTTTGGTTTTATAACATGCAATCCCTCTTCAACTGTTAACTTACGAATCATTTCTTTTCTTTTGCGTGGAGATTGTGGCAATGCTTCCTCAACACGTTTTCTGCACTTTCCAAAATGTTGTCTGCTTTTGAAACCCGCTGATGTTGATGGAGTATCCTTATCAATCCCTTCTTGGTCTCTTATCTTCTGTCTTGCCCGCTGTGCTTGCTTATATCTCCTATATTCAGCTTTGAGGTGTTCTCTTCCTTGTTTTGTTTATTTCAGTATTGCTCTTCCTTTCCTCATAGTCGCTTTTATTTTTTCCTTCCATTGTGCATAACTGCCTTGCTCTTTCAGACGTTGTTTGTATTCACGTTGTCTTTGAGCTGGTGTTTTAGCCTTTGAGTCAGAAACAGACTGATACGTCTATCCTGACTGAAGTCTCACAAGCACTGCACGCGTATGACGACCACAGGGCGCCAGCACTAATTGTCCGTTAGTCACGTGTTTTGTGGGAAAACGAATGACTTTAGAGGAAAACTTTCTGATACTTTTTTTATTTGTTATATTGTAATGACACAGAATCAAAAAGGATATTTTTTTTCAGTCAATTACTTTTCCCTCCAGAGGACTTTATCCTTATTTACCGTGACTATCTGACATCGACACACAGTAATGATTAAACAGGCACTAAGGATTATTTATAAATGTAGAAAATTATTAGCCATATACATGTTTTGAAGATGAAGAGTCATTGTGTGATGTACATCGAAAAAAAATTAAAACAGTTGTACATAGCTCCTGAAATATTGGTATGAAAATCACGCTTATTTTTAGTGTTTTGGAAATATGTGGGTAAGAAGTGAAATTTGAACCCATATTCACGTCAAAAACATTTATTTTTCACTTCATAAGATACTTTGGAGTATCTAGCATCATCTTTCCTCACTAAAAAAAGTGAAACATTGATTTCAAATTTTAACACTCGGTATGACATATTCGCGGAATTGCTCAATAATAATGATATGGAACTTTTAAAACCTGAGAAATATGGTTAGTAGCTGAATAGAGTGGATAAATCATCTCTCCCCAAATGAATTGTCATAAAATAGGACACAAAAGCTTACAACTAATATCAATGAACAAAAGTAAAATTATTGAATCTAGCACCAATAACTAGGTAACTGAAATGTCTATTTTTTAAAAAAAATAATACGTTTGACTAGTTATGAAACTAATAGCCTATGTTGTCTTTAAAAAAACAAGTTATATACAAATTTTCGGCACTTAACGTTTCAATCTGAAAGTCGCATGTAAATGACAGTATTGTATCCTTGATATACGAACCCAATAAAGGACAAAAAGTGCCAAAACCTACAACATGGACAGGTTTGACATTTCTTTTTGTGCAATTCATTGCAGTGCAGTAAATATAATGATGCACTACAATTGCATGATAATCGTCAGTAATCTGTAAACTTGCATTGAGATTCACACACTGAAGACTATAAGCAATATGGTGTGGGACAGAAGTAATCATTTAGGTTGGTTAACCACATCACAGATGTGTGAACACTGTTTATAATAATGGTTTGTAGGTTTGCACATTGCATAACCTAAAAATATCCTTTGTTTTATCACTATTTGTTCAAGGCCTTGAAATGCTTTAAAGATGTGCAAAATTGTTATGTCCACAATAAATAAAATGCAACGTTTACTAGTTAAAGACAATGATTAAGTTCCACATGTTCTTGAATGTTTATATTTACCTACATATTGTATATTTTCTGTGTATTTTCTATTCACAAAATGTGCAGTTTGTTATGCTCCGTTTATTATATTTATGTTTGTGAAAACATGGTGCCGATGTAAAAACAATAACATAAAACATTGTATTACTTGTATCAAAGCACTACACTAATGGGGCGCTAGAACTATATTCGGTTATAACCCAATGGCCATTAAGATATACCTACAATTTATGTTGGATTATTTTATTTCATTTTAATACTGTCAGGAATATACAACTATGCTTGTATAATGTTATATACATGTTAAAAACTTACCTTTCTGTCGTAAATTCAATTTGATGCCTAATCTCTACCAAAACGTTGGATGTCATGGCTTTTGACAACCTGCATCGTTGTTGGAACTCTTCCTCGTTCCACTCCTCGAAATTATCTCTCCACATTCTGAATCGCTTTGCTCTTCTTCTAGTTGATAAATGGTGAGCCAGTATTTCATCTTCAGAATCACTGTTGAAAGGCAATTGTGGCTGGAGGTACACCATTTTTCTGAGCGAAAGCGCGTAAACTCCAAGTTAACGCATTAACCGCTATTTGAGGTTATGGTTAGTGTACCGCCAGAAATAACTCTCGGTTAGCCTTAACCGAAGGCCGTGATACTGACATCTGGATGTAACTTCCAGTTAATCATTAACCAAAACCTTAACTGAAGATCATAATATAGGCCCATAATGAGCTAAGTGCAAGCCAGACCAGGTCTCCCAGTGGGAGAAAATCCCCAAGCTGGTACCAGGAATTGAGCCAGGGTCTTCCGCTTGGTAAGCAGCAGTGCTAGTACTGTGCTAAGGAGATGAGCTTGAAAAAATGTAAGTCAATAATTAGGAATGGTTCAAATGGTTAGGACCACAAAAAATCTATTTCACATAAGTTATAAGTTTAAAATGAAATCTTCATTTTTTGAGCAATAATATGTTGCCTTCTTATACTTTACCAGTTATAGAAAGCTCAAATAGTAGTTTAATAAATATCTTAAGAGCCATTTTTTAGTATAGTCAATCTTTTTTTTTTTTTTTAAAAAAAGGTCCATGTAAGAGATATTATAAGATGGGGGAAGGGGAGGTTTTCTTCAAAATCTTTGTGTTTCATTCTTACAAGATACTGAACTTAACTACCAAGCTTATACTGTATGAGTTTGTGCATGTGAATATTGTTCAAAAATCTGATGTGTTGCACTCACATGACTCTCTGCTCTTTACTAACCATTCCTACAAACTCCTATTTGTTTATCTTCTTTGTGTGATTTGAGATAAACATTTGCAGAAATTATTTTCTGGTAGGTACAAGGGGAATATGAGAATACAGTAGGTTTTGACTAACAGTGAAATGTTTTAGAGCTTTGGGATTCTGTTCACTTGCACAGCTAACATAAAAATAAGAATAACAAGGTTCCATTGGACAAAAGCTTACGTTTTCCAAAACTTGCACAAATAACAAGGAATATCTCCAAAATGGTTCACTCTACAAAAGAATTCATTTGGACATAAATTGTGTTTTTGTAAGATCTAGATTTTCTGTACAGTAAAATTTGGTCTGTCTCTTACAGTTTACCAGTTATGCAAAAGTCATTCAGAATGAACAGTATTACATAGGCTATAGCCAGAAAATTCAATATATACATTTCATTTGTTATAAAAATAGATTAAACATATGGCATTTTAATCCAAATTGTTGGAACCATTTTTGAGAAAATCAAAATTTTTGAAAAGTTTTCCATGTAAAGAGTAGTTTAAGGTGGAAGAACTTTTTTTCAAAATCTTTGTGTTGCATCCCTGAAAGATATTAACCTTAAATACCAACTTTGGTTTTTAACCGACTTTTCCTTAGAGTTATGCTGTCCACAGGCACACACACACACACACACACGCGCACACACGCACGCACGCACGCACACGCACACACACACACACACACACACACACACACACACCCACACACCCACACCCACACCCACACCCACACACACAGACCTTTTTCTAAAAATACATTTTTTGGATTCAGGGGGCCTCAAAACATACATTTCTGGTGAAATCTCAATGTCAAACTTTTGGGTGGAATGCAATACTTCCTCTACTTAACATATGTGATAAAGTAAAAATACAGCTAAGATTGCGTATAAGCTAAAACACTTCAGATCGCTTATTGTGCACATGTAGCATTATAGTGCACTGCTTATTGGACAACTTGTAGCATGTATAAATGAATGAATGGTTGACTACTACATATTATACACCTTCGGCCACCCCTGAGCTGGATCCTGATCCTTTTGGTATTAGAGCAGACGTTCAGTATATTTATATTTTATATAGATCTTATCCAGCCCCGAACCTGCTCTTTATTTTCTATTTCCTGATTTATTTCATCTTACATCTTTATTCTTTCTCAACTTTTATCGCCTTCACTCTTGTAACTAATTTGTCGATGTATGTTGTACACTTAAGCTATCCCAGTTTCATTACTTCACTATAACCTCACTTTCACAGCATCACAACTTGTAATACATGTAATTGACAATAATTCACACTCAGAATATTATAGTTATACAAGTATATTCTTGAAATAAAGATGTATAACTGAGGCTGTTTAAAAGGAAGGTTGCATGCCCCCAATGACTTTAGTGAGGCAACAGCAATTCTTAAAGCACTACTTGTTAACTCAGAATAATTTTCTACCTACCCAATCTTAACTCTACAATACAATGGTGGGAAACGCATTAGATTACAAGCTGTTAATGACAGGAACACACTGTAGTGTTGGTATAGGATAAACCAGCATCTCTCAGGTGCATCGCATGGTGCAAGGTGCAAAATGAGACTACAAATGTTTGCACCTCAGTGCAAGCTTCAATGTACTCTTTCCTTAAGTTTGTCTCTTGCCTTGCCATCTCACCCTGTCTCACTGCATAAAGTTTATGAGCAGTGGAGTGTTAAGCTTGATACCGAAATTTAGATTTCAAATCGAATGGGCTTGATAAAGACACGTTTTAATTTAATTGCCGGATGTGAGATTTGCGATAAGTGTTGAGTAATAACATATGTAGATAATAGAGTAGGAAGTGTTGTAAGGTGAGCAAGATATGAGTAAATAATAGTCGTTAAATTTGTAGGATAAACGCATTATTGGTTTGAAATTAACGAGTCATGACGTCATAGCACATAGTTTGAAATTCAGGTCTGCCAATCTTAAAAGTCGCGCGATATGTTTAATAAAATATAAAGAAAACATCGTTTAATCATAAAAAGGTAATTATATATTCGAAATTCAAAAAAGAACATGTTATAATAGAAAGGGACATTTCTAAATTGCGGGAAAAGGAATGAAATAGCATTTTGGATACGAGGCTTTCTTGTGGACGACGTCATGACATTTAAAATTGGAGAGAACGTTTTTCTGGCGTGGGTACGCCAGAAAGCGTCACTACTCACCCCAGACTGGTGCTGGACGTTGTGGTGTACATACGTGAGTGCGATTCCTATTCTGCAAGCATCTCTATGTAGCGAAAGTCGGCATAACTCCCGAAAGTGTCAGAAAGTAAAAAAAATAAATAATATACAAAAGTTCTTCTGGGGTAATCTATAACATACCTACGCATACCCGGGAGGAAAGAGATCCATGCTGAACTAGCCGGTGCGAACAACATCTATTCCACATCAAAGGGCGACACAACGTGACCACCAATTCCACATCAAAGGGCGACACAACGTGAACCAACAGCATAATTTTCGCATCAAGCTGCTTAATTTGGTTTTTAATACCAAATCTCATCTTTTGTTTTAATGATCTAGAAACTATTAGTACAAACCTCATTTTTACTTTCTCTACTACATATAATAAATAGGGGAAGTATTGTATTCCAACCAAAATTTTGATATTGAGGTTTCAACAAAGATACATGTTTTGAGGCCCCCTAAATCTAAAATAAAGCAAGTTTAGAAAAAGGTGTGTGTGTGTGTGTGTGTGTGTGTGTGTGTGTGTGTGTGTGTGTGTGTGTGTGAACAGCATAACTCAAAAACGAAAGGTCGGTAAAAAAACCAAAGTTGGTATTTAAGGATGTGACATGAAGATTTTGAAGAAAATTCTTCCACCCTAAACTACCCTCTATATGGAAAATTTTTAAAAAAATTTGATTTTCTCAAAAGTGGCTCTAACAATTTTGATTAAAATGCCACATGTTTAAGATATTTTTATACCAAATAAAATGTATATTTTGAATTTTCTGGCTATAGCCTATGTAGTCCTGTTTACTCTTGATGACTTTGCATAACTGCTAAACTGTAACAGATAGATCGAATCTTATGATACAAAAAAGTAGAT
Organism: Tenodera sinensis; assembly: GCA_030765045.1. Taxonomy (NCBI): domain Eukaryota; kingdom Metazoa; phylum Arthropoda; class Insecta; order Mantodea; family Mantidae; genus Tenodera; species Tenodera sinensis. Next base: position 275,448,294 of record CM060964.1, on the reverse strand, counting down.
CTCGTTAAAACATGCAATTTATGTCCTAATGCATTTTTTTGTGGAGTAAACTATTTCAGAGATATTCCTTGTTGGAGTTTTCCAGTACTTAAACTTTCTCAAATCAAAGGCTATTATTCACTTTTTTTTATCTCTTGGCCACGCAAAGAGAATGGAATTTCAAAGCTTTAAAAGATTTGACTATTGCTCAAAGCCTACTGTATTTCCACATTCCCCTTGAACCTACAAGAAAATCAGTAATTAGGTAACTTCTGCAAATTTTTATCTTGAGTAATATGAAGAAGATAGAGGAATAAGAGCTTGCAAAATAGTTAGTACAAGAGTAGAGAAAGTCATGTGAGTGAAATATAGATTTTTTTGTAGTGTTTAACACCCGCATTTACTACTACAGCACCACAGGCAGTGACACTGATTATACATGGAATGAAGATGGAGCACCAGCGGAGTGAGATGCTGGGGGAAACCAGAGAACCCGGAGGAAACCCGTCCCAGCACTGCTTCGTCCACCACAAATCCCACATGCGGTTGCCCGGGATCAAACCCGGGCCGATTTGGTGGGAAGCAAATGGTCTAACCACTCAGCTATGGCGAAGCCAAAAAGAGAGAAGAGAAACCCAAACAAATGTAATATGTTGCATTATTTCAAACATATAGAAAATTGTATGAATTTTTTGTAGAAAAATTTTTTGCATAGTAAAATGTAAAGTATAAAAAGCTCTATGAAAAAGCATGTAAGTGTGCCAAATTTTATGGTGATCGGTCAACAGGTGTTGGAGTTTATCAACTCCATTATAACAACATCCATTTTTATATACTGGGTGTCACAAAAAAATACCAACAACGCTTGTTATGTTGTGCGGGATGGCAAACTGAGTGATTTTCAGATAGGAACCCCTGTCCAGAAAAGTATGGTTTGGATGCTGGAGTGTTGGAAGTTTAAGAACAAACGATTTTGACAACTTGTTAACATTCGTTTTGGTATCTTAATATGGAAGGTATGCTACCCTTTAGCCATCTGTGTACTAGGATAAAGGACCTGAGCATAATAACATGGAGTGTTGGAAGTTTAAGAACAAACGATTTTGAGAACTTGTTAACATTCGTTTTGGTATCTTAATATGGAAGGTATGCTACCCTTTAGCCATCTGTGTACTAGGATAAATGACCTGAGCATAATAACATGACTGCGCTGATACCGAAATTTAGATTTCCAATCGAATGGGCTTGATAAAGACACGTTTTAATTTAATTGCCGGATATGAGATTTGCGATAAGTGTTAAGTAATAACATAAATAGATAATAGAGCAGGAAGTGTTGTAAGGTGAGCAAGATATGAGTAAATAATAGTCGTTAAATTTGTAGGATAAACACATTATTGGTTTGAAATTAACGAGTCATGACGTCATACTACATAGTTTAAATACACGTTTGAAAGTCAGGTCTACCAACCTTAAAAGTCGCGCGATATATTTAATAAAATATAAAGTAAACATCGTTTAATCCTAAAAAGGTAATTATATATTCGAAATTCATAAAAGAACATGTTATAATAGAAAGGGACATTTCTAAATTGCGGGAAAAGGAAATAGCATTTTGGATACGAGGCTTTCTTGGATGACGTCATGACATTCAAAATTAGAGAGAACGGTTTTCCTAGCTTGGGGACGCCAGAAAGCGTCACTACTCAGCCCAGACCAGTACTGCAAGTTATGCTGTGCGGACGTGAGTGCGATTCCTCTACATATAGAATCGGCATAGCTCCCGAAAATATCTAAGATGCAATAAACAATATATAAAGGTTTTCTTGGGTAGTCTATTTGATAACACCTGCGCGTACCCGAGATAAATAAAGAGATCTCAATCTGAGCTAGCGGGAAAGAACCAAATCAACGGGCGACCACGAGACCAACGACATTTAAGCATCAATGGCGACATAAAGAGAAGCGAACAACGACTATTAGCTTCAGCGCTAAGTTCTTCCAAAGAATATTTGGTGCACATCCTACTGTGTCACTTGTGTACCTTCCAGTATAGTAACATTTTGAACAACAGTGCAACATGTACCAGTACACAGCTGCTGAAATGGCCAACATAAGCTCCAGCACACATTGATGTAAAAGTGTGGAATCACCTCAATGTCGCTTATTCAAATAGATCGATTTGTGGTGGGGACCAGTCCCATGGCACCAGATCTGACACCTCTCGACTATTTTCTGTGGAATTTTATGAAGAGTATGGTTTATGGCACTCTATTAACATCAGCAGAGGACCTTATGGCTCAAGTCCACAGAGCAATTATTGAAAATCTTCAAAGATGTGCATTTCCAAATAGGGGTTCCTATTTGAAAACCACTCATTTTGCCATTCCACACAGCATACTAAGCACTGTCGGTGGTTTTTTGGGACATCCTGTATATAGATTGTATGTTGAAGAGTGATTAGAGAAGGAAGTGTGCATGTGTTATGTAAAAGTGAGTAGAGAAAACCAAGTGAATGTAATACATAGCATTTTTATTTCAATCATATAGAAAATTGTATAAATTGTATGTTGAAGGGCGAGTAGAGAAGAACATGTGAATATTTTACATAAAAGAAAAGCATGTAGGGAAAACATGAATGTAATATGATGGATTTCTATTTCAATCATAGAAAATTGTAGGAATTGTGTGTTGAAGGGCGAGTGGAGAAGGACATGTGTATGTGTTACGTGAAAGAAAAGTGGCTAGTGGAAACTGTGTGAAAGTTTTACATTGCATAGTAGAATGGATAGCTTAGAAACCTTCACCATGAACGAACACATATATGTGCTAAATTTTGCAGTGATTGGTCTAGTAGTTTAGGAACGCATAGAGAACTAACATTCATTTTTTTACACAGGATGGAAGGTACTGCTTCGGCCATATGTTAACCAGGCATTCTACATGAGTGTAACATGCATGGCCAATACAATTATTGTCAAAAAAGAGCTGTTTTGCCCCCCTTCCCAAAAAATAATTTGTATGAAATATTTGGAGCCATATAGCTTCTTGACAAAAGGGTATAAATGGCTTATTATTTTACTATCACACAAATATTGTGTGAACAATGCTGTAATGCCTTTTTACCTTAATTTGAATGAATTCAGCCACCATTTAATGTTAAAATGTCATGCAAAGTTTTATTTGGAAGAGTTTTGGCTATGTCACGCTAACATTAAATTCATTTGAATTGAAATAAAAAGACATTTCAGCATTGTTCATACAATGTCAGTGACAACTAGTGAAATAATAAATTATTAATATACATTCATCAAGAAGCTGGATGGTTCCAAATATTCCAAATATTTGACACAAATTTTTTTGTCAGCAAAACGGTTCTTTATTGACAATAATTTGTATTGGACATATTTGTTACACTCGTCATGTAGAATCCCTGGTTAATATATGGTCGAAGCAGTACCTTCCACCTGTATAATATGATACAGATTAAAGTCTCATATATGCGACTGTATATTAAAAAAATATATAGCAGAAAAATGTGCAATTTTTACAAACCACAGTAGAGTTTAGTAGAAAATAAATTCTAATCCAACAGCTATATGAAAAAAGCTTGATACACAAAGTAAAATGCATATACACTATATTGCATACAATTTCTAGCATTTAGGAAAAGGAGCGAGGCTTGAATGGCAAAACTTATGAAAGCAATTGATTCGTTTGATGGTCTTTTGTTTCAAAAACAATTTCTGAAACAGCTATGGAGCATAATTTAAAATGTTTGGGAATCATAATTGATAAACACTTAGATTGCAAAAGTCATATTAAGAAGGTTACAGCAAGAATAAATCGAGTTCATTATGTAATATATGTCCTAAAGAGCACAGGACAACATCATGTAAACCATACTTTCGGCAAAATCACATTCTTACGCTGCCAAGTCTGTATATTTTAGAAACTGTTTGTTTTATAAGGGACAATATTCACTTATTTAGCATAAACAACACTGTTCATACACATAGTACCAGAAATAGTAATAAAATACACATACAGACTGCCAGAACAACAAATAAGGTAAATTCCATACTGCATAGAGGCATACACATGTATAATAAAATCGCAAATAGAATCCACAGTAGCAGTCAAACTAAGTTTAGGAAAGAAGTTAGAAATGTTCTAATTGAGCAAACCTACTACAGTGTGCAGGAGTTCTTTGACTCATTCTCTGAATAATTTTATCTGTATTATTGTAACACTATATTACTGTAACACTGTCTCTGTATATATATTATTTGATTCACTCTCTGAATAATTTTATTTGTGTTTAATCTATAGGCTATATATATAACTTATACTCTTATGACTGTAATGCTGTCTCTGTTATTATTATTTGTATTCATGATATTGTTTAAACCAATATTATTTGTATTCCCTATTTAAAAATTGATGAAGCCATGAATTTGTAAAAAAATTCTTACGGTGAATAAAGACATACATACATACATACATATAGGCTGAAAATTGCTTTATTTTACGTCTTTTCTCCATAATTTAACTCTTATGCTATCAATTTTTCAGAAACTATTGCAGATAAATGTGTGACACTTTAAACATTTAAACCATGTGGATATAACAGAATTTTTGCATCAAAGTTTTGAAATAAGCTTCCTTAGCAAACAAAAGCATCTAGGGCCAATATTATTGATAAACTAACTGACCCCATGGTGCAACAGCCCTTTCTGGGCCAAGGCCTACTGCCCAGCTACTGTGTTCCCCAAACTTTGCTCATAACAGGCATCATGAGTGGGATGGGACATGGTCAGCGCCTTGCCTTCGCAATAATCAGGGGCCACTACTTCTCAAGCAAGTAGCCCCTCAACTGACCTCTTGAGAACCTAACAAGGCTGAGAGCCCCTGCATCAGGTATCTCAGTGGGAGAAAATCCCCATGCTGGCACTGGGAATTGAACCCATACCTCATGCTTGGTAAACAACAATGCTACCACTATGCTAAGGAGATGATATTGGTAGCGAATTTTAAAAGTGAAAAAGAAATTAATGCACTGAAGTAAAAATAATCATGTAACAATAATTATGCTCACCTTCATGTAGTGACTTTGAAAATGTTCCATAAACACAACTTCTTGAAAAACTAGGTACAAGCATAAAAAATGAAATTTTTCTTAAAGTGCTCAAACAAATCTTGCACAAAATCTGCTTGTTCAGTCAGTAGAGCACCTAGTTGCTATGGGAATGATCAGGGGTTTCATTCCAAGTTGAACTTGAAAACTTTGTCTTTAGACATAAGGTTATTGGCTATGTCAAGGCTATGTTAAAAGATTATAGAAACATGAACACTGCAGCTTGTTCAAATTGATTATGTTTCTAATACCAGTACACTTGTACACTATTTAAAAGCTCAAACTGGTTTTCTATATTTTTATATATTGTGTGTTCATATTTATTGTTGTTCAGTATTAACCTGAACAAGAGAACTCATTATTTAAACTATTCTATAAGTAAAACATTATTTTAATTAATGTTTTTCCACGCTAGCTGTGTGTAGGACGTGTTACTGGAAAGGGTGGAGTGAGACTGAAAAGTTCAATGCCATGACCGGGATTTGAACAACGGATCTACCGGTTACCGTCTGGCTGCTCTAAGCGCTAAGCTATCATAGCCAACATGCCAATATGACATTAAATTCTCCAACTCGCTCACATTATTCCTGGTAAACCATACAAGCAGATCCCAATTTACTTTGAGATAACATACCTTAATGTCGACTTACCATGCTGCAAGTACTTATGTCATATCGGCACGTTGACCATGATAGATTAGTGCTTAGAGCAGCCAGATGGTAACCGGTTGATCCGTGGTTCAAATCCCAGTCATGGCATTCAATTTTTTAGTCTCACTCTACCCTTTCCAAATATTATTTTATTTGCTGAATTATCAAATAAAACATTTGCAAATATTAAACATGTTAAGTTTTGGAAATCAATTGTTCTTGCACACTAGCCATGTGTAGGACAAGGTTGTAAAGGGGTAGAGTGAGACTGAAAAATTAAATGCCTAAGCCGGGATTTGAACCATGGATCTTCTGGTCTCTGCCCAGCTGCTGTAACCACTGAGCTACTATGGCTAACATGCCGACATGACATCAAATTCTGCAACTTGCACACATTTTCTCAGTGAAAGACACAAGATCTCAAATACATTTGGGGTAATGTGGCCTAATAGTGACCTAATATGCTGTAAGTACTATACTTGCTAAGGGTCTGAGAGACCCCTTTGTTTATTTAAACATTCTAGTTTTTGAATGAATGCACCTATGCAACCGCCTGACTAGGACATCTAATATTACATCTTACTTGACTGTTTGGTGACCCCTCCACAGCACAGTGGTAGCATGCCTGTCCCTGCCATGGAGGACCCAGGTTTGATCCTCGGTACCAGTGTGGGGATTTTCCCCCACTGAGAAGTCTGGCGCGGAGTGTACTCAGCCTTGTTAGGTCCTGAAGTGGCCAGTTGAGAAGCTACTTGATGATGAAGTAGCAACCTCAAGTCATGAAGGCTGCATAACTGACCAGGAGGGCTCAGGGTGCTGACCATGTCCCACTCTCCTGTACTACACCCCGCTCATGACACCTGTAGTGGGCAGAGGTGGGGAATGTAGTGGCTAGGTGGCAATCCTTAGCTCTTCATGGGCTGTTGTGCTGGGGATTTTTGACTGTTTGGTGGAGTGGTAACTTTATCTGTTTATTTCTTTAGCTCCAAGAATGACTAATCAGCATTAGGTGTCGCACAGGTCAACCAAACTCTGTGCGTCTACTCTCATTACATATTACTGACAAATGTTTCTTCCTCGTTAGCTTTACAATATTGCTTTGACTTAGCAAGTTTAGCATGTGTAGGAGTATGATCTACAAAATCACAAGGATTTGGAAGAAGAGCATCATCTACCTTGTGGATTATCTTTCCAGTAGTGCAGCACAAATTATAATGTATGGTGTACGCATACTACATTTTATTCATCTTGGATCAATCTAGTGAGATAATGCTAATAAAAACCATGTATATTTAAGCTAAATGAAGCTAAACATGGGAATGAAGGAAAAATACAATTAAAAAACATAAATGCAAGGCATATGAGCACAAAAATATAGTGAGGGCCTAGAGGCCCCATGTGACTAACAGTGTCCTGCCAGAACATGCACCTAATGGAGGGTTAAGTCCTGGGCTTTATAGTTTAACCAACAATAAGGTCACTGGGAAAATGTGACTGAGTTAGAGAACTTGATGTCATGTCGGCATGTTATGCTTTGTTTTGTCTTTCTTTGCCTTGGCCATGGTGATGCTACACAAGCAAATCCAAAATTCATCAATTAAGTTTCCTAATGCATGAGGAAATAAACCTTAATATACAGCTACTATTTAGCAACACATCTCTTTAATAAGTTGTTAAATGGGATTTATGTGTTAATCGATGGAAATATCAAAATCAACTTTCCTATACTGTAAACCGATGATATCTATACAGCACTAGCTGGCTTACCCGATGTTGCACACCTAGTGTTTCTAAACTTGAATCATGAATTTATTAATTTCATTTATCTCCCTGTTTGTTATGAAATTATTACACAACTATCTAGAGAAACTTTATGGTGAATACGCCCCTTTACTCCTTATAATTATAGTTATAGCTATTTCTAATAACAGATGAAAAATCTTCTGATATTCATTCAAAATTAAGTGAAACTTTGTTGGAAATTCTGATATCCCTAACCTCCTCCTGATAGCCTTCTAAGTCCTGGAAGTGCTGCATGACTATATGTACTTCTTGCCAGTGAAACAACCATCAGTCTGAAGCTCCAGTAACTTTTAAGATAATTACAGCAGGAACCTTTGTACCTTGTCTTTGATTCCATGCTTAAGTAATGTAAAAGCTGCACAGTTTTCACATAATACATAAATCCTTAACCTATACAAAGAAACAGAGATTAAGTTGTTGAGTGCTTTCATACTCCCAGGTTGCCAACCTAACCTCTTTCGAAAAGATACAGTCTACGACCATCAGGAAAAATAATCTTCTTGTTTGCTAATTATAAAACATTGAATCACTGATTTCTGGTGTTAGCAATTTTCTCTCATTATAGATACACTTATTTTTCATTCACTACTAGCAAACTAGATAACATAAATAGAAGGGAAATAAAGCACAACTTTACTATATGAGGGTTATTAAAATATTTTGGGAGTGGCATCACATGCATATTGTAGTGTTATAGGCAGATTTAATTCTCTTTTGTTTTGCTGCATTTTCTGTTTTCTTGGTTACATTTCATTCATTCTTAATTGGAGGATGAATGAATGAAAAGGATGAAATTATGCTCAAATGAGGGTGGGTTTCATACAGCTTAAAGTTACTTGACATATTATTTTGTCTTCTCAGGATAAGGAAAACCCCCTGAGAAAATCTTATTCAGGTAACTCAACCTAATGAAGATTCAAACTTGGAACATCTTGAATATGAGGCAGGCACCCTACCCTGACACTTGGGCTTGTCTTATTTTACATATGTTTTCTGTGAACATCTGTTTTCTATTATTTGTTTATGCCAACAAACTTACTGTTGGTGTTTTTAAACACAAGCCGTGTGTGGGCAAAGTTTGAGAGGTAGAACTGGAACTTAAAAATTCAATTCCACAACTGGGATTTGAATCACAGGCCTTCTGCTTACCAGGCGGCTGCTCTAACCATTGAGCTATAGTGACAAACTGCCAGAATTGCATTAAATTCTCAAACCAGTTCGTATTTCTCCTGGTAAACCACAAAGGCAGTCTCACATCAGAGACAAATTACCCCAATGGTGACTTACTATTGTAAGTACTTTATGTCCCAGGATTAAATAACCTTCAGATGGTAATTATTATTTATTTATGCCAACAAACTTACTGTTGGTGTTTTTAAACTCACAAGCCGTGTGTGACAAAAGTTTGAGAGATAGAACTGGAACTTAAAAATTCAATGCCACAACTGGGATTTGAACCACAGACCTTCCGCTTACCAGGCGGCTGCTCTAACCATTGAGCTATTGTGACAAGCTGCCAGAATTTAATGTCATTCTGGCAGTTTGTCACAATAGCTCAATGGTTAGAGCAGCCGCCTGGTAAGCGGAAGGTCTGTGGTTCAAATCCCAGTTGTGGCATTGAATTTTTAAGTTCCAGTTCTACCTCTCAAATCTGTTTTCTACCTCATTGTAATTTCAACAAAAAGTAATAATCTTCTTGGAAAGTCATGTCCTTTCATAATCACACTGTACTTGGATTCTACTATATAGACTTTGTAAATCCTTTTTAATTATTTAGCAATTTGTGAACTGAAAGTAGAAGGTGTATTATTTCTCATGTTCATAAAAAACAATAGGGCTTTTCAATGGTGAAAGAATTATCAAAATAAGTTAAGTGATTCTTGAAATTACCCTTCATACACACATACATACAAAGCTTCTCTATAAGCTTACCAGACAAAACCTTAGTCACCCCTGGTCAACATAAAATTAATAAGGTGTAACACCACCTCTAGACCTGATAACTGCCTGGGTTCATTTAGGAAGTGAGTCCACAAGGTTCTGTAAATATGGCACATCCAGCTGATACTATTCACATACGAATTGCTGGTGAAAATTTACCAAATTGCAGTGATGTCAATTTTGGTGTTTCACCCACTGTTCCAACACTTCCCACAAATGTTCGATTGGGTTCAAGCCAGGTAAGTTTGCAGGCCAGTCAAGCTGTGATAAGGTGCGTGTGTGTTCCTCAAACCAGTCCAATATTCTTCTAGCCCGATGAACCCTACACTTATCAGCTTGAAATATAGGGGAGGCAACAGCACATTCACCATACAAATATTGACTAAATGGCAACACTGCTCATCCAGAATGTTTAAATAAATATGCTGGTTCATCATATTGATTACTTCATGGAATGGGCCCTATCCATAATAAGATAACACCCCCAAAACATGACAGACCCACCTCAAGCTTCAACCTGACCCTGTGCACAATCTGGATGAAATACTCCATGTGGCCAGCTGTGCACCCCATGACATGTGTCATTCAATTAGAGGCAAAAACATGATTCATTGGACCACATGACCACACACCTGCTGTCCACATTTGGTAATTTTTAGCCCACTGAAGTCACACAGCTTTACTGGTCTCTGTAAGCAAGGATCTCCTTTGAGGTGTCCGACTCCAAATGTACATAGAATGCAGTTCCCTCCAGAATGTCCTCTCACTAACAGTTCAGGATGGACCTCCATTCACAGACTGGAGTAATTCCTGTTGGGATTGAAAGCCTCCGGGCCCTCTGAATCATGATGTTTTATCAACCACAATTCTAATGTCATTTTTTGTGGCCACGTGTATTGCACCACTGCTTGTAGACCCCTTGGACAGTCCACTTCGACACACCAACAAATCCGGATATTTCATCTATTGTATGGACATGGACATGGCCAAACATGATTGTCCCTTTTTGCCCATCTGTAACATCCTTACATTTCCCCATGTTGCACTACACTGAATGCTTACACACCATGTTTCACAGCTGGCTATGACCCTCTGATCATGCAGCGACAGTGGGCGTGCAGTTAAGCATATGACTTGACCACAGCACAATCTGTCGAGTTGTAAAAATTCATCACTGATTTCTATAGAGGGTGACTATTTTTTTCCGGTGAGCTTAATATCAACATAGATTATAATATACTTTTACTTTCTCAACTACTAACCTATATAAAGAGATGAAGTAATGTATTCTCAAAAATTTGACATGGAAGTTTTACTGGAAGCACAGGTTTTGAGGTTTTCTAAAACCACAAGAATGCATTTTTAGAGAAAAATGTGTGTGTATGTGTATTTGTGTGTGAGTGTGTGTGTATATGAGTTTTGTGTGTGTGTGTGTGTGTGTGTGTGTGTGTGTGTGTGTGTGTGTGTGTGTGTGTGTGTGTGTGTGTGTGTGTGTGTGTGTGTGTGTGTGTGTGTGTAGCAGCATAACTTGGAAATAAAGTTGGTTCAATATCAAACTTGGCATTTCAGTTCAGCATCTTCCAAGGATGTGTCACTCATTTTCAAGAAAATCTGTGCAGCCCAAGGCACCATTTGCATGAAAAATTGTTAAGACAATTGATTTTCTCAAAAATGAGAGAGCATGGCATTTCAAAGGCATAACATAGTGATCTGCTTCATAAAATCTGACTTTCTCACCGTGTGTCAAATGGTAATGGTGTCTTTTTTAATACCCTTCTTTATTTCTTGTTGGACTATGGTTAGCACAACTCCAAATACTTGTTTAGGTACAGTAAATGCACTTGCTGATTTTTTCCTTGCAAAGGTATCTGCTATTTCATTCCTTTATATACCCTTGTGTCAGTTTTTTAACACAGAACATCTAAGTAGAAGTGAAAGTTTCATGTTAATCTTTAGCAACAAACAATACTTGCTCAAACTGAAGTATGAAAAATTGTGCTCACAAATGCTCATGCTGCCGGTAGCTCGTACAGCTATATTTTTCATACCTGCCTAGCTGTCTTTCTGAGCTGGTAATATGTCCTAATGTCATATTGCTACCAATGACTCACTAAGTTTAGTATGTGAGCTTCGATAGCTTTGATTAGTTTTTAAGGTTGCTGCATATTAAAGCTCACGTAAATGAACTTTTATTTGCTTTAATAAATGCAGCATGCTTAGAAACTGTAACCACAACATTCAAAGCTCCCTCATTAAACTTTATATGTCATCGGTGGCAATATGGCATTAGGATATACATATATCAGTTGAGACTAACAGCTAGGCAGGTATAAAAGCACAGCTGTTTATTTTTCATGATGCCTTTTTATTGAAATTGTCCAATAGACTATACATCAATAGCTTTTATGAAATATGAATGAGTTCTGTAATGGTTGCAGGTACAGGTGACTAGTTTTCTTAATACCAACACCAAAATATGTTCCTATTCCATTATGCATAATACCATCACATTTAATTTAATCTCCAATTCTGAGGTTTGCAATAATTACTCTGCATGGCATACAGTAAAGTATTTTCTATTTTAATGAATTACCCCATAGTTTTTGTATGAACTTGCAACCAAACTTTAGGATGTGGCATTTGGCAGGGAAATGGGAAGAATTACGCATGCTTAACACTTCTAGCACCCAGATAACATAACATAATCTGACATAATGAAAACTAGTCAGATTAAAACGCAAAACATCACTTACATGTAATTAAGCTTAAGCAGCTTCAAGAGCCCAACTTTCTCCCATCATCAGAATTACTGGTCAAGTTTAATTATATGTAAGTAATGTTTTGTGTTTCAATCTGACTCAGTTAAATTCACATCACTGTTACTAGCTTATAAAAAGATACATAATTTGACATATTTGCATAACAAACATATATAAGTTCATAAAGAGGCTTCTGCATACATTATATACAACACTGTATTGCTTCATATGCAAACACTTGTTTTGTGATTCGCCACATCATTGTCAGCAAGGCAACAAATGTCCTCAACAGTTTCACATCATTTAACACTTTCACACCATTTCACTCTATGTCCAGACTTTCAGTACCAGCACTGGACACCAAACAGGCACAGCCTGTGAAGTTCTACACCCACCATTATCTTAAAATCCCAGGAATATCTTTAACTCCAACTTTCCATTATGCATATCCTAGAATAAACAAAAACATAATGCAATGAATAGCAATATTTATGTATAACTAGTAGTGCAAGTAATGAGAGTGCCTTGGGTGAAGAAGGGTTAGGCCATTATCCTGTTTATATTTAAGATATAGATAATTTTAAATGGATTATAATCAATTTCATTAGTTGTAAATATGATTATCTAGCGAGTAATAAATTCTCTGTGAAAAGTCGCAAGTTTGCAAGCTTATCACTCTTGCTACAACTTTAGCCAACACATTATAATATCAATATGCTCTATTAAACATATAATTCAGTTAACAGTCCCGGCAAATACCGCTTGGGTGTTTGATATCAGTTAGAATATGAAGCATGTGAGGCACTAGGTGCTATATTTGTGGATGTGAACAAACACCTTGATTTTAACTGTTTGGGTAGAGATGGTTTACACCTAAATCTAAAAGGGTCTTTTCTCCTCAGTAAGCTGATTAACAAAACTGTATCTTTATAGATCAGGGGAAATTAAATGGGACATAAGAGAGGATGTGATCACTTCAGGTTCCAGCATAGTCATTAAACAATCAAGAGATAATGAAATTCCATTAGAAATTTTTTATCAAACTGTACAGAGCCTAGGTAACAAAATTTTAGCATTTGCAGCATTAGCTGACTTATTTTCCAAGAATGTACAAGTAATTTGTTTTTGTGAATACTGGTTAAGTGAACATAAACTGAATACTGTTAGAATACTCATAGAAGGATTTAACCTAATTGCCAGCTACTGTAGGAAACAACCTCAGCATGGAGGATCTCATATCTTTGTAAACAAGTGCACAAAAGCAAAACAAATTCATAGGTTTAGTTATCTAAATAAGGAATTAGACTTTGAAGCTAGTATAATTGAATGAACTTCATATAAATCTGTGTTAGTTTGTATAATATATTGATCAACCATGGGGGATGTCAATTACTTCGTTCAAGGTCTAGAGGCAATAGTAGAGGACATTGAATCAAGCAAAAAGATTGCTATAATAGGCGACTTTAACTTTGATTTTGGTAGGAAATTAGATACTATAGGATATCAGATTTACTCAAGTTGTGCAGTTTGCAGCCTATTGTGAGTAAACCAAACAAAGTAACAATGCACTCAGCAACAATTCTGGGTCAAGTGTTAATACCAAAAGCTGTTTTCTAATTCCATGGTAAAGGTTATTGATGCAGAGTTTTAAGATCACTATGCAATAGCAGCTACATTAGGTGACTTGTAACATTCAATAGGAACATAAAACAGCCTGCACTGAAACAATATAGTAGAAACGTAGATAATCATTGCTTGGCAGATCTAAAGGTCAGACTTGAAACTGAAGATCGGAACTTACTCTGTGAGGAAGATCAGATCAATGCAATATGTTAATTTTTCATTGATGATTGAAACATTACATCACATGGATATTATGACGCCTATAAAGTTATGGAAGTTAGGAATGCACAAAAAGAACTGGGTAACAAAGGATAATAAAGTCTGGGGAGAGGTTAAGATTCTTGAATTTCTTGAGAGAAAGGGGGTCTAATTAGGATTTTGAACAATATTATAAGAAATATAAGGGGATATACAATAAGATGATAAGAAAGGCTAAAAAGCTGAGCAATACTGAATGGACCAATAATGCTGAAAGTAAACAAAAAAGCTATATGGAATATAACTAAGTATTTGTGTCAAAATAATGAACCCAGGAACATTTCCCTCAGGTTACCAAATGGTTTAGTGCCTGAGGGTCCCCAAGTTATTGCTAGTGTATTTAAAAATATTATACTGAAATGGTTAAGCAGCTAGTTGGGAATGAAGATAACATGAGCTGTGAACTAACAAGCAGCATAGGAAAATCTATATTCTTAACACCAGTGTCAGAGATGGAGATAAAATCCATTTTAAAGTTGTTAAAAAACAAAGCAGCAGTTAGGCATGATCAGATACCAATAACCTTACTTAAACATTGTAGTACTGTTCTGTGTAAATCACTTTGTTATTTAACTAATAAATCATTAGAAACAGGACAGTTTCCTGATATATTCAGAATTGAAAAAGTAAAGCAAGCTTTCCAAAGGGTGATACAGAAAAAGTAGAAAATTATAGGCCAGTATCAATCCTACCAGCTCTGTCCAAAATGATAGAAAAAGCAACGCTAAAAAATTAGACTCAATTTTTGGAAACAAAATGTAATTTATCCTGCACAAAATAGATTCTGCAAGGGAAAATCCACTATATCTGCAATTTTTGAGTTCATGGATAGGCCATTTATAATGATGACTGCAAAGATTTATTACTGGACTTAACAAAAACATTTGATTTGATATAACATGAAATCCTACTGCAAAAGTTGGATTCATATGGGATAAGGGGTATTGCATGGAAGTAGTTTCAATCTTACCTAAATAATCACAAAAAATGGTTAAAACCACAAAAACTAACAAACAAAACATCATAACTAATCATTACTTAAATACACAAGTAATTAATTATGGAGTTCCTCAGGGTTCCATACTGGGGCCTGTCCTATTTCTAGTATTCATAAATGATTTTTTAATCCGCATAAAACCAACTCATTTTATCATGTTCACAAATGACATAAATGTCATAATCAGGGGAAATGAGAATGCAAGACACGTAACTAATCAAATTGAAAGTTGGTTTAGTGTGAACAAATTACTTATTAATGGAAACAAATCAGCATCAATTTCATTCTGTCACAAGCAAAAAAAAATCCTGGGGTATTTGATATCAACTATATAACACTCATGTCTCATATGGCAGAAGCAAAATTTCTGGGAATCTGGCTAGATCAACATTTAGATAAGGGAATCCACATATATAAATTACTAGTAAAGCTAAATAAATTCTACTTTTCAGTAAGAACAATAAAACATGAGTTAAATGACAGTGACATTAGAACATTATACTTTGCATATGCGGAAAAGCCAATGAGGTATGGTATAATATTCTGGGGAGGGAGTAGAGATAGCCACTTAATTTTTAAAAGTACAGTGAGTCAGCAGGAACATACGACTCATGCAGAAACTTTTTTAAGAAACTAAAAATCTTAAGTTTACCAAGTCTGTACATGTATTGTTTATTATGTTATACAAAAAATAGGTATAGGAACCTCACTAACAATAACCAAATACACAACCATGACACCAGAAACAAAACAAACTTAAGAGCAGTGTCACATAGAACTATGGTCTTTCCCAAAGGGGTTGGATATACTGCAGCTGCCCTATATAATAAATTGCTAATCACATTGAAAAGCTCAAATTCCATGCAATATTTCAAGATGTCTTTGTAGCAAATGTTATTGAGAGATAGCTTTTATAGTAGGAACGAGTTTATGGAGGCACTGTAATTCTAAAACTATTCATATATTCTCATCACTGTTATTACATGGCTTTATGATTAATATTATTATTCTATTATTGCTCTTAATTTATATAATTACTGGTATCATTGATAAAGTGTTGAACTATAAGTCACTAGGGCATATTGTAAATTGCATTCTATCCACTATTTCTCTTAATTTATATAGTGCTTGGTATCACTGATCAAGGGCTAAACAATAAGCCATTAGAGCATGTTATTGTAATATTGTAAATAGCATTACCATATTGACATATCCAATATCATTGTACTGATAAATGGGTGAATAAAACTGTTTACTACTACCACATGCTGTAAGAATAAATATATTTGTTAAAATGGTTGAAAGGTTGTTAAAATTGCTTTATAGTTACGAGGGTAACCCCAAAACTAAGGTCTCCAAAGCACTGGGGTCGCAGGGAAACTGTTTGCATGGATATTGACCATACTGCTCCTTTCCTTTCCCCCTTCACTCTCTACAGACACCACTACACATCCACTGAGGCTCTCAGTCTTGCCTTGGTAGTCAGTTATAATGGAGCTCCCATTAGCAACTACCGCCAGGTGCAAAGTTCACACAGTTATTCGGTTTTTGAGTGCATAAGGGGTTAAACCAATGGAAATTCATTGACAGTTGGTAGAAGTATATGAAGAGTCATGTGGATGTCAAAAATGCCCACAAGTGGAGTAGAGAGTTTGCAGATGGTCGCATGGAAATTCATGATGAGGAAAGAAGCGGGAAACCGTCAATTCCCAATGAAACAATCACAAAGGTTGAACAAATCATGCTTCAAGATCAGTGCATCACTCTCAATGAGCTCTGGGTCCCAAGAATGCTGACAGAAGATCACAAAAGGCAACACCTGAAAGTTTCTGCCAATTTCTTCAACGCTATGCTGACAAAAAGGACAACCTTTTGGATTCAATAGCCACAGGTGATGAAACTTGGGCTTTCCACTTCACACCCAAGACAAAACAATAATCTCGTGAGTAGTGGCATTCCGGTTCACCCAAGCCGCGAAAGTTCAAAAGAACAAAGTCTGCCGTTAAAATCATGGCAACTGTGTTTTAGGATCAAAAGAGGACATTGTTGATTGACTTTATGGATCCTGGGACAATAATCAATGCCGACAGGTATTGTCAGACATTAAGAAAACTCAGACGGGCAATTCAAAACCAAAGAAGAGGAATGTTGAGCAATGAGTGAGTGAGTGAGTGGTGTTTAAGGGCCCGTCAACAGCTAGGTCATTTGGGCCCGAATGTTGAGCAAGGGTATCAGCCTTCCCCATGTGGCTTGCCCCTACACTGTCCGTCAAACTGTGGATCTCCTGCATCTGTTTGGATGGGACATCATCACCCACCCACTCTATAGTCCAGACTTAGCACCCTGTGACTATACCACTTGTTTTCCAAATTGAAAGAACACTTGGCTGGATGGCGCTTTAGTTAAGACGATGAGGTGAAAGATGAGGTCCAGTGCTTCTTCAAGAGCATGATAATGGACTGGTATAACATGGGCATACAAAAACTGCCACAGGGTTTACAAAAATGCATTGATCGAAATGACAATTATGTGGAAAAATAGAAAAATGTTCAAGCTTAAAATCTATGTACCATTTGTTGTCAATAAACGTTTATATAAATTATACAGAAATTGAAGACCTTAGTTTTTGGATTACCATCGTATTTATATTGAAGTTAGAGTGGTATATTGCATTTGTTTACTTGTTTATTGGTATATTTATGTGCAGCACAGAATTCATATGTTCATTCAGAATAACAAAATTATAACTTAAATGTCTTACAATTAACATACTATCATTCATCACCATAGAGAGATATAAATGGGCACACCTAGTTACTTTAACCATGTAAACCATAACAATGCAGAAGAAAATGTTCTATGTTTTAGTTTTCAGATTCGCATAAGTACAGTCATGTCTCAGATCTGTCAAGTATAAAAAGGGTTTGGAATATAAAAATTGTGATCAAAGTTGACATGATATTATGTTTTATAAAATTTGTTGTGAATAAATCATAAGTTTTAAAAACTTGGGATCATTATTTTGAAAAACTTTGCCCCTTTTCACAAACCACAAAAGCTTGAAGAAGCCTATTTAAAATTTGCAGCACTCTTATGTTATGGCACACATTCAATTGTGGCTTTACTGTATTTCACTAGTAGTATAAGATTTGAAGATATAAAACCATGGCCTATGCTCTTCTCTAAAAAGCTTATCTCTGATTTGTCATGAATCACTCAAAATAGCTGATTCAATTTGGTTCATTTTGGGTTTTACTGTTCACAGCTGGATCACAAATTATTTTAGCAATTACAGTTTTTTGTGTTTATTTACACACAATTATCTTTAAATAAACCATTATGCCAAAAAATAAATCAAAAGGAGAATTAGTCTGACATGGAAAAGTTTCCGATCTTTGAAATTAATACTGATGGATAAATACCAGAAGCTGAGCCTGAAAACAGAAGTTCATGGTTGCCAAGCTTACTCCCTAAATTCCCAACAATGACTCATGCTCCAGTCCAACCAACACAAAATGGGCAGGAAGATCCTGCACATATCACTAAAAGATGGGATAAGGAATGAGGAGATATGCACCAGAACTGGAATGAAGATGCGTTAAGCGAGGCCAACTGACTGAAGTGGAAATGGGGAGATCATGTAGTGTGGCTTGACCACAGGAGATGGACACATAGGATAATGATGCAGGATCCCAGGAATGGAAAGAGGAATGTGGGGCATTAACGGACACACTGGGCAGATTTTCTCAAAAGAGCTGCAGGGGCGCAGTAGACGACCAGGGAAAGAGACAGATGAGTGTGGAGAGAACTAGAGAAAACAATCTCCAGTATATAAGTGTGAGTAAATAAGTGGGAGGAAAGTATGCAGGATGAAGATACAAACTTAAACTTAAATATCATAGTATAAGCATTAATATATAGAACTTCCAAAAATATACTTCTTAGGAATAGCTCACCTAAGAGAGTTAAGATATGAGCTCATCCCTGCAAACATCGGGAGGCCTTTGCCTTTAGAGATTTGTCAGGTTGGACTTATTTATATATTCATAAACTATTATGATGGTACTCCTATGGTTACTTTCTAAGGAAACAGTTTTCTTTCTTCATTATTACATTCTTTTCAAATTTAAATTCATAATTTCTGTATAATTAAATAATAATTCTTAATTATACTTCATAATAATGAACCTTATTTTAGATACAGTTACTCTTACAAATTTTCAATGTTCTGCCTCAAATATTTTTTGAGATATGTGCAACTTGATAAGAAAGATAAAAGAATTACCCAATTAAAAAGAACATATACATATGACGAGCATTTTTTCAAAACTCGATGGAGGACAAAATTATGTTTTTACAGAAATTACATTTTTTTATTCTAGCACATAGCCTTTCGTTGCACAAACTTCATTTTTGGCAATACTAAGCATTATCATGGGACAATTTCAGACAACAGTGAAACTTCTAGAGGGTAACCATATTTTTCATAGTATTGGGCACATAAAAAATGCTTGTTTTTTCAAAACTCAATAGAGGACATGGACTATGAAATAAGCAAATTTGACTGAATCTTAATTTGCTACTAGTTTTACTGCTTTTATTACTGTTTTGATTTTATTTTCATTCCCTCACAATTTATTTTTATGTACAGTATACAAATTCTATAAATGGCTAAATCAACATTGTTACATTAATGAACTAGTAGACATAAAAGTTATAAAACTATTAAATTAATAAATACAGAAATGTAAGCATACAAAGTTGTTAAACTAGTAAGTAATAATGTATATGCTTATTTTGATATCAAACAAACAAACAACACTTATAACAAATAAACTTATATTTGGATAAAGATCATGTGGATAGTTTTTTCCTTTTCTCTTTTTTTCACAAAACATTTTCCACGCTTTTTTAATATTTCATTCCAGTGGTAAGTAATTCCTTGAAGATTTTCATCTACTGTAGTGGCTTTCTCTGCATCTGTAGCTCTTAATATCACTTTGAAGCTGTATAATCGTTGTGTCCTAGTTATTGGATCGCCATTTGAAGCTGAAGTCGTTGGTGATGTAACGTTGCCCTTTGATGTAGCTCGCTCCGGCTAGTTCTGCAAGAAATCTCTTTATCTCGGGTTTGCGTAAGTGTAATGGACAACCCAAGAACAACTTTGCATATCATTTATTTCAAATATTTTCGGGAGATATGCCGATTCTATATGTGTATGTAGAGGAATCGCCCTCACATCCACGCAGCACGACCTCCCGTACTGGTCTCTGGTTGAGTAATGCCCCGACGCTTTCTCTCTTACCCACGCTAAGAAAAACCGTTCTCTTCCTATTTGAATGTCATGACGTCATCCAAGAAAGCCTCGTATCCAAAATGCTATTTCCTTTTCCCGCAATTTAGAAATGTCCCTTTCTAT
Organism: Tenodera sinensis; assembly: GCA_030765045.1. Lineage (NCBI taxonomy): Eukaryota > Metazoa > Arthropoda > Insecta > Mantodea > Mantidae > Tenodera > Tenodera sinensis. Next base: position 275,427,728 of record CM060964.1, on the reverse strand, counting down.
TATAACATGTTCTTTTATGAATTTCGAATATATAATTACCTTTTTAGGATTAAACGATGTTTACTTTATATTTTATTAAATATATCGCGCGACTTTTAAGGTTGGTAGACTTGACTTTCGAACGTGTATTTAAACTATGTGGTATGACGTCATGACTCGTTAATTTCAAACCAATAATGCGTTTATACTACAAATTTAACGACTATCATTTACTCATATCTTGCTCACCTTACAACACTTGCTACTCTATTATCTATGTATGTTATTACTTAACACTTATCGCAAATCTCACATCCGGCAATTAAATTAAAACGTGTCTTTTTCAAAAGCCCATTCGATCGGAAATCTAAATTTCGGTATCAAATGCCCCCATTTATATTATTTTATTATTTCATAATAAAATAATGTAAATGTCTTGCCCGAAAGAAAAATTAAAAATTACTCCTGTATTTTGAATAATCGGCAACACTCCCATTATATACAATTTTCAATTACACTGTTTTTGAAATTGGTTATTAACACATTTTCTCATTAATCTTTTTAACATGACAAACAATTATACACTTGACTTAACATTAATCCTTAAATACTAATTACAATATGTTATGGTTTCTTCTGTGAAGCTTTTATATAAAGGTTAAATTTCAAGAGTCTCTCTTTATACTTCCTTCTTTTAGTTCATGTTTGCTCACTTCGCTCTCACTATCACTTGCACTGTGATTTTTCACTTTTGTTATTGTAACACATATCTGTACTATATCCTTTAAGCACTAAAATGTACATATATTTATATAAATCCATTACACTCTTCAGACAAATTCTTTCTTTGTCTTGCTGTGATAACTATCTATACATCTAAATATTTTAACAAATGTTTACAAAGTAAATATTCTGTTTTCTCTCTATGCGGAAATGAACAATTTAACAATCTTTCTGAAGCTGTTATTGTGAGCTCTATACAATATATTCTTAAGCTCTTTGTAGTAGATAGCAATTCACATTCTGCATTTTTCATGAATATGTAAGTACCTGACCAATATATGATTTTCAAGTAAGCTAACATTTACATTTTATCTCAAAGCTGATTGGGCGCCAATAGACAAATGACATTTCCAATTTTTCTTTTACATTAAATCAAGGTTCCAAGGCACCACACGGTTTCTTGTATGGTCGAAGGAGTTGTTTATGCCATCTTCCCAGACATTTTTCATTTTTAACATCTTTTAATTCATAGGTATGATAACCAAATTTTGATATAATTTCTGCAGGACCTTTATATAACAATTCCATCCTTTTGTTCCTACCTCACAAGGCACTTGATAACTTATGGTCTTTAACTAGTACCCAATCGCCTATCTTAGGTTCCCATTTATGTTTTCTACTCTTTTTCTTTAATTTTCGTTTCTCTGCCTTTTTCTTGATTCGTTCAAAAGCAATTTTCGCTCTTTCTTCTTCACTTAACTGAATGTCATTAATTTTCAGTGTTTTTGGTTCCCCGATCAATATTGGTTCTGGTTCAATTCCTAACATTAATTTTATTGGTGCAAACCCAGTAGTTATATTAATGGTGTGATTGATAATCTTTTCTATCAATGGACAATATTTCACCCAATCCTTGTGATTATGATGTGTAAGTACACGTAAATAAATTCCTATATCTCGGAGGACACGTTCTGTTGGATTCCCTGATGGAAAGTATGAGGAACAATAATTTAGTTTTCTTGCGTCTAATGTCACCTTAATCTTTCATTGGCCTTATTTACAATACATAGGGGATTCACAAATTCTGAATTAGAAATCTCAATAACCTCATCTTCTAACATTGACTTTATAACTGCATCTACCTCTTCTCTTATTGTACTAGGGATAGCTCTCGCTTTATGTGTAAAAGGTTTGATGGGTATCATCTCAAACGAATGAGTATAAATATTACATTTACCAGGTTTCTCAGAGAATACTTCTTTATTTCGGATTAATATTTCAAACAATTTATCCCTCTGTTGTTCATTTAGTTGATCAGCCTGAGTTACCTTTTCCCTCAACAATTCTTCTAAGTCTTCACTACTCTCCCTATCATAGTACCTAGTTGCATCAGAAACCCTCAAATTGTCTATGAAATCATTTTTATCCCATTCTACATTTTCTTTATTATCGACACTGTACTCTTTGACATTTACTTCAGTTAATTCCATAGCTCCTACTTTAACATATTCTACAAAGAATGTATCCCCTTGGATTTCTTCTTCCTCTTTTTCTCTTACAATAGTTTCTGAACTACTATCTTCCACAAAAGGCACTATAATGGTCTCATCTTCAACTTTCATTTCTAGAATCATGTTTTTAAAATTCACCACAGCTTCCCAGGCATAAAGACAATCACAACCTATTATAATATCTGTAACAAGTCTTCCTACAATCAGAAATAAAATTCCAAGTATTCTCCCATTTATTTCAATATTTATCATTGCTTGAAATTTTACTCTCTCTTTTCGTTTTCCCACAGCTAGCGAGCAATATATCCCATTAACTGGTAAAGACATTACTTTAAAACCACTACTTTGTAAATTATCATAAAAATTTTGTGAGCATACTGTGCTATTTGATCCCGTATCTATAATTGCATTGTATTGTTTTCCATTTACTCCAATTTTGATTTTAGGTGGATCTCCTACTTTTTCGTTTTCGTCGATTCTATTTTTACATTCTCTTTTCTTTTGTATCATCATTTGCCTTCCAGGACTATTTATTTCCGAGTACTTACCACAATCATTACTAGGATACCCAGTTCTCACTGAAGGCGCGTTTGACCGGGTCTGGCGTTTCCCTGATTTTTATGTATTGCTCCTGTACTATTTCCCAAATTGTTACTTCTGTTTTCCTGCATTAAATCGGGGTTACTTCCTACCATGTTTTTGACCGTGTTAATGGCCTCAACCATTTCCGCATTTTCGGGGGAATTTCGTCCATTAGAATACCTTTCTTCCTGTCTTGGTGACCTCGGTCTAAACTCATTATCTCCGTTTGTCCAATACCCATCATTTTAATTTCTACCATGTCCAAAATAACGTCCCCGTCTACCTCGATCAAATCTATTTGTATTCATATAATTCACCCTTATATTTCTTCCCCTTTGATTACCATTTCGATTTTGGTGATGCCCTTCCTGGTTATATCTACCTTGATTTTCCCACCGGAATGATTCCATCCTTGGTACTGGTCCTTTATATCTTTCCCTAATCTCACTTCTATTCTGATAATACTGTGCCCCTTGCCCGAAAGAATTGACAGTTTCTTTTCCTTCATATTTATTTCCAAATGCGTGTTTTGGCTTATTGACTTCTAAGGCTGATAATAATTCGATCATAGCTGCAATGCTATCGGGTCGGGCTATGATTAGGTAGTGTTGAAGCGTTTCCGGAAAATGTGGAGTAACTATATTTATTAGATCTTTTTCATCCAAGGGAGGATCCAACATCTTCGATTTTCTCGCTATTCTCATAAAATAGTTGACCATTGATTCCTCCAATCTAGGATTAAATTTTCCATTGCTTAATTCAACTCTTATATTAGCCTGCCTACTAGCTCCCCAATATCTGGTTAAAAAGATGTTCCTAAAGGTCCTGTAGTCATTATTGTTACCCATAGAAAGGCCTAGCCAATTAGCAGCATTACCCTTTAGGCATTTTCTTACTATCACCATCTTGTACTCCTCTGGTATACGTTTCACCGTGAAGTACTCTTGTAACCCTTCTAAAAAGGCTTTAGGATCATCTGAATCTTCATTTTCAAAAACTGGAGGTGTCATTTCATTTAAGACATGGTTAGGCCAATGTAAATTTGAATTGTCACCTGTCCCTGCACTATTTCTGAGATCAGAATGGGAATTACTGTTACCTCTATTTTGCATCGAAATGTCAGCTGATACACCTGGTATTGCCTCGTTTCTTGCAACTTCATTACTAAGATTGTTGTGATTACATGCATTTTCATTTAATTTCAAATTTTCTAAGGCCTCTTTTACCTGAGTAATTTCTGTTACTACCCCTTTTATTTGGTCTGTAACATCCTCCAAATTTCTAGCCTGCCTTTCATTTTCTACATCAGATCTTTCTATTCTAACTTTACACCCCTGTAACTCTTCTCTAATTTCTTCCCTTTGTTTGTCTAATCTATATGTTACTTTTTCCCTTTCTTTATCTAATTTTTCACCCACTTGTTGACCTAATTTCTTTTCAGAATTCTTTACTTCTTGCCTTATTGTCTCTAATTCTCCCTTAACCTGTTCTACCTGTTCTCTATTTTCTTTCACTTCACTACTAACTTTATTAATTTCCTCCCTAACTTCTTCCCTAAAGGTTTCTAAAGCTCTCTTCTGATTCTCCAATTGCATTCCCAATTCCTGTTGTCCCTTCTCTAATTTCTGTCCTAACTCTATACTAGTTTCATCTATCTTTTGACTTAACTCTGTACTCATCTTTTGACTTAACTCTGTACTCATCTTTTTCACTGTTCTTAATTCTTTACTATTTTCATCTATCTTTTTACTTAACTCTGTACTCATCTTTTTCATTATCGTTTGAAACATATTCTCTATTTCTGACATAAATGCTGGCCTTTCTGAATTACTACTAAACATTTCTGAACTACCTCTAGGTGTTTCTCTAACGTTCTGATCTTCTACTTCTTGGCATATTCTGCTACCAATTACATTTTGATTAAATTCTTCCATCCTACTTACACTTTTCTCAATTTCCGGACTGTCAAAACCTATAAAGTCGCTATCACTGTCTTCCATTTCTAAGCTATTTACATGTGTTTTTCTACTCACCAAAATTTTCAATATTTTCACTATTTCACTTTAACTGCACTTAAACTTGTTTACTACACTTTTCACAGATGTTGACACGCTGGGCACCTTCTTGTCTGCTGGTTCGATGCTGATCTGGTCGTCTTGGGGGGTTGGTCCATTCTTTCGGCGCCACACGCTGGGATGCCAATTTGAAGCTGTATAATCGTTGTGTCCTAGTTATTGGATCGCCATTTGAAGCTGAAGTCGTTGGTGATGTAACGTTGCCCTTTGATGTAGCTCGCTCCGGCTAGTTCTGCAAGAAATCTCTTTATCTCGGGTTTGCGTAAGTGTAATGGACAACCCAAGAACAACTTTGCATATCATTTATTTCAAATATTTTCGGGAGATATGCCGATTCTATATGTGTATGTAGAGGAATCGCCCTCACATCCACGCAGCACGACCTCCCGTACTGGTCTCTGGTTGAGTAATGCCCCGACGCTTTCTCTCTTACCCACGCTAAGAAAAACCGTTCTCTTCCTATTTGAATGTCATGACGTCATCCAAGAAAGCCTCGTATCCAAAATGCTATTTCCTTTTCCCGCAATTTAGAAATGTCCCTTTCTATTATAACATGTTCTTTTATGAATTTCGAATATATAATTACCTTTTTAGGATTAAACGATGTTTACTTTATATTTTATTAAATATATCGCGCGACTTTTAAGGTTGTAGACTTGACTTTCGAACGTGTATTTAAACTATGTGGTATGACGTCATGACTCGTTAATTTCAAACCAATAATGCGTTTATACTACAAATTTAACGACTATCATTTACTCATATCTTGCTCACCTTACAACACTTGCTACTCTATTATCTATGTATGTTATTACTTAACACTTATCGCAAATCTCACATCCGGCAATTAAATTAAAACGTGTCTTTTTCAAAAGCCCATTCGATCGGAAATCTAAATTTCGGTATCAACTTTTTACAGCAATGATAAGCTCCTTGTCCTTTGCACCAGTTCTATCCCCTCCTCGATTTTCTTTAGGTGAATTCCGAGTAGAATAAAATTTTCTTGCAAGGAGGGACAGTCTATCTATAGACATGCCTGCTACTCCCTGAAAAATTGCAGCACAGATTGTCAAAACATCTCCATTTTTCTTTCTGATGCTATATTTAATAGTCACAGATTGTTTTCTTTTAGAATTTTCCTCCTTCACTTCCCTCCGTTTTGGAGAATCAATTGCCATATATTTAAGCAGGAATTTGTCTTGGTCCATTTTACTTAGATGTTTTACTTTATTATGGATATCATTAATGTCTTTATATGTCAGATCTCGTACTCTGCATTCCTTACTTTCTCTCTTTATTGACTTTGATGGATAATCTTGAATTTAATGATTACATTTTATGGATGATTCTTTGTTATTAGGTTTTGTAGCTTGAACAACATGTTTTCTTCTATTTCTCCTGCCACCATCAGATTCAGTCACTGGAGAATCAAACCCTCTACTTTTGTCTATGACTTAGCTTGTGCTTGCGAGAAACTGGTTCAATCTATGTACATAATACTTGTGACACAGTCATAGAAGTGATTCAGAAAACATTCTTAACTGTGTGATAAACAATGATTTTAAACAGCAGCCTATGTTGCAGTAATGCCACGCTACCCTGAGTGTGGAACGGTAGGGTAGGGTTTAAGGGTTCGTCGAAAGCTAGGTCATTAGAGTGAGTGTGGAACATGTTTGATTGTTAGGTCTTTGTAATGCTGCTTTGAGAGTGATGTTGATGGAAGGTTCTGAAAGAGCATGTGACAACAGAGTTTGTTGTTGATATAAACCAAATGCTAAGTAGTATTGTCATTCTCTTACCTTCGAATCAGAAAGTGCATCGATAATATCAAACGAATCATTCTCTATTTTATTTGGCCGTGGGAGGGCTTTGAAATACTGATATGGTTTTTGTGTAGCATTTAATTCAAGGAAAGCAAGATCAGACAAGTGGAATATTGCAAATTATTATCAGGTCAGTGATGGGTCTTGATAGGTGGCAAATCCTTTCATTTAGAACCATGCTGTATTGAGTTTTGTAAAATCGCTGTGCATGCGCTCTATCAAGTTATGAAAAAATGCTCATGATTCACCATGCTATACACAAGGCAAATATCGAGTTTTACAAAATCTGATTTCACAGACCGATTGGCGGCATCGAAAACATACCGAATTGCATAATAGCTCATTTTCTCAAAATTTGTGCTCTATCGAGTTTTGAGAAAACGTTCCTCATATTATTTTGAACCATTAACCTACTTTAAATTAAATTGATTATTATAATCCAGGAAGTCACAAACAGGCAATCCTTAATACTTTAGCACGTAGATTGTTGAACATCCCCCTTTCAACAGAAGAATACAAAGCAGAATATTGCAAAATAATCAATATAGCACAAAAATAAACAGCTTCCCCAACTCATTAATAGATAAAAAAGTGAAATGAGTAGAAACAAAGAAGTTGCTAAAAGAGACCATAACACTCTCAGCAGCAGAAACAAAAATGACATTTAAAAAATTCACATCCCATCTTTGGGCCTTTGAAAAATTCCAAAAAATTTTCAAAGAACAAAATATTCAGCTAGCACCAGTGAACCACTACTCCATGAAAAATCTACTGAACTCATACATCAAAGATGCCATCCCACCCAATAAAATATCTGGCATATACCAAATTGATTGCAGCGACTGTAACGAAGTGTACACAGGAAAAACCAAAATAAATTTTGAAATAAGATCCAAGGAACACTTTAGAAACGTAAAAAACTAACAGTTGGAAAAATCGTCAGTTTCCACTCATTTTTGGACAAAAAACCACAACATAAAGCCAGAACTGAAACTCCTCAAACACGTAACAGGAAAACAAGAGCTGTTTACGTGGCAACAAATCTTCATTTTGAAAAATAGAAACAGAGTATTCAATCTCAACATCCCTCAGAAGGATATCTTCAGCAAATTCCTTGAACCACCACCAAAGGAGACCTCAGAGGAAACATCACCATCCACACCAGGGAGAACCAGTTGATGTCCGGTTGATAATGGAGGAAACTAAAAGCTTCACTTATCTTAGTACTTGCTGGAAGTTTTTCAAATGCTGCTGACTAGTTTCAAGGTGACACATAGATCCTTTATGTTAAGTGTCTGTAGCTGCAGTAACTGGTTTAAATAAAGCTTTGAAAATGTGATGAAAGTACCTTGAAACTAGTCAGCAGCATTTGGAAAACTTGCAGCAATCACCAAGACAAATGAAACTTTTAGTTTCTAATTTGTTCTTATTTTAGATTTTATATGTTACAAAATTCTAAAGTTGCAAAGGCCGCATAACCAACTGGGAGGGCTCAGCGCACTGACCATGTCCCACCCTCCAGTTCTGCATCCCTCTCACGATGCCTGTAGTGGGCAGAGGTAGGGGATTCAGCAGTCAGGGGGTAAGCCTTGGCCTGCGAAGGGCTGTTGCACTAGGGGTTAATTAGTTTATAGAATATGAGCAAATATACTACATAAAAGGCTGGTCCCATGTGCAGAGGATATACTGGGAGAATATCAAAAAGGTTTTAGAAGAGGACACTCTCTACAGATAATTTATATGTACACATTGAGAAATATACTAGAGGAATTTTATGAATTTAACACAGTTATATTTATTATTTGTTGATTTTAATCAAGGATATAATTCAGTAAATAGTCTATTTATATGAAATATTAAAAGAATTTGGCATCCCCTTTAAATTAATGACTAATTAAAATGACTTTGGAAAGTACGATGTGTAAAGTTAAAATTCAAGGGTATTTATCAGAAGGTTTTAAAGTAGTAAAAGGCTTAAGGCAAGGAGATTCCCTATCAGCATTACTGTTCAGTATTGTATTGAAGAAAGTAGCAAGAAATATTACACTTAATCTAAATGGAACAATTTACAATAGGACAAGGCAGTATATCAGGTGGAAGGGAATTCATTACATTAATTTAAACCAGTGGTAGATCTTGGTATTTGGAACACATTTTGTATCTTACATTTTTGTCTCTGACCATTTCCTACGGAGATATTTTAGTTTGGTCAAAAACAAGTTGGCAACACTGCAGATTGTGTGGGTGTCACTTTCTCTAGCCACAGAACACTCTAGTAGCTCAGTACATAAACAAACATTGCATCTTTAGAACATAAACACATACCCTGCCTTGTCCTTCCATTTTTACTGTGTGAGTGTAGGCCACTCACAAGCATTAGCTCCCAAAACATTAAGTACATGAACGCAAAAGCACCCGACCTGTTTACATACATAAACCAGGTCAATTCCCTGACCAATCTCAATGCAATATTGTTGACTTACTTCACATCTGAAAGAGCTGCTCAGAGTATTTCTTCACATCTTTTAAGTGATTAATTATTTTGAAAACCTGTGTGATGTCCCATAATTACTACTGAAGCTATGTCAGAAATAAGTTACTCTTACAGGTTACTCTTACCGGTTACTCTTACAAGTATCAAACTGTTATCTTCATACATTCTTGTGGAATTAGGTATCCAATTTGGATAAAAAAACATTTATTTTATCAAAATCGACTGATCAAAGGACAAAATGCCATTCAACTTTCTTGTTTGTAATGCTTCTATGAAGCACATACTAGAAGGAACGTAATGACTTCCCTTCCACTCTGTATAGCATATACAGATGATGTATTGATACTTGGACAGTCGGTGAGAGTGATTGAAGAAGTAACAATGCAGGTGAAAGAAACCACAACAAAAGCAGGGTTAAAGATAAATGTAACAAAAACAAAATATTTGAGGATTAATGAAAAGGGAATAGCAACAAGAAAAATTAAAGTTAATGGGATGGAATTTGAGGAGTTGACAATTTTAAATATTATGGGCCTTAATAACAGCAAAGAATGAGATAGGAGAGGAAATAAAATCTAGAATAGCTGTAGCAAATAGATGTTTTAATGGATTACAGCATATTTTTAGATCAAAAGCAGCAAGTAAGAGAGCAAAGATAAGAATTTATAAAACCATGGTCAAACCAGGAGTAAGTTACGGAAGTGAAACATGGACTATTACTCAAGGAGAAGCTTTGAGACTGAACACTTGGAATGGAAGATCTTGCATAAAATATATGGGCCATTGTGCAAAATGATATATGGAGAGTAAGGAAAAATGATGAGTTAAGACTGCTTTATAAAGATCTGGATTTAGTTATGGATACTAAGAGAAAGAGATTGGAATGGATAGGACGTATAAGGATGAATGATGATCAATTGGTGAAAAAGATTTTGGAAGGGAAAATAGATGGAATAAGAAGGAAGGGATGACCAAGAACAAGATGGATTGATGAAGTAGAAGAAGATTTAAGAAGGCAAACTCCTGCGTCCTTTCATATCATATGTGATACCTTGGGTTTTGGAATTTTTTCTTGCTCTGTGAATGTGTTAAACTCATGACAGTCAGTGGTATCATTTTTGATACCTTCTGCATTGTACACTCATATTTCTTTCTCTTTCTTGTCTACTTTGTATGGATGGTAATATTAAAAAACCCTTAAAAACTCAATATAATCCTGAGGTATCATATATTATACTACACCTAGAACCCCCCTGAGCCCCAAACCCCCAAAAAAACAAAATTTTGTATTCTGGATACTCTTGTTCTTTTGATACTTAATAACACATATTGATTCACATAACAAAATTTGTAGCCGTCTAAATGGCATTTCAGGCTCCCCAAAAAGCCATACCCCAAAAACTTTGAAAAATATTTTTTTGCATTTTTGTATAATTTTGGACTATAGAAACTCATTAAGTACAAAATAATAATTTTAACTCTAATATTATGATCTCAGGATTCAGGAGGTAGAAATTAAGAGATGGAGAAGAAAGACAGGAGATAGAAATGATTGGGCTGCTGTTATGAAGGAGGCTAAGGTCCTCAAAGGACTGTGATGCCCAGGAGTAAGTAAGATAAGATACACAAGCTTAGGAGAGGTACTTAGCATGACCTATAGAAGATCTTTGATGCCTATGCCCCTGATGGGGCACCACCCCCCCCCCCTGGAGGGAGGGGTGAGACGTGAGGATACGAAGGGTGGTCTGAGGGACGACAACACAGGGCAAGGTCCCTATCTGCTATAGATTTGAACTCCCCAGTGGCAGCTCATACCCCAGTTCCTCTTCCCCTCCTGCAGTCTCTAGGTCTCCTGGGGGGCCTTGAGACTTGGATACCTCCCCAAATTCGGAGGAAGAGGATTTACAGAGAACAAACAACTACCATGCACTCCAAAACTCCCGCCGACACTTAGAACTCTGAAATAACCAAGCAGATAAAAGGTTAAGTGAAATGAGAAGTGAGATGGAATGAGGGGAGGGGTCAGGAAAATTGGTGGATGTAATTTTCCTTGCAAGCATTCACTTAGTGACCCGGGGAAACCCCTGAAGAAACCCTTTGATCAGGAAGGTTGGCCACAGGTACTGAACCCACGACCTCCTAAATGTCAGCCTCATGCGTTACCGCAGAGCCATCTCGCTCAGCTTGTTGTCCTTACGCAATTATTTTCCTCTAAAAGAAAACACCATAAAAAGGGTGAGCGGGTGTGTTCTAGGCTCTCTCAAAGACATCAACTCCGAACAAAACTGCTTTTCGTGTTGACATTAGAACTTCTGAAGACTAAGACACACCCAACCTTTTTACGACACTTTCTTTCATTGTAAAATTAGGACGTTATGTCAACAAATCTTGCCATCTTGCCCTACAGTGCATGCGCAGAGGTGAGTACAAACCTAATGGGAGAGATTGAAATCCACTAGATTGGCAAAGTTTTAAACCAATTTTTGGCTTTTTCCAATCAATAAGTTCCAATTGACTGCCCTCTGTGGTATGGTAGTCAGCATGCTAATTTTTGATTCCTGGCTGAAGGGTATACATCTTTCTTCAGATAGGATTATTCCCCAGCCTTCCTAGAGTCTGGAAGTATGAATGAGACTGTGAATGTGTGTGTGTGAATTTAATGTAATAACCCAAAATAATGCCAACCCAAAGGTTATAAACCATGGTAAAGCGAGTTAATATCATTGGTATTAAGTAACACTTCCAAAGGTTAAGAGCCACTGATATGACCTTAGATGTTAAAGGTAGCATATAAATAAAACATTAAAAACAAAAAAGTTCCTGCTCTCATACTCGTTCGTCTCATTTGAACCATAATTTCTTATAAAGTATTTGTTATTTAAAACCACTTTTTTCCCATTCTGGATTATTAGGGTTTAGCTTCACAAATCCTAGCGCCACACTTTGCTGTTCAGGACTCTCAATCGCTCAGCCACACTTTGCAGTTCAAGGCCCTAAATCAGTATCAATCATTTGGATGGCAGTTTTTGTTAGTCATGTGTTAGCAGCTCTATAGTTATGAATCACATAAACAACAAGGGGCAGCAAGAGGCAGCAAATAATACCTGAATAATGCCAGACTCAAAAGATTGGCAGTAGTTTTAAGTAAATCATTTTTATTTTCCTTAGTGTTGTAGAGTTGACTCTGTCAGTAATAAATAAATCATACAAATTCTAAATTTTAGGTACGTATCTTTTTTATGCCAGCACAATACATATTTCTGACTTGCAATGTTATTTCTTTATTGAATTGCAACTAACAAGTGAATTTATGCAGATTTACATTTTTCCTGCAAAAAGTAGGGAAGCATGTTCATCTAGTTCTGCTAAATATAGAACATTAATTGAAAGAAACCACAATTTTCTCCTTGTGCATCGAACTCAGAAATGTTGATATGAACAGTATGACAGGATCCTGTATTGTGGAAATTTAGCCATGTTAGGCTCCAGCACCTAGGTTAGTATGTGTGTGTGTGTGTGTGTGTGTAATATGAATGGGATGACAGTTATGAGAGAGGTAACATCTACATCTGCCATCAATAACCAGGTATTTATAACACCATATCTCAATGCTTTCTCCACTTTTACAAATTGACATGGGTAGTAGCTTAACAAAAATTTATTTGCTGAAGTGAGATGAGCACACTTGTATAATTTAGGTATCTACATAACAAAATGCATTATTCCATCTTCTCAACAATGTATCTGTAGGAGCACTCTTTTTTTTTTTTTCTTTTTGCATTAACTATGAAAGTGAGAAACATTATATTAGAACAATTTCTCATTATCTTTCTGAATTATGTGATCTTGATCAATAAATGAATGTTACTATTTTAGCGATGAGTGCAGATTGAAGAAAAATTACCTTATTTTACGAAAAAGTACAAAATTCTAGCGATTTTGAATCTGAAAATTAGTTCTCAATTACTTTTAAGTTCATGTCTGTGAGTTGTTAAATTACAAAAAAGGATAAATTAAAACTCTCAATTACAAAAATAGTGAAGTAATGGCTGATGATTAAAGACTGTTTAACGTTCTTGAAATTGACCATGTTATTAGTGAAGTGGTGGTCTGGATAGTCAAGCATAGATTAGCATTCTTGGCAACTGATCCTTATTTCATCCAAGTAATGTGCAAATAAGTACTCAACATGTTTTAACCTTTAGTAGAAAAGTGGAACAACTTCCTCACTTCTAACTGCTTAAAGAATGTGATATTATTGCAGGGTGTTCAGCTTTGAAAGATTTAACTGTACAGCATATCAATGAGAATTCTAACCAGCAAATTGATATTACACAGCCATTGAAAGCACTGAAATAAATGCATTTAGATTTTGCAAATGCTTTATTAAAATCTATTTGGGTTCCCTGTTCATCAGTCGATGTGGAGAGGTATTTCTTGAGGTACAATTCAATTGTTACCGATTGAAGGCAATTGATGAAAGAAAGCAATATTGTTACATGACATTGTGCTGTGTTGCCTTTCGCAAATTAAAGTGTGTAATGATTCTGTAATGCCTATGTTCAATATATCAGAGTACTATTGTACTAATAAGAAATCAAATTAAACTAACATTACTTTTTAGTTATTGTAGTTTCCATAGTACACAATATCTTCCATTCTAAGCTGTAATTTGTTAAACTGTGTATTAAATACATTTATTAAATATACAACTCCAAAAAATAAACATAGTGATATATGTATAAATACAAGCGATATAGCAAGCAAAAAGGAAAGCTCATTTCACAAAATTCAAAGAAAAAACATCTGATGTGTTGCACTCACATGATTTTCTCTACTCTTGTACTAACCATTCCTACAAACCCTTATTCCTATATCTTCGTGTTAGTTGAGATAACCAATTGCTACAATGATCTTATTTTGTTATTTCCTTGTAGGTGGAAGGAGAATATGGGAACACAGTAGGCTTTGAGCGAAAGTCAAATGTTTTAAAGCTTTCAAATTCCATTCTCTTTGAACGGTTAACATTTCACAGAAGTTTAAGTTCTCCTAAACTTACACAAATAAGGTATATCTGAAATGGTTCAATATACAAAACATTTATTTACGCATTAAGTGTGTATTGTAGCAAGATCTACATTTTTGTATAGTAAGATTTGGTCTATCTCTAATGGTTTACCAGTTATGCAAAAGTCATCCAGAGTAAATACAACTACAGGGGCGATAGCCAGAAAATTCAAGATATACATTTTATTTTTCATAACAATATCTCAAACATATGTTATTTTAATCAAAAGCGTTAGAGCCATTTTCAAGAAAATCAAAATATTCGAAAAATTTTCCATGTAAATGGTAGTTTAGGGTGAAGCAATTTTCTTCAAAATCGCGTCACATCCTTGAGAGACATTAAACTTAAATACCAACTTTGGTTTTTAACCGACTTTTTGTTTTTGAGTTATGCTATCCACAGACTGACAGACACACAGACGGACCTTTTTCTAAAGGTGCTCTTCTTTTTGGATTCAGGGGTCTCAAAACATATATTTCCAGTGAAATCTTGACAACTTGTACTAACCATTCTGACAATCTCTTATTCCTCTATCTTCTTTGTGTTAGTTGAGATAAACATTTGCAGATATTATCTTATTGCTTACTTTCTTGTAGGTGCAAGGGAAATATGAGAATACAGTAGGCTTTGAGCGATAGTCAAATATTTTAAAGCTTTCAAATTCTGTTCTCTTTGCATGGTTAACATATAAAAAAATTAATAATGATGTTCCATTTGACAGAAGTACAGGCGTCCAACTCGAATCCCCCTGATTTCCATTGCTTTGCAAATTAAAACCAAAGACACTAGGACAATTTTATAAATTTTATTGCAGGAATGAAGTGGGGATGTTCCAGAGCAACGCTTAACACAACATATAATATATACATATATATATATAAAAGCATTGTTTACTTACTGCAGCGAAGTTCTTGTAACAGCAAACACAAACAAAATTCAAATCTTTCAAAACCAAAGTCTGAGATTAATTACAGGTGCTATCAAAACCACACCAATAGCAGCTATGGAAATGCTAACCAACCAATATCCCATTGAATATGAAATAGAAAAAGTGGCTCTTATTCAACACGAAAAGTTGATCAGACT
>CM060964.1:275399887-275404887 GCA_030765045.1 Tenodera sinensis | reverse complement strand
TGCCAGGAAAACAAAGCAAATTTCCTTTATGCGATTCACTCCTTTTCATGGAAAATTACACTTCCTAGTTTTGTGAACAGTGCCTTCTGTTACAGAAACTTTCATTTGTTATTTCCACCGTTTCTGTGTCTTTATTAAGAAATAACAAAATATTAACGATACGCGCAATAACAAACTAAAGATTATGGCTTCAAAATTAATCGTGAAACTCAACATCTAGTTATTCTTTTAAGAAAAAGACAGTTATTGTCAAAATTGGTACACAGTATTTGTTAAAGAGCAACATTTGGAAATACATACATATACAGGTAACAAATATCACCAACTTTTAATCTGAAGATACACAATATGGAAAGTGAGAAAAAGCACGCTCCGAAAAAAGCTAAACGTTCTACAAAGAGAGATGGAAAAGCAGGCGCAGCCAAGAAAACTAAATCAAAAGGTATAAAGAAGCAACAAGATGATAAGAAGAAGCAACAAGATGATAAGAAGAAGCAACAAGATGCTAAGAAGAAGCAACGAGAAATTGAATATGCTACAGCTTTAGTTTTGGATATTCTTGTGAAAACCGTAGGGGTGTCCCCCATTAAGAATAACGCCGCGGGATCCTCTAAAAGTGGCAAAAGTAAACCGAAAAAGCATAAAGAAAAAAAAACTAAGCTCCTTAAAAGTGCAGCTTTTTGAAGACGCTTTGAAATAAGTGTCAAATATGTAAAAATTTTATTTATACAGAACAAAATTATTTTGGAATTAAACATAGCCATAAACTCAAATACTTGTGTCGGAAACATTATTTCCCATATGTATGTCATCCTCCAGCTGCGAGCAGTGTTCAAATGCACAAATAAAATATCAACATAGGAATGAGAAACACCGCCAACCACTGACAAACACAAACAGCATACCAAAACACGCCAAGCTTAGGTTAATTAGCAAGCAGTGATTACACCAAAACACGCTCGCTTCGCTCGTGTGCTTTCCGTAGCGATGCTTATGATTCTCTGTTTATATGCACAAGCTTAGCTTTTTGCCTAACGGTTTAGATTTTTCATGTAAGTTTAGATTAATTGATAGCCTGTGGTTACATCAAAACACACGAGCAATGCCTGTGTGAGTTCCGTAACGACCACGACCATGAGCTGCTGGCAGGTGTAGGTTCCGCCTGATGAATTTTGCTGCATACCTAAGGTTTAACCGCAGATAGGAAATTTTTGGAATAGTATATGAGGGTGGTGTTTTAATAATTTTAGGTTGTTTTGGTTTAGAAGGATGCTATATTGCCCCTTGACAGATGACCAGCAGGTTACAGTAAGGTCTGCATTCTGGTGGGGTAAGAAGATCTAAAATTTTAAAAATTTTATAAGTTTAAATGTTTTGAATTTAGAATTTTGATTGGGGAGTAATTTTGAGAGCCGAAAAACTCTTTGTTGGGACTATGCATAGAACTCAGCTTTACCTGCTGATGGAGTTACTCCTTGGTTATGGGATATGCCCGCCCGCAAACCATGCGGGGAACCCGGTACGACCTAAAGCGGCACATTCTGGGATCATAGTCCCCAAGAGACCTAACCAGGACGCTTTGACGAGTTGCTAACTTGTAAAATGTTGCTACCCGGCGCCTAGTTTCATCCTCCAAGTATGGACGAGATCAGGCAGTTCCGTGACGATGTGCTTCTGGTTCGCTATTTATATAAGCTTAGGCAAGGTAAGTAGAGTAGAAGCTTAGGTTTGTCTCGTAATTCACGGGACGTTAGGTTTATATATATACACACACATCTGTGTGTGTATGTGTGTGTGTGTGTGTGTGTGTGTGTGTGTGTGTGTGTGTGTGTGTGTGTGTGTGTGTGTGTGTGTGTGTTTGTGTTAACCATTAGCCGATCCTCCACAAGAAATTTTTATGGTGCAACGTTCCATCAACAATACACTGCCTTAGCATTTCCTTTTGTATGAGCGGAAAGCGAACAAGAAGATTAAAATCAAAACATCGCTATTCTAACTGACTCGCTGCTAACTTAGATTGGCAATTCCCATGGCGCATGTGCAGTAGTGAGAAGATGGCCATGTTTGTTGTCCTGAAGACATAATTGTTCTATAAAAGTAAACGACTTAAAAAGGGTGGGCTGGTGGTTTCAAGCTCTAGAAGAGATAATATCGACTACAAACAGCACTCCTAAAGTAAATTTAATTACGTTTCTTTCATTATTAATTACAGTTTCAAATCCGTCGCTAGTAGTCTAGTTTAGCTTTATAGTTAGATAAAGCAATTTTTCCGCATGCGCGTAGGAAAGTGTCAACTCAGTCATGTTAATGCAGTTGCGAGAATATCGATGTTAGAAGTGGCAAATGCCCAGGTTCTGATGCACCCATTATTTGAATCCAGTTTTACACACACGCGGGCGCGCGCGCGCACACACCCACACACACACACACACACACACACACATGTACACACACACATTAACCTTAACCTAATCACAGGTTAAATCACAGGAGCGTATGTTTTCCCCTTTTTCACTGTGGCTAGCTACGTCCTAACGACCTATACTCATCTCATATTGGTTATATGTTGTATATCTATCTCGCTGTATTTTTAGTTAAAGTGTTGGCAGCTCTTCAGATAAACTCCATCAATTACAATAGCCACAAAGCACCCTCTGCTGGCCGAACCGTGAGTTAGTCGGCAATGGTAAGTATGGAACAAATCCGGGTAGGTACTTCTTTTTTAAATGGTCATTTTTATGGGGATTCAGCTATGGCAATTATTTATATATCAAGTTAAATGATTTATGTAATAAATGACACATGCATTGCAAATAAAATTCAACATTTGGAACTTCTAAGTTAAAACAACAATGAGAAATTTTAATAATTTAGCAACAATTTAAGTTATAAGTTTTCACTTTTTAAATTATACACCAAATGAAGTATTACTGGCTCAAAATTTAACTCCTGTACCACTTAGTCACAGTAAAAAAGTCTGATTAGGACATTTTGGTAAATGGTTATGTTGTGAAAGTATCTCGAACTTTGATAACATGTTTTTTCCCTCTGTTTTGCACTAAATATTATATAAAATATCTAAATGCGCAATGAGTATGCATTATATGAAAAACACACAATTCAGTTTATTTGATTAATAGTTCTCCAACAATGTTGAACACTCAGGAAAATTGGGTTAGATTTGTATCACGTGCAGCAAGCAGTTTGTATATTGCAAGACGTCAAAGGTATTGCAGATAAAGGCGTTTGAAAATTGGACAATGAAACAAAACATACCTATAGGAAACAGCCTTTTATCTTGTGAATTACTTCATAAATATCACAGCCGTTGGAATGCTATAACAATAACATGAAAATTGAAAACAGAATACGGCGGCGCCATGGCCAAGCGGTTAGACCGTTCGCCTACCACCCAGGCGGCCCGCGTTCAATCCCAGGGACCCGCATGTGGTATTCGTCGTGGACGAAGCGGGGTCAGGGCGGGTTTTATCCGGGTTCTCCGGTCTCCTCCACCACTCATTCCACTAATTGCTTCATTATCACCTTTCCAATCGTCGATTTCGCCTGCATTTCACATCATCTTCTTCCTCACTGTCATACCTGGAGCTTGGCTGACCACCCGCTTCCTGGTCTTCACTCTGTCCGGTCCATAGGTCCCTCTGCTCCCCGACAGGCGTCTGACCCTAGGCACTGGTTTGTAAGTCCTAGGGGGTGTAAGTCCTACATAAGGGGAGGGTAACCAAGTAAAGAAGAAAAATAAGAAAACAGAATAAGGGCTGCTTCTATGGCCTAATGGTTAGCATACTAGCTTTCCACCCAAGAGCTTCGAAGTTTGGTTCCCTGCTGAACATTGGGAATTCTTCTTTAGCCAAGATTATTCTCCATCTTCACTAGAGTCTGCAAGTGTGATTGACACCAACAGTAAACGAGTAAACACCATTGCCGTAAGCAATTGTTGCAAAGACAAAGCCCCGATATAACCTAGATCAGGGGCGGGCAGAATAGTGTCTGCTCAGAATCCACTGTGCATGCAACCCGCCTAACAATTTTGCTCGTTAGAGGAGTGATAGTTCCTCGCCTCTTAAACTCTTGACAGTGGTGGATTGATACAGTTAACGATCAGCGCGTTTGTTTCAAACAGGAAAGAGGTGGTCATACTTTTACTATGTGAAGTCGGAATTACACACATTCATTTTATCACCATCCGAACATATGAGAAGACGTTTAAACTATGGCGTAATATCTGTAACTGCAATACCCAGTTGCGCCGAGAGCTGGTTATCTTAAACGGGAGATCTCAGTTCTGATTTTGCTATGCTCATCAGAGATAAACGTTCACAGACATATTTTGTGGAGCAAAATATTGCTGTAACAGAAGCAGCAAATTCTCTCAAACCAACATACATTACCTCACACAGTTCTTTGAATGCGTCTGTTTGGTAGTGTTTAACAGGCGCGGCTCCTCAGGGTAGGCAGGGTAGGCATTGCCTACCCTATCGTAATACATCAACAAATAATGTTTAACTATGATTCTGCATTTTATCATTTGAACCGTCATTTTCCCCTAAATTGCAGTTCAAGAAAAGTTTTCTTCGTTATAATGACCAGCGCATGGTCAAATCCTTTAATCTCAATTCCGATTCATCAAAACTGCGCTGCGTGTTTGAAACGCGCGGCAGAAATGGTACGTATGGAACCTGGGTAGTCGAGAGCAGGCTAGCTTAACCTCTGCCGGCCTGGCCCCATTTCCTCAGTACGAGGCCCTTGAACAGGGATAAGGAAACATTCCGTCTGTATATGCACTCCGAGCATGCGTAGACGCGTCTGCCAGGCAATCCGAACACTTGCCTGCCCAAATCCGAATTTATGCGACATTTTCCGAACAGCCACACTCCACGAACGAAGATCTCAGAGACCCGAATCGTGTCATTATCACTCTGTGTAATACCAGTATGACCGACTTAATTAGTGAACTATTACAAATTCCGCTTTCGCGGCGC
>CM060964.1:275377387-275392387 GCA_030765045.1 Tenodera sinensis | reverse complement strand
CAATATATAACAACCAAAAGCAAAGCCAACACAAACCATTATAATAACCACTATAAAGCGAGAGAACATTATTGCTGTTGAGCAAATGTTGCAAGGTTAAAAGCCGTCATGTTTGTAATGTTTAACGCCCACTTTTACTACTACGGCACCGCAGGCGGTGACACTGATGATACATGAAGATGGAGCACCGGTGGAATGAGATGGCGGGGGAAACCGGAGTACCCGGAGAAAACCCGCCCTGACGCCGCTTCGTCCACCACGAATACCACATGCAGGTCCCTGGGATCGAACCCGGGCCGCCTAGGTGGTAGGCGAGCGCGCTAACCGCTCGGCCACGGCGCCGCCTTAAAAGCCGTCAATATGACCTTAGATTCATATGAGTGCAGCACATCAGATACTTTTTTGTACAGGAAGATTCGGTCTATCTCTTACAGTTTACCTGTTATGCAAAGTCATCAAGAGTAAATACGACTACATGGGCTATAGCCAGAAAATTAAAAATATATATTTCATTTGGCATAAAAATTTCTTAAACATACGCCATTTTAATCAAAATCGTTAGAGCCGTTTTTGACAAGATCAAAATTTTCCATGTCAAGGATAGTTCAGAGTGGAGTAATTTTCTTCAAAATCTTCGTGCCGCATTCTTAAAATATATTAAACTTAAATACCAACTTTGGTTTACAACCGACATTTCGTTTTTAAGTTATGCTGTTCGCAGATTCACACACACACACACACACACACACACACACACACACACACACACACACACACACACACACACACACACACAAACACACAATTTTTTTTCTAAAAGTGCTATTTTTGGATTCAGGGTACTTCAAAACACATATTTCTGGTGAAATCTCGACATCGATTTTTTGGGTCCAGCACAATGCTTCCCCTACTTATATGTAGTAGAGAAAGTAAAACAGTGAAACTTGATTGGCGAAAACTATACTGATCATTCATTGACTAGAGGGAGGAATTATCGGTTTTAGAAAGTGAACCTTTTAATTACTTTAGGGAGTGGATAATTAATTTTTTTGTTTTTGAACAGAATTTTATTTGGACTTGCGTCCGAACGATCAGTATTTCTTAAGCTTGAAGTATGAAATCCGTATATTAAATTCCACTAAGGACTGCAAATAACGATTTCCTCCTCCTGTGGCTTTCTGAAAAATATATTCTATTACACTATAGAGTATATTCAGGTATGAAACATGTCAGATAACGCCACACTTACCATGACTTCTGGAGAAAGAAAGGCAGTTTAGAGTTTTTTGAAGTCTTTATGTGATTACAAAATACAATGGATAGAAAGGTATTGAATTCCATGGGATGGGTTAAACTGAGATTTATCATTACTATGACTTTTCATTCAAAACAACATTTATTCATCCGTAAAAATAGAAAGGTTCATATTTCGGGTACCAAGTAAAATGTTTTACAGAACATTCCATTCATGCGCAGAAACAGAAAGGATCATAATATGAAAATGTAATTTTTCCCGAGACAATGTAATTTCCCATATATCACAGTGCGTTAGATTTAGGAGTAGTTTTATTTTACTTGTCGTAGAAAATTATTCGCTTTTTCAGATTAGGTTTTATCTATCTAAATCAAACTTTGTTTTATTTTTTGTTTTGTTTTGTTGTTGTTGTGTTTAATGCCCGCTTTTACAACTACGGCACCGCAGGAGGTGACACTGGTGATACATGGAATGAAGATGGAGCACTGGTGGAATGAGATGGTGGGGGAAACAGGAGAATCCGGAGTAAACTCACCCCTGTGCTGCTTCGTCCACCACAAGTCTCACACGCGGTCGCCTGGGATCGCACCCGGGTTGTCTGCAGTCATTCACAGTTCAGTACCTGATCTGCTGCCCAGATAGTCTAGGGTCATTAACCTTTAGGAAAGCTCGCGTTGCTTTACCCCTCACAACAATTTGCCCCACGCCCGCGGGGAAAATATACATGTATAGCTCATTTGGAGCCACTGACCAACCTGGAAATATAGGTAATATTCTTATTAACTAAAACTAGTATACCTTCTGTGGGCTAACTTGGCTCGAGGATCATAGAAGTGTCAAGTCACTTCCACTAACAAGTTAGGGCTGGGGGGGTAGAAATCATATTTTGCAGTCACAAACGCCGGAAGTCAGCCTTTCAGTTGGTCTTGTGTTGTGTTCAGTATCGGACTACTTCAGTGTGAGCGCAGATGATGGAGCTATTGCTGCTTATTCACAATCCACCACTGATTGGATGTGCAGATCCAGCCTCTCCCACCTTCCCCATAACACCAACGCCAGAGGGGTGAGTACTTGTTTCTCTTTTCAACACATGTATATCAGTACTAGTTTCGAAAATGAATGAATCTGTATCCATATAATTCCGGAAATGATCATTCAGTTGGGGTTTCATTAAATTATAAAAAAACACACATAATAAGTTTTGAAATGTTTGGAATCGCCTGCCCAATATACTACATTGGTTTGCTCACGAGAATCTCCTCTCGAGCCATGAGGACCTCCTCTGAGGATGTAAAATTAAAAATCTCATGTGCTGCACTCTCGTGACTTTCTCTACTCCTGTACTAACCATTCTTACAAACTCTTATTCCTGTATCTTCTTCGTGTTAGTTGAGATAAACATTTGCAGAAATTATCTTATTGCTTATTTCCTTGTAGGTGCAAGGGGAATATGAAAATGCAGTAAGCTTTGAGCGATTCAAATCTTTTAAAGCTTTGAGATTCTGTTCTTTTTGCACGGCCAAGATATAAAAAAATGAATACCGATGTTCCATTTGATGAAAGTATTCCAGAACTCACACAAATAACAAGGAATACCTCCGAAGTGGTTCACTCTAAAAAAAAAAAAAAAAAAAAAAAAAAAAAAAAAAAAAACAACAGCATTTGGATATAGACTGTGTGTTTTAGCAACATCTACATTTTTGGGCCATAACCACAAAATTCCAAATACCTATACATTTCGTTTGTCATAAGAATATCTTAAACGTATGGCATTTTAATCAAAATCCTTAGATCCATTTTCGAGAAAATAAAAATTTTCGAAAAATTTCCATGTAGAGGGTAGTTTAGAGTGGAGGAATTTTCTTCAAAATCTTCGTGTCGCATCCTTAAAGGGTCTTAAACTTAAATACCAACTTTGGTTTTTAAACGACTTTTTGATTTCGAGTTATGCTGACCGCAAACTGATAGATACGCGCGCACGCACACACACACACACTAGAGGTCTGCACGGGCTCGGGCCAAGCCCTCGGGCCTAGGGCCGGGTTCGGGCCTAATTTGAAAAATGCTTGTCGGGCTCGGGCCGGACTAGGGCGGGCTCGGGCCGGGCCCGGGCTTGAAAATTAAGGGATTAAACAACTGAAAATGGATTTTTTAAATTTTTCAGCCAAGTTAGCTGAACATTTATTTTCAATGCTGTCTTATACCAGCATCAGAGGGTTTTGAATTTTAGTGTGATGTATCCTTCAGTTTCCGAGTTACGAAATGTTGAACCCGGATTTTATTATGTAATGCCAAATGCTCTACACGACGAAATTAAAAAATGCCTCTTTTTTAAGGTTCTATTATATTTATTTGATTATAATGTACAAATCTGCCATACAACTGTGTTTTATTAGCCTCAGCTCAAAAGACAATCGTTTTTAAATTTTGTCGCTTGAAATTTCTAATATAAAGTTTTATAAGCTGCAAGTTTCTTTAGTAACTCAAAAGCGTTCAAAAGAAAAAAAAGTATATGGCAGATTTACTTGTTTGTGTTTTGGAATGATACGAAGAATTGCGTGAAAACTGCATCGTGACATTTTCAAAAAGTGAATATGGTGAAAACATAATTTTCAAAAACCTTAAATTTTAAAATGAAAGACATTGTTATTCTGCATTTTTAGGGTACATTATGCAACTACAAGTATTTGTAATATAAAAACTCAAAACACATTTAGTATTTTAAAGCCATGGAATACAAAGGTAATGTTTTGCCAGATTTGTACTAAATTTCAGTGTTACATTCACTTAGGAGGCAAAAAATAATGTATCATATTTCTTGGTTACCAAAGTTTAAATGTCGAGAATAGCACAATTACCGTAGCATTTCTTTACTAGGAATTCTAATTGATTATTCTGCTGACACGTTTCAAATGCTGCTACTGATGTTGGTCAAAGCACAAAACGAGAGGGTTTGCAACTATATTATTTCTCACTACTCGGCTGCAATTCAATCCATTCCACGTATAATCTTACACTCTTATCTCGAACCCAAGGCGTATTTGATTCTTTTATACTGCTTTTATAGTAACGCATGTTTCCTGCTGCTTTGTAAAGTGTAAACACAGCATCAATGTTTATACTGATACAATTACAGCTTGTTTTGTGGCTGACGCTGTAGTAATGTTACTGCATCATTATTGTTCAGCATTTCTCCAAATTGAAACTTTTATTTTATTATCATGACATGAATCACTATATGTATCACACATCAGGGCCATTGCCCATTAGTCAGCATCACCAAGTTGTGACACTTTCATTTTTCATAGCCCTTCTGTCTTACAACCAAGGTATATGTAGAAAAAAATATCTCGTCAGCATTTGATGCTGGTAACCAAAGACATTGAAGGGACTATTCGTAGAAAAGGTGGTAGCATTCATCAAGTGCGAGTATTGAAAGAAGTTTTAGTGCAGCAGGATTAGTTATTCAAGAACGTCGAACTAACATGAG
Source organism: Tenodera sinensis (assembly GCA_030765045.1). Classification (NCBI taxonomy): domain Eukaryota; kingdom Metazoa; phylum Arthropoda; class Insecta; order Mantodea; family Mantidae; genus Tenodera; species Tenodera sinensis. The sequence continues at coordinate 275,387,642 of CM060964.1, read as the reverse complement.
CAGCGAATGCCTTTTTAAATGCGTCAAATTTATCTTCAATTTGAAAGTGAATCTGTACGAATTATACCTTTGTGATTGAAATGCCACAGTTTTATATTGCCTTTTGCTGCCTTTTTAATATGTCTATTTTACAAAATATATGCTTTTTGTTGCCTGTATTTCATTATTTATTAATTATTAAGCGTTTTGTTCAGGTACATTTTATTTCAACAACCGTTAGACCGTGACCATGAAAGTTACTTCGCCGAATGTATATTATTGTCTTTAAGTTGCAGACGACATAGATGTCCCTCATTCAATTCATTATTTTCTTTGCAACAATGAGTGCTGCCGCGCAAATAAATGTATAGCTAAAGAAAGCATATGGATTATCACGTGTGTTTATTTTAAAATGCAATAATGAGTGTGGGTCTAACTTTGATTTTCTTTCGGTTTTCATTATGACGTTGTAGCTAGCAGCAAGATGCCGAAATTCAATGTTCCTTTACGTGCTAAATTACACTGTTATGTTAATACTTTTGGATCCGGCATATTTTGTACCGACGGTAAAGTACTCACATGCAAAATACGCGAGCAGTCAGTGAACTACGAAAAGAAGTATTTTATATCACAACATATCGGCACAATCAAACACGGCTACAGGCAGAAGATTCCTTTGCTTCCAACAGTAATTGCAACATCCAGTCAGAAATCCCAGTTTGCATTCGACTTATGTAGCTTTCTTTAGCGCCAGAATCCCTTTCTGGAAATTACAGAATCCTACATTATCACAGTTTTTGGAGAAGTATACTAACCAATCTGTACCTAGCGAGTCAAGTTTGCGACAATGTTAGTTAACCGAATGTTACGATGACACAATGAAAATAACTAAAGATAAAATGAAAAATAAGATGATCTGGGATATCGACGAGTCAACTGATACCATAGGTCGTTTCATTGCCAATTTGTTAATGGACGATAAGATCCTACAGAAGATGAATCAATGAAACCATTCCTGCTTACTACAGGGTGTCTTGAGAAAGTTAACAATCGAACTATTGCGCAGTTATTCACCAGTTCATTAAATTTGCTGCGGCCTGAAGAGGTTCAATACGACGGCTTACTTTTCATCAGTGACGCTGCATCATATATGAAAAAGGCTGGAATAGCGTTAAAAGTGTTATTTCCAAACATGCTTCACATGACTTGCGTAGCACATGGCTTTCACAGGGTGTCAGAAGAGATACGATGCCTGTTTCTGGATGTGGCAAATGACATTTAAGTACATTGTACCAGATGTAACTCTGCCCCCCCCCCCCGCCCAACCTATCATAACGAGATGGGGGACATGTATCGTGGCAGTACTTCGTTTAAATCTTTGAAATTCTTTAAAATGTGACGATCAGTTATTGAATAGTGTAATGTATTATTGGGTTTCTCTTATTGCCTGTTTTAGTATTTATAATTCCTTTTTTCCGTCTATTTTAACTATTTAGAATGTCTTTTTGCCTGCCTATTTTAATGATTTATAATGCCTAAACTTCCCACCTCCTAATTTCTGCTATGGCCAATTGCGGTTAGCTTACATCGAGTACATTAATATTGTTTTATAATCGTATATTGCCCCGATAAACCCTTAGAAACACACCAATAACCTTTTCTTCAAACTTGGAAAAAAAGGTTATTTCTAAGGCTTTAACGAGGGAATATCATGATCTCAAAACTATGAATGTACTAACGTTATTTATGCAGGTACCCAGCATTCGCTAGCGTATTTGGACCAAAATTGGATTTTAGGAAATAAATAAATAATAATGATAATGATGATGATAATAATAATAATAATAATAATAATAATAATAATAATAATAATAATAATAATAATAATAATAATAATAATAATAATAATAATAATAATAATAATAATAATAATAATAATAATAATAATAATAATAATAATAATAATAATAATAATAATAATAATAATAACAGTAATAGTAATAATGATGATAATAATAAATAAATAAGAACTAGACTAACTACCTTAATTCTGGAGCCTATGATCCTCACGACATCTTGCTGCTATAGCGCATGCGCGGACGCGAGTTTAAACCTAATGGAGAGATTGAAATCCGTTAGATTGGCAAGGTTTTAAACCAAGTGTTAGATTTTTTCAATAAATAGGTTCCTGTTCTTATACTCAACACATGCCTGACTTTCAATCTGTATTTCTTTTATGAATTGGATTTAACAAGTGAATTTGTGAATCTTTGTATTTTTCCTGTCAAAAAATTGGGTAGTATGTATATTTGAACAGCCAAATATTGGACATTAATCAAAGGAAATACAATAGTTTGCCACACGATCTTGCATACGATTTTGTTCTTGCACACAGAGTTGAGAATGTGTATATGCTTATGTGTATGTGAAACGGCCCCGTGCCGTTCACGTGCAGCCCATATTAGGTAAGCACACCTAGGTTAGTGTGAGTATATGAACAGGATGACAGGGACCTGTGTTAGAGACTCTATGTACTCCTACCACCAATAACCAGGTATGTGTAAACAATGTCTCAACGCTTTCTCCACTTTTACAAATTGATGCAAGTATAATTGCTTGGTCAAAATATATTTCCTGAAGTTGAATAAACATACTTGTATAATTTAGAAGCCTAAATACAGTAGTATCGCAACGATTATTTTTATACACTAATTCATTTTGCAAGGTTTATAGCTGATGCTTAATGATACCGGCTTTGATTTGTAACTGTTAAGTTCCATCACATATCTCTGTCTCCACTTCGTCTTCGGCAACGGGACCTACGTCGTCTTCTTCTTGAGCAACTTCTACGCCTCCTTCTCGAACAACTTCTCCTTCTCCTTCTTCTGGAACAACTTCTCCTCCTCCTCCTCCTCCTTCTTCTTGAACAACTCCTCCTCCTTCTTCTTGAACAACTCCTCCTCCTTCTTCTTGAACATCTTCTCCTTCGTGAACAGCTTCTCCTCCGGCACCTCGATCTTCTTCTCCGACAGACGGAACCGACAGCTTTTATAGAGCCCCGATCTTTTAATGCCTTTAGAAACGTTTTCCTTTGGTTTTCATCCATAGTAAACAATTTCTCTTCGTTCGTGTCAGTTGGACAGCTCATAAGAGTTCTCGACACATCATCGAACGCTCTTAACATACACTGGTTTTTACGGATAGTTCTGTTTTTAACACTGGTTCTGCTTTCGGGTGCTGCAGGCTTGCCCATTTTCGTATGAAGAATTTAGATTTTCGTTGCGAATTAGATTACTGGAAGAATTTTGCTTTCCCTTGAAAACCACATTTAGATGTTGAAATTCTATGGCAACGTGTATTTCAGTTGAACAAAAGTGAGTGGAACATACCGAAAACAAAAGTCCCACCGAGCCAATGTACAAAACCTAAAGTACCTACTATATTTATAATCTTATATATTTAAATGAGTAATTCTTACGATTTCGATCAAATTTTGTATTCAGACAGGGTTTTGCTTATTAAGTTTATCCATATAGGCGTCATTCCTGAAAAAAAAAACCCGCAATTTTACGAGTAACAGTCACAATTACTCTAAACCTTATTTTGGCCATAATTTCTCTTTTAATGGGCCAGTTTTAACAAACAAGCCAGGATATTAAAGGTCTCGTCATGGAAACAGCTCCAACAATTAGGATAAGCATTTATATTTAGCTAACATTTTGCTTTTCAAGTTTATCTAAATAAGTATCTTCTCCCAAAAATCACGATTAATCAAAAGGAAAAGAAAGAAAATCCGAGCGAAGCTCGGTCACCCAGGTACTGTAACATAATAGAATGATCGCATTGCATCTGTAATATTCACTACACAAATAAGATGCAACGTCTAATTTTTGTAATTGTTGTTGTTGTTGTTTGGGGTTTATGGACGCACTATCACATCCCGGGTAGGAGTAATCGATGTCTGCGTCGAATCAAAATGAGTAGGAGCTCTGATGTAAACGTTGCATCACTAAAGGAGGGTCGGATCACAGTTCATAGTTTCATTTTGCAGTTAACGAGATGGCGAAGTAGTAGCCGTGGCAAATGGTTATCAGTAGTATACACCAAAGATGAGATATTCCATGGGCCATTGCCATAACGTTGGGCTAGTGTGCTGATAAATTGCGAGACAGAAAGTGTATGTAAGGGGCAATTTAAAAAAAAAATAACAACAACAACAACAATAATAATAATAATAATAATAATAATAATAATAATAATAATAATAATAATAATAATAATAATAATAATAATAATAATAATAATAATAATAATAATAATAATAATAATAATAATAATAATAATAATAATAATAATAATAATAATAATAATAATAATAATAATAATAATAATAATAATAATAATAATAATAATAATAATAATAATAATAATAATAATAATAATATTGTCAATAACTGCAGGATAATTCTGTTTAAAAGAAAATTGCACAATCGGGCTCGGGTCGGGCCCGGGCCATGGCCTATAGACTATTCTCGGGCTCGGGCCGGGCCCGGGCCATGGCCTATAGACTATTCTCGGGCTGGGGCCGGACCCGGGCTTGATTGGTACCGGGCCGGGCCGGGCCGGGCCGGGCCTAAGAAAGTCGGCCCGTGCAGACCTCTAACACACACACACACGGATTTAATGCTTTTTTTGGATTCAGGGGACCTCAAAACTTATATTTCCGGTGAAATCTCGACATCGAGTTTTTGAGTGGAATACAATACTTACTCTACTACGTAGTAGAGAAAGTAAAAATGCGTTTTTCTGTTATTCCTGTTTGGTAATGAATGCTGGTGATCCTGCATACCGCATGTTTAGGAATTAAAATAGGGGGCATTTAATGAACCGCTTTATATGGTTGTTTTCTTTTCACATATTTTCTGGTGAAATTCGGAATGAACTGTCATGTAAAGCGTGCTGATTCTGAAAATATATTATGCCGCCCTCCTAAATTGGCAAGTCACCAACTCCCACTGGTGCACAGATCTACTCTCTGAGGAATAGTCTAAATTGTTGCGTGGCTATTTTTACTTTCTCTACTGGTAAGTAGGGGAGGTATTGTATTCCACCCAAAAATTCGATGTCAAGATTTCACCGGAAATACATGTTTTGAGACCCCCTGAATCCAAAAAAAAGCATTTTTAGAAAAAGGTCCGTGTTTGTGTGTCTGTGGATGTCTGTCAGTCTGTCTGTGGACAGCATAACTCAAAAACTAAAACTCGGTTAGAAACCAAAGTTGATATTTAAGTTTAATGTCTTTCAAGGATGCGACACGAAGATTTTGAAGAAAATAGCCCCACCCTAAACTACCCTTTACATGGAAAATTTTGATTTTCTTGAAAATGACTCAAACGATTTTGATTAAAATGTCATATGTTTGAGATATTTTTATGACAAATGAAATGTATATCTTGAATTTTCTGGCTATAGCCCCTGTAGTTGTATTTACTCTGGACGACTTTTGCATAACTGGTAAACCGTTAGATAGACCAAGTCATACTGTACAAAAAAATGTAGATCTTGCTAAAATACACAATTTATGACCGAATAAATTTTCTTGTAGGGTGAACCATTTCGGAGATATTCCTTGTTATGTGTGTGAGTTTCGGAAAACTTAGAACTTTAGCGAAATGCAACAACGTCGTTCATTTTTGTATATGTTAATCGTGCAAAGAGAACGGAATCTCAAAGGTCAAAAAGATTTGACTGTCGCACAAAGCCTTCAGTATTCTTATATCTCCCTTGCACCTACAAGGACATAAGCAGTAAGATAATTTATACGAATGTTTATCTTAACTATCATGGAGATATGGGAATAAGAGTTTGTTAGAATGGTTAGTACAAGAGTAGAGAAAGTCATGTGAGTGCAACACATCAGATTTTTAGGATTCAAATGTGCCAGCCGTTACTGTTTCCATTCTTGCCTGCCGCAATTTTTTTTCTTTTGAAATGGAAAATGAACAAATGTGTTTAATTAGCCTAGACAAGCCTGACGAAGCTTACTCTGAAGGTGCGAGCAGAGCAGTCCCTCTCCTTAAATGCAGAGCTTATATACACGCACATTAGAAGTAAACGGCTTTCCCTTTGTTTTTCCCTTGTGCTCTGCCTTCGTGGTCACAAAGGGAGGGGAAATATGGGAATGTTCTTCACATATGGTGAGTGAAGTTCGTCATCGTGATGAAGAATTAACATAAAGTCACAGTTTAGAGTCAAGAGTTAATGGATCGAAATGAACAAACTAGTAACGTGCAATATGCACCCACAACTGTATCATGTTCTGTTCAATATACCATTAAACATTTTATTTGCTGGTAGTTAGTTCTTTTATGACCAATTATATCATATTTCATACCATTAAACACTTTCCTATGATAAGCAATATGTTAAATTCATTTTCTTTCGACACGTTAAGCCTTATCGTCACATAGCATATTTGCATGGTATTACTGCATAAATAAGTATAAGGGACTCTAACCGTTCTGAGTGATCAAATTTGGTAAAATAATTACTTTCGTTTCTATTTCCGAAATATTTTAACCTCCATACATATCGAGATGTTCCAACACAGGCATCAGTGAAATCGACTCAACTGGACCACTCTAGTGGTACACGTTCTTGCCTCACTCCACCAGCCATCCCACCCTCCCTCCTGCACTGCTCTTCAGGTTCCGACGCGTCTCATTCAGTGGCGAGTGTGACTGTTTCATAAGAGTGGTGGAGAAAATTTGTTGTCAGTTACAAAAACAGGAAAGTTTGGTGTTCAGTATGCGGATTACAATTTACAAATATAAAGCGTTACAATATCAAACGCCATTTTGATCAGAGGCATAAACCAAACTTTGGTGATCTTACAGATATTTACAATTTCAAATAGTATTTTCTGAATACTCGTATTTGTTAACACTTAAAAAGGACGGTATGATTCCCCTTTTAGGGGTTCACTTTATTATTAGTTTACTTCATATAAACTATTGTATTTCGTGTTTCAAAGTTTGAACATAATATTGAGTTTAAAAACAAAAGAAGTTATGTTGATCAAATAGTTTTAAAATAATTGAAGGCTAATTAGCAATGGAATTTGACCGCTTTATTTATTGTGATAGAAAAACAATCTAGTATGTTAATTATAAGGCAGCGTAAGAATATTAGGTGCATAAGATAAAAGAAGGTTATAAACCTGAGGATCATGTAATATGCCTAACCGCAGCAGGTGGCTGTAATAATTATTTTAAGCAAAATAAATGTAATATAAACAAAATAGTTAATAACAGCGTAGAAATGATTAGTACCTCGCAGGTGGAGCGAAACTACCACTGCGCTTGTTGTATAAAAACAACCTTCACCAATCGGCAAGATAATGTGCGGTGAGTGCGGCAAGTTCAATCGCTACCTCTCCTCTCGCGTCCATGCCTGCTCTAGCATGAAGACATAATCATCCTTATGTGCATTGTAAGCTAATGTAAAGATTAACAGTGCATGACGGAAGTAAATTTTTTAACGTGCTAGTAGTCTTCGATATTTGTAGAGATGTGCTTTTGAATGTGTTTATTTAAGAGAAAATATTAGGTGTTCCTTTCTGGAGGTGTGAATGACATTTGCGGAGGGTGTATTCCCTGTTTTATCTAAAGCAATTGTAATTAATATCTTCTGAAGCTTTTACTACTAATGCTTCAATTGTATATGATAATATTATATGTATAATAGCATATATGGCACAGATGGCATAAACAATGCAGTTCTTGTTAAAGCACAAAGGCACCAAAGAGCGTAGCACTTTAGCGTGTTCAGCTACTACTGAGTATAGAAATTGTCTGTGGATGATTAGGCTTACATTGGTAAGCAAAGAGCTCACAGCTGGCATCGTTGTTACTTCTGCTTCATTATTTAATCAAAACAAGACTTTCAAACAGATTGGGTTTTAACCTCCAGTTTACAGGGCAGACATCTATTGCACCACAAGTCAGAGGTTGACTATGAAGTTAATGCTAATGATCTATAATACCTATTAGGTATATCGTATTTTAAATGTATTACAACAGTAAATCATCTCAGTATTCAATCCTCCATCATGTATGGACGTGAAACTAAACAACAGTATTTAATGTCTATCAACGGGAACGTGTATGAACTATTAATCATTTTAATCGTTTCATTTTTGTCGTTAATAAAAGCAACGTAAGGAGCATGCACAATGAACACAGCGATACTCGTGTTTGTTCTGGATAATGTTTTTTCCTAAATAAACGTAAATGAATATCTAGAAACAAAAGCAAAATGGTTTAACTTTTGGTAATGGTGCTATGAACCTTCCGCCTTGCAAAGAAATTTGTTAATAATGAAAATCACTAAATATATGAATAGAGCGCATGCTGCTCAACCCATAAAAAGTGGAAGTCGTTGCCGTTGCTACCGTAGGAGTCGAAAGTACTGATTGTCGGTGGTTCAAACTTCGCTTCTAGCATGCTTATTTTCTGACATGGAAAATTAACCAGCCTCTTTAATTCTCGAGCACTTTTTATCAGGAATGGAAAATCGGATGAAGGCACACGTCTAAAAATTGAGTAATGGGCACATGGCAACTTAGTGTAGTGCTTGGATATTGTCACCGCGCCCGCCGCATCTAATTGCCGACAACAGCAGTGTCACCCATCGCATTATTGTCGGCACTACCGCAAAGGAGCCGAAGGAAAGAGACAGAGAATGGCCGCATTGTTGGGGCGCTTGCCGAAAGAGAGAAAAGGATAGATTCTTCTGGAGTCTTCTACTTTGTATCTCGCCGCAATAAGTGAACGTTCCTGAAGCTTCCAGAATAGTGCCTGGGAGATATAAATAGCGGTAAAGTGTGAGAAGAGGAGTCAGACGTATGTGAAGGTTGAGTAGTCGTGCCGACGGAGACGGACAGACGACGTGAAGAGTTGTGCCGACGGAGAAGAGTTAGTACTTGTGTTACGAGTTCGGAGCCGTGCTGTTGGAGAATGGGAAAAGACTTTCTTGCTGTTGCAACGAGTGTACAAAGTTACTGTTTACGGAAATAAAAGTGTTTCTTTATCTAGACTACATCTGTCGTCTTTACTTTACATCCACCAAAAGTTACACTGGTGTCAGAAGTGGGATTCGTCGAATTGCTTCTAGTTTCGTTACATCGTCGTTAGAAGTTGCAACGTTAGAACCAAGATGGAGGGAGATTCGGAAACCAGGATGATGGCAATGATGAAAGAATTATTCGCCGAAATGAAGACGGCAAACGACAACCTCGTTGCCGAAATGAAGAGAAGAAACAACCTCGCTGCCGAGCTGAAAGAGATGAAGACGGCAAACGACAACCTCGCTGCCAAAATGGAAACGTCAAACGACAACCTCGCTGCCAAAATGGAAACGTCAAACAACCTCGCTGCCGAGCTGAAAGAGATGAAGACGGAGCTATCGGCGAGAATTGATGGCGAACTGATTGGCGTGAGGGAAGACGTGGAAGAACTCGGCGAAAAGGTGGTAGACCTCTGCCAGCACCTGGACGTCGTGGAGGACGACGGGGAACGTCTTGGCGCCCTGGTAGTAAGAATTGACGAGAGCGTCAAAGTACTGGATGCCAGGGGCAGACGGAATAGCGCGGAGCCGGGGAGGGAGCACCTAGTGGCCGAGGCGACAGTTGCGCCCGTTTCAGATGATGTGAGGGAAGACGTGAAACAACTCGGCGAACTGATTGGCGTGACGGAAGACGTGGAACAACTCGGCGAACTGATTGGCATGACGGAAGACGTGGAACAACTCGGCGAACTGTCTGGCGTGACGGAAGACGTGGAACAACTCGGCGAACTGATTGGCGTGACGGAAGACGTGGAAGAACTCGGCGAACTGACTGGCGGGACGGAAGACGTGGAAGAACTCGGCGAAAAGGTGGAAGACCTCTGCCAGCATGTGGACGTCGTGGAGGACGACGGGGAACGTCTTGGCGCCCTGGTGGTAGGAGTTGACGAGAGTGTCAAAGTACTGGATGCCAGGGGCAGACGGAATAGCGCGGACCCGGGGAGGAAGCACCTAGTGGCCGAGGCGACAGTTGCGCCCGTTTCCGATAACGAAAGTGTACGTCTCGGGGAAGACAAAGGGGCAGTTCAGGGACGTCGTCGAGGATCCTCTGGAGGAGTGTGTCGGGTACGTAACCAACCAGGATATGACGTGGAGGACCATCAGCAGGGAAGCGCACAAGCAAACGAGCAACACGCGAGAACCGACTTGG
>CM060964.1:275279887-275369887 GCA_030765045.1 Tenodera sinensis | reverse complement strand
CTCGTGAGCCTTCTCACGTATACGTACCTTCCTAGTTAAACCTTCCGCACATAAAGGTTGCCCTCGAGCCTAACTGAATGTCTGGAAACATGCTAACCTTGTTTCCTATTAGTAAGGTTTGAAAATAAGAACCGCATCACTTCCACTAAGTGAACACTATCGAACCAATTGATGATATAAACGGCATCCTTACCTTTTGCTTAGCGCATAACTTGGCTTTATTATACTTTTTATGCGCCAATATTGCGGGCAGGAGGTTAGATTCGGATATGCATAGGCGTCTTACATATTAAAAAAAAAAACAAAAAAACAAAAAAAAACATAAATTGTATAACATGTAAAGATCCTTCATACATGAAAAATGCAGAATTAACAGGATGTTTTTTATAATAGCGCCAAATCAATATCATCTTACAACCTTTGAAGCAAACTTTATTTTTCTTCCTTTTATCTTAGCTCAAAGCAAACGCATTAGGTTTAGACGCTAGAAATTAATCAATTTACAACACAGAAGAAGGATAAATTGCTTTGAAAATGACGATGCGGAATTGTTTTGTAACATTTTAAAATGTATTTTCCCATGGTAGCCGGATTATCAGCGTACGGAGTAATTAAACCTATAATTGTGATTTTATTATGCCATGCTTGGCGTACAAATCTTTATGTGATTGGATGAAATCAAACTGTATGGATTATAATAGGAATTAGCGGTAAGTAACCCTTATCTATATATAAATAATATGGAGTTAGCTTCATAAAAAATTAAGGTTACGCTCTTGTAAAGGTTTAAACGATTGCTGAGAATAATTTAAACATTGAAAGCTGAATTCAGCTATGTTTCACGGAAAATTTACTAATTCGGTTTTGATATTGTCATAAGGTACATTTCATTTGTTAACCTACGTAGTCGTTTTCGTTTTGTAAAGAAAAACGTGCTTTCTTCTGTTTGTTTATTCTTTGTTCAAAGGTCAAAACCGGAAGCCATTTTGGGATTGAGCAAGTGTTGTCAAAATAACGTTGATGCTGGGGTAGATTTGGTTATTATCAACAAGCTGAGGGTAAAAACAGAAGCAATGGATAACGACTATGAAGGTAAACTCTTTGTTGGGGGATTGAGGTGGGAAACTACACAAGAAAACCTACAGAGGTATTTTTCACGTTATGGTGAGGTCATAGATTGCGTTGTTATGAAAAACAGCGAATCAGGCAGATCAAGAGGATTTGGCTATGTGACATTTTCAGACCCAGCCAATGTATCATTGGTTTTACAAAATTGTCCACACAGACTGGACGGTAGAACGATTGACCCCAAGCCCTGTACCCCTAGGAGTTCACAAAAACCAAAGAGACGCTACCTAAATGTATTTTTGGGTGGCCTTCCCTCCAACGTTACAGAAACAGACCTCCGTACTTATTTCACTCGGTTTGGAAAAGTAATGGAAGTTGTAATAATGTATGACCAAGAAAAGAAGAAATCGAGAGGATTTGGATTTTTGTCCTTCGAGGACGATGAAGCAGTGGATCGATGTGTAGCGGAGCACTTCATCAACCTGAACGGCAAACAGATAGAAGTCGAGAAAGCAAAACCACGCGACTCCGGCAAAATGGGGGATGGACCTCCAAGCCAGTGGGGTCCTCCACAAGGGGGACCTCCCATGGGGATGGGAGGTGGTATGGGAATGGGTGGACCAAATGGACAAATGGATGGTCCTATGGGACCAATGGGCCCACCAGGCAACATGATGCAGGGGTATCAGGGCTGGGGTACACCCCCACAGACAACAGGTTATCCAGGTTATGGCACTCCGTCCGGGCCAGGTGGATATCAGGGCTGGGGAGCGCCTCCAGGTCCACAAGGACAACAGATGCCACCTCCACAATGGGGTTCAAATTATGGTGGACCTCCACTGCAACAAGGCTATGGATCTTACGGGCCACAAGCAGGCTATGGAGGAAACTGGAACTGGAATATGCCACAGAATGGACCACCAGCACCTGCAGGACCTCCTGGACCAACACAAGGACATCCTGGTCCACAAGCACCTAGTCCTGGAGCAGCAGCACTGGCGGGGCCCACTGCACCTGGAAACACAGCAGAAGGACAGGCTCCAAGTTTCCACCCTTATTGGTGTATGTAAGTTGCATCGAACCAGGAAGTGGGCCAAGACCAGAGACCATTTTGTATAGATTAAGAAAGTGTATGCACGTATGTTAAGAAGAGACAGAAATAAATAATTACTTTTTAAGTTCTGAGCTTAAAAACTACGGAAGAAGCTGCTTTCCAGTGTTAAAAAGCTTCAAAGTTATGTTTATTTCTTTTTGTTTGTTCAGTTTGAGTATCTTTAGATAAAAATAGCTTTTACATGTGTGTGTGAATTAGAATAACCATCACTACTAATGATAATCCCATATAGGGAACCATATCTTGAAAATTCTAGGTGGAACCTATTTTTATTTTTGATTTCAATATTTGTACTTTTCCCTTCCTTGAACATTTGTTTCTCTAGCAATTGTTTTTAGAGTTGGAAATGACCATAACAGAACAGTAAGATGTCTAATCGTTTGTGTTCTGTTTATGGGAGACATTCAATGGGCATTGTCTAGTGCATAAATGTTTCCCCTAGTTATGAATCAAATTCCAAATCTCTTATTGCCATTTTCATTTTCTGCAATTCATTTCGTTAGCATTAATGTAAATTACTTTTTTCTCTTCATACAGTAAAGAGAATGGAGACTGTTTTATTGTTTAACCTTGTGAGGTTCTGGCTGGTGTGAAGACAGGAATAGCTAGAAAATAAGACGGGAAATTGTGAAAGAAATAATATTTGTCCACTGAACTGTAGTTGTCTATTTTGTACCGGCTTGTCACTTACCTGCACCCTTGACTGGTTATACGTCCGAGTGATGCATTTAGGCAATACTGTGAGAGCTTTCTGTGTTTTGTAATCTAGCTGGTTTTGTGAAGTAAAACATGTTTACATTTTACAGTCCTTGAATTCTCATTTATGTAATCTGTAAGTATACCATAAATATACTCCTTTCTTCCATTTATATATTTCTGCATATTGTGGTACAAATACTTCACATGTTGCTAATAAGGAAGACAGCTCATCATAAATACAAGTTCCCAAACAGGATTATACAAAGAATTTTAATACAAAATTCATGATATTTGAGTAACATTGTGCTAGAGTGAAGTTTCTATTTTTGTGTAATTTCTGAGTGTTGATATGTTGAATGGACAGTGAGACTGGACATTGAAATATACAAAGACATTTTGTGTTTAGAGCACAAGTGCATAGTTTACTGAGCTTGATGCACATGAGATGGTTGGGATAGTGCCATAGATGCACATGGGCACACATGCTACTCATATTTATATTTTTTAAAATCAGTATGGGCAGCAGCTATGTGATACTGCAAGCGTTGCACCTTCGTTTTCCTTTCTTGTACTTCCACTCATTTTCTTCGTCCAGTTTTTTTCGTAATGCATCTGGAAAAATACACAAATTATTAGTGCAATTAAAGTTTAGTATTTGAGTTAAAATGTATAAATAAAATTGTTTTGCAAGTTATGTTTACATGTTTAAAGCATTCCTAAGCAAAATAAGAATTATTTTGTAATACTTAGAGTTCATAATTGTAGTTATTAAGCCTTTTAGTTTTTGTGAAAGTCTAAAAGGCTGGAGCAGTGAACAATGTTATTTAGATTAAAAGAAGCACATTATACATAGGTTAATTCTGTAGTTACTCTTTTCTTTAAAGCTTTTAAAAATGAATCTTTTTTCATATTTACATTTGGTTTGACCATAGCATATTTCATATCATCCCGTATCATCAGTGGTCATTGTGAGACTTGTACATGATACATTAAGAACAAGGGACCTCAAAAAGCGCACTGCTCAAATGAGTTCTTTTGACTTAATACATGGCGTTTGTGTACATGATGGCTCTGCTAATTTTATCCATGCTGAATTGCAGTATTTCCATTTACTGAAGTGAGCTGTAAAAATGTTAGAATGTCAATCAAAATATTTTGGAAAGGTTTCCATTAAATTGTATTGAAAATGTTGCAAACTGCAGTATGTTTTTCATTCATGTTCTCAATTTTGTAACTCTTTAACAGAAACATTAAATACACTTTTCTGCTAAAAAAAAAAAAGAATAACTTGCAGGCTTCAGAAATAGCCAAGATCATTAATATATTTTCTCAATATTATGAACTTGGGTTATCTACTTTGAGTAAAGAAAGTTTACAACAAAATTATGCAAATTCATTAGCAGAAAAGTGCCCACAAGAAGCTGTAGAAAGAAAACATTTGTTTTATAAACCTGAAGATTCAGGCGACAAATATTTGACTGAAAATCTGAGGATATGGTATCTTCGAAATTACGTCGATAATGTTTTTCACTTTATAAGGAACCTCCAAGGGAATGCAAACACAAACGAAACCAATACTCCTAACCGGATAAATATGACAAAAGAATTCAGGAAGTACTCGGTGATGGACTTATTGAAAAAATATTTTTTCAAGGATATCTCAACAAGCTTTGAAAGCCTAACACTTTTAGTGTTGTTTTTATTTATATGGATACGTCATTGGATTAAATCCCAAGAAAATGTATTTGATGACCTTTTCGAGTACTGCCTTGCCGACATGACAGAGATAGCGACAGCAGCGATGGACGAAGACGATCGTTTGAGAAACGAATTGGAAAGAGTGAGTCGTGAAACTAGTGATTACTTAACAAACCTGACAAGTGAAATTGATAAAGCTCGGGAAGAAATGCGCCTCAAGTGTGAGGATGAGAAACATCTATTTTGGGAGCTGTGTCTTAATATGGAGAACGAAACAAAGACCATTTTGAATGACATAGTTTCTACACAGCATAAAATAACACAGCTGTTGTACCAAGAAGAAAAAACAGCAGATTCTCTAGTTAATGATCTCCAACAACTTAAAAGCTTCATACGCACAATTGGGGGCTTAATAATAGGCCAGCAAGAGCAGATATTAACAACTTTAAGAGAAGTGGCCACCTCTTTGGGACCGGATGAACATAGCCAGGTTTTGCTTAAAGAAATACTAGTCTTAATAAATAGGATGCAATATACTCAGAATATCCTCAGAGAGTGCAGGCTCTTAAATTCAGATTAGCTTAAATAGATTACTTCTACAGAATAGAAATCAATAAATTGTTGGATTTGAGGTAAATACTATAAAATGTGGTGCTTGAAAATGGACCGGGGCTTTTCAAGACAGTGATGCGGATATTATGTTAATTCACAAACCACTTGAGGCTCAAAGACTCAGATTCCTAACACAAGATTTAAAACATTTCCGTTATTGGCTATATTACACACACACACAACAACACAGTCTGTAATAAAGGCCTGCTGTTTGGTGCCATAATTTAATCTTGTCTTGCTAAATCAGAAGTATGAAAATCAAACACATAAAATTATTATCTAAACGGATTAATTATTTTTAAACTTGTTTTAGACCTGATAGGCTACTGAGATCATCCATGAAACGACAGAGCCAGTGTGCGCTTAGAGCATCGGAAAGAGCATTGACATCTGGTGAGTACACTTGAGCGTGGGAAAACTTAGAACTGTTGTTTATTTACTTATAAAAGTAGCATGTAGGTAACCAATTGCAGTATTCACTACACAAATACAATTATATTCATATAGTTCAAGAATGCAGGACAAATATTTACAGAAAATGAAATGAATTTTATGTTTTACATTCATTGACTTTCTCTGTCCAATCTAGTTTATTACATTCTTTGCTACGAATGGTAAATAGGGGAAGTACTTACTGTATTCCACCAAAAATTCGATTCAATTTCAACGGAAAAATATGCTTTGAGAACACCGAACACTCAAAAACTGGCATCTTTAGAAAAACGCCCATGTCTGTTTGTGTGTGTGCGTGCGTGCGTGTGTACGTGGGTGCATGAGTGCGTGTGTGTATGTGTGTGTGTGTCTTATCTGTCGGCCTGTTTGTCTGCCTGCCTGCCTGTCTGTGTGTCTTTGAACAGGATAACCAAAAAATCTGATGTATTGCACTCACATGACTTTCTCTACTCTTGTACTAACAATTCTTACAAACTCTTATTCTTCTGTCTTCTTCATGTTAGATGAGATAGACATTTTCAGAAATTATCTTATTGCTGGTTTTCTTGCACGTGCAACGGGAATGGGGGAATACAGTAAGCTTTGAGCGGTAATCAAATCTTTTAAAGCTTTCAAGTTTGGTTCTCTTTGCATGTTAACATATAGAAAATGAATAGCGATATTCCATTTGACAGAAGTATAAGTTCTCCAAAACTTACACAAGTAATAAAGAATATCTCCGAAATGGTTCATTCTATAAAAAATTTATGTACACATAAATTGTGTTTTAGCAAGATCTACATTTTTTGTACCAGTTATGCAAAATTCATCCAGAGTAAATAGGACTTCGTGGGAAAATTCAAGATATACGTTTCATTTATCATAAAAATATCTTAAACATATGGCATTTGAATCAAAATCGTTAAAGCCATTTTCAAGAAAATCAAACTTCTCTAAACATTTTCCATGCATGCGACTTTAGGTAATATGTATAAGAAAATCTCCACACTGCAAACTATCCTTTGCATGGGACAGTTTTGGTTTTCTCAAAAATGGCTCTAAGCGATTTTGATAAAGATACCTCATATTTTAAAGTATCCTCATGACAAATGAACTGTATATCTTGAATTTTCCGGGAAAGTCCTCTGAAGTGCTGTTCAGTCTGTATGAGTTAGAGTTAGAGAAAAGCTCACTGCACTAAAACTGCAGATGTCGTGAAAGGGCACAGTTGTGTCAAATAGGTACATCTTTTTTGGAGTTAATTATGTGCAACATATTCGTTGCTTTTCTTTTTCTTTTTATCATTTTTTTTATTCTTTTTTTTTTTTATTTATTATTATTTTTTTTTTATTTTCTGATATTTCACCTTTTCTAAACAGCGAAGTCGTTATTTTTCTTTTTGCTCCTGGTCAGGTAAAGAGAATGGTCTTTTAGAGTCAGCACATAGCCACCAGCTTTTATCCTCTGCTTGCACTTAAGCCTACTGTATTCCCCCATTGTCCTTGTACCTACAAAGAAAATATACAACAAAATGTTTAATACAAGCCTATATCTCTTTTAAAATGAAACAAAAGAATAAGCTTTCATAAGAATATTCTGTTCAGCAATATGTCACATGAATGAAGCACAAGAAGTTTTGTACAGCTTCTGCACGCTATTCTTAGAACGCTTATATTCCCGTCGACCTCATGTTATCCGAGTTGAAGCAATGCAGAAAGTCTTGTGTCACTTGATGCTGTAGGGAGAGCGTACATGGAAACAAGTGCATACACCCGCTGGGAAAGTTGGTAAAATGCCAGCTCAAAATGTAGGGACGTCGTACATGGAACCAAATGTACACGACTGCTGATAAAAATTGGCAGAATACCTCTAAAAATATTTACGGAATATATTGAGCCAAGTGTAAACGCCCGCTGAGAAGTTTGGTAAAATTCTACCTGAAGCAGTAAGGACACCATATATGGAACCAAGTGTACACGCCCGATGAGAAGCTTAGTAAAATGCTACCTCAAGCAGTAGGGACAGCATATACGGAATAAAGTCAACGCGCCCGCTGTGAAGCTTAGTAAAATGCTACCTGAAGCTGTAGGGACAGCATATATGGAACAAAGTGTACAAGCCAGCTGCGAAGTTTAGTAAAATGCTACCTGAAGCAGTAGGGACAGCATATATGGAACAAAGTGTACAAGCCAGCTGTGAAGTTTAGCAAACTGCTACGTGAAGCTGTACAGACGGCATATATTGAACAAAGTGTACCCGCCCGCTCTGAAGTTTAGCAAACCGCTACCTGAAGCTGTACATACAGCATATATGGAACAAAGTGTACACGCCCGCTGTGAAGTTTAGCAAACTGCTACATGAAGCTGTAAGGACAGCATATATGGAACAAAGTGTACACGCCCGCTGTGAAGTTTAGCAAACTGCTACATGAAGCTGTAAGGAAAGCATATATGGAACAAAGTGTACACGCCTGCTGTGAAGTTTAGCAAACTGCTACATGAAGCTGTAAGGACAGCATATATGGAACAAAGTGTACACGCCTGCTGTGAAGTTTAGCAAACTGCTACATGAAGCTGTAAGGAAAGCATATATGGAACAAAGTGTACACGCCTGCTGTGAAGTTTAGTAAACTGCTACATGAAGCTGTAAGGAAAGCATATATGGAACAAAGTGTACACGCCTGCTGTGAAGTTTAGCAAACTGCTACATGAAGCTGTAAGGACAGCATATATGGAACAAAGTGTACACGCCTGCTGTGAAGTTTAGCAAACTGCTACATGAAGCTGTAAGGACAGCATATATGGAACAAAGTGTACACGCCTGCTGTGAAGTTTAGCAAACTGCTACATGAAGCTGTAAGGAAAGCATATATGGAACAAAGTGTACACGCCTGCTGTGAAGTTTAGTAAACTGCTACATGAAGCTGTAAGGAAAGCATATATGGAACAAAGTGTACACGCCTGCTGTGAAGTTTAGTAAACTGCTACATGAAGCTGTAAGGACAGCATATATGGAACAAAGTGTACCCGCCCGCTGTGAAGTTTAGTAAACTGCTACATGAAGCTGTAAGGAAAGCATATATGGAACAAAGTGTACCCGCCCGCTGTGAAGTTTAGTAAACTGCTACCTGAAGCTGTACAGATGGCATATATGGAACAAAGTGTACACGCCTGCTGTGAAGTTTAGCAAACCGCTACCTGAAGCTGTAGGGACAGCATATATGGAACAAAGTGTACACGCCTGCTGTGAAGTTTAGCAAACCGCTACCTGAAGCTGTACAGATGGCATATATGGAACAAAGTGTACACGCCTGCTGTGAAGTTTAGCAAACTGCTACCTGAAGCTGTAAGGACAGCATATATGGAACAAAGTGTACACGCCTGCTGTGAAGTTTAGCAAACCGCTACCTGAAGCTGTAGCGACGGCATGTATGGAACAAAGTGTCCCCGCCCGCTGTGAAGTTTAGTAAACTGCTACCTGAAGCTGTAAGGACAGCATATATGGAACAAAGTGTACACGCCTGCTGTGAAGTTTAGCAAACCGCTACCTGAAGCTGTACAGACGGCATATATGGAACAAAGTGTACCCGCCTGCTGTGAAGTTTGGTAAACTGCTACCTGAAGCTGTACAGATGGCATATATAGAACAAAGTGTACACGCCTGCTGTGAAGTTTAGTAAACTGCTACATGAAGCTGTACAGACGGCATATATGGAACAAAGTGTACCCGCCTGCTGTGAAGTTTGGTAAACTGCTACATGAAGCTGTACAGACGGCATATATAGAACAAAGTGTACACGCCTGCTGTGAAGTTTAGTAAACTGCTACGTGAAGCTGTAAGGAAAGCATATATAGAACAAAGTGTACACGCCTGCTGTGAAGTTTAGTAAACTGCTACGTGAAGCTGTAAGGACGGCATATATGGAACAAAGTGTTCACGCACGCTGTGAAGTTTAGTAAACTGCTACCTGAAGCTGTACAGATGGCATATATGGAACAAAGTGTACACGCCTGCTGTGAAGTTTAGTAAACTGCTACCTGAAGCTGTACAGATGGCATATATGGAACAAAGTGTACACGCCTGCTGTGAAGTTTAGTAAACTGCTACCTGAAGCTGTACAGATGGCATATATGGAACAAAGTGTACACGCCTGCTGTGAAGTTTAGTAAACTGCTACCTGAAGCTGTACAGATGGCATATATGGAACAAAGTGTACACGCCTGCTGTGAAGTTTAGTAAACTGCTACCTGAAGCTGTACAGATGGCATATATGGAACAAAGTGTACACGCCTGCTGTAAAGTTTATTAAACTGCTACCTGAAGCTGTACAGATGGCATATATGGAACAAAGTGTACACGCCTGCTGTGAAGTTTAGCAAACTGCTACCTGAAGCTGTACAGATGGCATATATGGAACAAAGTGTACACGCCTGCTGTGAAGTTTAGTAAACTGCTACCTGAAGCTGTACAGATGGCATATATGGAACAAAGTGTACACGCCTGCTGTGAAGTTTAGTAAACTGCTACGTGAAGGTGTACAGACGGCATATATAGAACAAAGTGTACACGCCTGCTGTGAAGTTTAGTAAACTGCTACGTGAAGCTGTAAGGAAAGCATATATGGAACAAAGTGTACACGCCCGCTGTGAAGTTTAGTAAACTGCTACGTGAAGCTGTACAGATGGCATATATGGAACAAAGTGTACACGCCTGCTGTGAAGTTTAGTAAACTGCTACGTGAAGCTGTAAGGAAAGCATATATGGAACAAAGTGTACACGCCTGCTGTGAACTTTAGCAAACTGCTACGTGAAGCTGTACAGATGGCATATATGGAACAAAGTGTACACGCCTGCTGTGAAGTTTAGTAAACTGCTACCTGAAGCTGTACAGATGGCATATATGGAACAAAGTGTACACGCCTGCTGTGAAGTTTAGTAAACTGCTACGTGAAGCTGTAAGGAAAGCATATATGGAACAAAGTGTACACGCCTGCTGTGAAGTTTAGTAAACTGCTACGTGAAGCTGTAAGGAAAGCATATATGGAACAAAGTGTACACGCCTGCTGTGAAGTTTAGTAAACTGCTACGTGAAGCTGTAAGGAAAGCATATATGGAACAAAGTGTACACGCCTGCTGTGAAGTTTAGTAAACTGCTACGTGAAGCTGTACAGACGGCATATATGGAACAAAGTGTACACGCCTGCTGTGAAGTTTAGTAAACTGCTACGTGAAGGTGTACAGACGGCATATATGGAACAAAGTGTACACGCCTGCTGTGAAGTTTAGTAAACTGCTACGTGAAGCTGTACAGACGGCATATATGGAACAAAGTGTACACGCCTGCTGTGAAGTTTAGTAAACTGCTACGTGAAGGTGTACAGACGGCATATATGGAACAAAGTGTACACGCCTGCTGTGAAGTTTAGCAAACTGCTACCTGAAGCTGTAAGGACAGCATATATGGAACAAAGTGTACACGCCCGCTGTGAAGTTTAGCAAACTGCTACCTGAAGCTGTAAGGACAGCATATATGGAACAAAGTGTACACGCCTGTTGTGAAGTTTAGTAAACTGCTACATGAAGGTGTACAGACGGCATATATGGAACAAAGTGTACACGCCTGCTGTGAAGTTTAGTAAACTGCTACCTGAAGCTGTAAGGACAGCATATATGGAACAAAGTGTACACGCCCGCTGTGAAGTTTAGTAAACTGCTACCTGAAGCTGTAAGGACAGCATATATGGAACAAAGTGTACACGCCTGCTGTGAAGTTTAGTAAACTGCTACCTGAAGCTGTAAGGACAGCATATATGGAACAAAGTGTACACGCCCGCTGTGAAGTTTAGCAAACTGCTACCTGAAGCTGTAAGGACAGCATATATGGAACAAAGTGTACACGCCTGCTGTGAAGTTTAGTAAACTGCTACGTGAAGGTGTACAGACGGCATATATGGAACAAAGTGTACACGCCTGCTGTGAAGTTTAGTAAACTGCTACGTGAAGCTGTACAGACGGCATATATGGAACAAAGTGTACCCACCTGCTGTGAAGTTTAGTAAACTGCTACTGCTGTAGGCAGTCATCAAGTGTACACGCCCGATGAGACGATTTGTCAGAGTGCCATCTGAAGCTGTAGGCAGTGATCAAACGCCCGATGAGACGATTAGTTAGAGTGCCATCTGAAGCTGTAGGCAGTGACCAAGTGTACACGCCCGATGAGACGATTTCTCAGAGTGCCATCTGAAGCTGTAGGCAGTGATCAAACGTCCGATGAGACGATTTGTTAGAGTGCCACCTGAAGCTGTAGGCAGTGACCAAGTGTACACGCCCGATGAGACGATTTGTTAGTGCCATCTGAAGCTTTAGGCACTGATCAAATGTAGGCACCCAAAGAGACGATTTGTTACAGTGCCATCTGCAGCTGTAGGCAGTGATCAAATGTAGGCAACCAATGAGACGATTTGTTAGAGCGCCACCTGAAGCTGTAGGCAGCGATCAAACGCCCGATGAGACGATTTGTTAGAGTGCCACCTGAAGCTGTAGGCAGTGACGAAGTGTACACGCCCGATGAGACGGTTTGTTAGAGTGCCACCTGAAGTTGTAGGCAGTGAACAAGTGTACACGCCCGATGAGGCAATTTGTTAGAGTGCCACCTGAAGCTGTAGGCAGTGATCAAGATTAGTCGCCCGATGAGACGATTTGTTAGAGTGCCACCTGAAGCTGTTTGCAGTGATCAAACGCCCGATGAGACGATTTGTTAGTGCCCCCTGAAGCAGTTGGCGGTGATCAAGTGTGCACGTCCGATGAGACGATTTGTTAAAATGCCACCTGAAGCTGTAGGCAGTGATCAAACGCCCGATGAGACGATTTGTTAGTGTTCCACCTGAAGCTGTACGCAGTGTTCAAGTGTACACGCCCGATGAGACGATTTGTTAGAGTGCCACCTGAAGCTGTAGGCAGTGACCAAGTGTACACGCCCGATGAGAAGATTTGTTAGAGTGCCACCTGAAGCTGTAGGCAGTGATCAAATGCCCGGTGAGACGATTTGTTAGAATGCCACCTGAAGCTGTAGGCATTGATCAAGTGTACACGCCCGATGAGACAATTTGTTAGAGTGCAATCTGAAGCTGTAGGCAGTGATCAAGTGTGCACACCCGATGAGACGATTTGTTAGAGTGCCACCTGAAGCTGTAGGCATTGATCAAGTGTACACGCCCGATGAGACGATTTGTTAGTGTGCCACCTGAAGCTGTAGGCAGTGATGAAGTGTACACGCCCGATGAGACGACTTGTTAGAATGCCACCTGAAGGTGTAGGGAGTGATCAAACGCCCGATGAGACGATTTGTTAGAGTGCCACCTGAAGGTGTAGGGAGTGATGAAACGCCCGATGAGACGATTTGTTAGAGTGCCACCTGAAGGTGTAGGGAGTGATGAAACGCCCGATGAGACGATTTGTTAGAGTGCCACCTGAAGCTGTACGCAGTGATCAAGTGTACACGCCCGATGAGACGATTTGTTAGAGTGCCACCTGAAGCTGTAGGCATTGGTCAAGTATACACGCCCGATGAGAGGATTTGTTAGAGTGCCATCTGAAGCTGTAGGCAGTGATCAAGTGTGCACACCCGATGAGACGATTTGTTAGAATGCCACCTGAAGGTGTAGGGAGTGATCAAACGCCCGATGAGACGATTTGTTAGAGTGCCAGCTGAAGCTGTATGCAGTGATCAAGTGTGCACGCCCGATGAGACGACTTGTTAGAATGCCACCTGAAGGTGTAGGGAGTGATCAAACGCCCGATGAGACGATTTGTTAGAGTGCGACCTGAAGCTGTACTCAGTGATCAAGTGTACACGCCCGATGAGACGACTTGTTAGAATGCCACCTGAAGGTGTAGGGAGTGATCAAACGCCCGATGAGACGATTTGTTAGAGTGCCACCTGAAGCTGTACACAGTGATCAAGTGTACACGCCCGATGAGACGACTTGTTAGAATGCCACCTGAAGGTGTAGGGAGTGATCAAACGCCCGATGAGACGATTTGTTAGAGTGCCACCTGAAGCTGTACGCAGTGATCAAGTGTGCACGCCCGATGAGACGACTTGTTAGAATGCCACCTGAAGGTGTAGGGAGTGATCAAACGCCCGATGAGACGATTTGTTAGAGTGCCACCTAAAGCTGTACGCAGTGATCAAGTGTGCACGCCCGATGAGACGGCTTGTTAGAATGCCACCTGAGGGTGTAGGGAGTGATCAAACGCCCGATGAGACGATTTGTTAGAGTGCCACCTGAAGCTGTACACAGTGATCAAGTGTACACGCCCGATGAGACGACTTGTTAGAATGCCACCTGAAGGTGTAGGGAGTGATCAAACGCCCGATGAGACGATTTGTTAGAGTGCCACCTGAAGCTGTACGCAGTGATCAAGTGTGCACGCCCGATGAGACGACTTGTTAGAATGCCACCTGAAGGTGTAGGGAGTGATCAAACGCCCGATGAGACGATTTGTTAGAGTGCCACCTAAAGCTGTACGCAGTGATCAAGTGTACACGCCCGATGAGACGGCTTGTTAGAATGCCACCTGAGGGTGTAGGGAGTGATCAAACGCCCGATGAGACGATTTGTTAGAGTGCCACCTGAAGCTGTACGCAGTGATCAAGTGTGCACGCCCGATGAGACGACTTGTTAGAATGCCACCTGAAGGTGTAGGGAGTGATCAAACGCCCGATAAGACGATTTGTTAGAGTGCCACCTGAAGCTGTAGGCATTGGTCAAGTATACACGGCCGATGAGAGGATTTGTTAGAGTGCCATCTGAAGCTGTAGGCAGTGATCAAGTGTGCACACCCGATGAGACGTTTTTTTAGAGTGCCACCTGAAGCTGTAGGCAGTGATCAAGTGTACACGCCCGATGAGGCGATTTGTTAGAGTGCCACCTGAAGCTGTAGGCAGTGATCAAGAGTAGGCGCCCAATGAGACGATTTGTTAGAGTGCAACCTGAAGCTGTAGGCAGTGATCAAGTGTACACGCCCGATGAGACGATTTGTTAGAGTGCCACCTGAAGCTGTAGGCAGTGACCAAGTGTGCACGCCCGATGAGACGATTTGTTAGAGTGCCACCTGAAGCTGTAGGCAGTGATGAAGATTAGTCGCCCGATGAGACGATTTGTTAGAGTGCCACCTGAAGCTGTAGGCAGTGACCAAGTGTATATGCCCGATGAGACGATTTGTTAGGGTGCCACCTGAAGCTGTAGGGACGGTATATGTGGAACCAAGTCTACTTGCATATTCTTTATAATCTCTCAGGTAATACTTTGCATGTCTTGACTCAATCAATATGTGTTCTAGAAGCTTAAATACACACACACACACACACACACACACACACACACACACACACACACACACACACAGACACACACACACACACACACACACACACACACACACACACAGACATCTTAAAATAAGGATTTGAAAGCAACCTCCGCTTTTTTCATGATATTGATGCTGTTTTTAATGATATTGGCTGAGCTATGAGACTCGTTTTCTATCTACAAGGTCGTGGTAACGGATGGAATGAATATACACTTGGGTCCAACTTTAGTCACACTTTTTATTTGCACCTTCTTGTTCACAATTTTTAAATCACATCATAGTAAAAAGTCTTATGTTAGCGGATCAACTTCCCTAACGTCGCCAAAATTTAATTAAAGGTCTCTAAACACTTAATAAATTCACTTTTACTGTTTCATGACGCGTACACATAAAAATACGTCCACCTACTTCGGAGATACCGACGCTAGTGAACTACTTTTTGTCGTCGTTTTTGACATGACACACCGCCCTTTTTTCATTCATCCGCGGTATTCATCCGCGCAAATAGTTCTTTCTCATTATGGAAGTGATCCCAATTATTGTCTTCTACTCTTATTATGGAATACAAACAATTCTAATATTTATACACGTATATTAAAATCAAATATGGAAAGATTTATGATGTCTTTGTGCAAATTTAGTTGTTCATCACAATGAACCCTATCAGCATGCTTTCGTCATTCAAGTATCTCATACCAACACCAAAAAACTAATTACACTTTTAGCAAACATTTACATGAACTATTTTCTTTTGGGGTCTTCTAATATTCTGTCTCATATGCCCCTTGTTTTGTTTTTCAAGTTGTCGCCTATATTTACAATCTTGAAACACAATACAATCCTTCTCCTTACTCCTCTGATGCAATCACTTTGTACAATATTTTTTTCTTTTCTTTACAGTCTCCTTCGCTGTTTGTCTTTGTCTTTTGTTTTGGCACGACACAGCATGTCTTTATAAATTCCACATATTCAATTACTACACAATACATGTTCAGTTATTGTACATCACATATTCAGTTATTATACAATACATATTCAGTTATTGTACAACACATTCAGTTATTATACAACATATCCAGTTATTATACAATACATATTCAGTTATTGTACAACACATTCAGTTACTATACAACATATCCAGTTATTATACAATACATATTCAGTTATTGTACCACATATGTTCAGTTATTATACAACACCTATTCAGTTATTAAACAACATATCCAGTTTTTATACAATACATATTCAGTTATTGTACCACATATGTTCAGTTATTATACAACACCTACTCGGTTATTGTACATTTGACATTGACACAAATATAATTTAAGTGTATCATGGTTTATTATGTGACTTTTGACTTATTTTCTTTGTTATGAGGAGAGAAAAACAGGATACAAATTTTTGAGCTAATGATTATGATCATATTTATGGCAATATTTTATTCAGTTCTTTGCCTTCTTTGTCTTGTAAGCTTATTATGTATAGGCAGGTTATTGAGTCGGTTCTTAAACTCTGATGTTACTAATGGTACCATTTTTCTTAATTGGGTTCTTATTCATTATTATTTGGTTCAACATTTCTTCGAGCTTAGCATTGGCTATATCCATCTGAGACAGAATATTGACTAATAGAAAATTGTTCATGTAAATATTTTTATAAGAGTATGTAAATTTTTAATTTATGTAATTTGGATGTATTAGGAACTTATTTCTTTTTAATAATCAACATCCAATCTCTTGTCGTCACTTTGAGTTCGACCAATGAGAACTGTTGCGCGGATGAATACAAAAGAATGGCGGTGTTGCGTTATACCCACGCCAAAAACTACTTTCATTAGCGTCTGTGACTTCAGAGTGTAAAGACGTATAATTGTTGATGGCGTGTGAAAATGTGAATTACACAAACTTTTAACCGGCATGGACGCTATCTAATTCAAAAGTTATTTACCAAGTGAAATAGTGATGTAAAGTATATATAAAAAGAATAAATGTGTTTATAATAAAAGTACGTTGATTTATGCATTCCATTCCACGACCACATCCCCTGCAGATAGGAATCGCGTCTGCTCCAACAAACTTTACACCTTTTAGCAAAAACAGTGCTCCATTTGCTACCATATTCACGCTAATATGAGTTAACCATTTTTAAAGAAATCCCCGCCACAAATGGCTTGCCCAACGTGGAGCGCGAATTTGGAGTGGAATGCAAAATTGAGAGTGCGAAGTGCTAACACCAAAAGAACGCTATCTCATCGTGAAGGAGAAAGACGCCATTAGACCATCGTCTGATATCAACAAAACATCGATACACGGAGAATCAACGTGGGAAAAACACCGGAGATCATCTAGCGAAGCCAACTACCCAGGAGACGTAAATAACCGGACGAAGAACCAGCAGAAAAGAAAGTAGGATCGAAATTTTTTGTTTCTTTATTTTATTCCCTTGTGCATGTTTTTAAGAAGTGGAAAAGTGACAGGACTTTCAACATTAAGTGAATTAGATAAAGGAATTAAAATGTCGCGAAAAGAGATAGAAACAGGAGTGGGGGAAGGGGCAGATAGGCCTAGTTATCAGGAAGGATTAGAAGAGGAACAGGCGGAAATAAGCAAAGACCAAAGGTTAATGATGGTGATGTTTGAAAGACTAGAGCAAAGTTTAAGTCAGAGTATAGGTCAGAAACTGGAACAAAACAAGGTAGAATTAGGTCAGAAAATAGAGGGAGTGAGAGAGGACTTGGAAAATAATAAAAAAGAGATAGGTCAGAAAATGGAGGAAGTGAGAAAAGACTTAGAACAGAAAATGGAATTAGGTAGACAGAACTTAGAACAGCAAATGGAATTAGGTAGACAGAACCTAGAACAGAAAATAGAATTAGGGAGACAGGAGTGTAAAGAAAATATGAAAGTAATGGAAACTAATTTAAAATAAGTACATAAAAACTTAAATGAAACAAAGGAAGCCTTAGAAGCTAGGATAGAAATTGTAGGAGATAGGATGGGAAAGATAGAATCAGAGATGAGGGAAAATAAAATTGTGTTAGAAGAAGAAATTGCTAGATGTAGGGATGAAATAACAGAAAGTAATACAAGTGTAGACTGTAAAATAACAAATGTAAAAGCAGAAATAACTGAGGAATTAAGGAAAGAGATTGAGGTTGTAAAGAAAGACATTATTAATGAAACAGTAGAACAAATTGTAATTCCTAAAATTAAGACAATGAATGATGTGATGCTTTCACAACAGGATGCTATAAATGATATGAAACAAAGCCACTTAGAAATAAAGAATGATTTAAAATCAATTTGTGAAGAAATGAAAAAAGGGAAAGAAAATTTGGCTAATGTAAATGATGTTGTGAAGGCATTACAAAGACAAGATGATTTAGATGTAAGTAATGTACAAGATGAGAATTACTTGAATAATGTACAAAATGTTGACTCACCATACAGAGAAAGAGGTTCACAACCAAACAATGACACAACACATAACACATGTTACACCAACAGCATATTACATGAAATCACACCACCTACATTTGACGAGGAGAAGGGAGACGATCCAAAACTCTTTGTTAAAGAGATGGAAGAATACTTTAAAGTGAAAAGGATACCAAACGAGCTTAGGATGATGATAGTTAAGAAAAGCTTAAAAAACAAGGCATTAGAATGGCTCAGGTTGACACTAGCTGGTCATGAGTCTTATAGCTCATTCAGAAATTTATTCCTATCAAGGTATTGGGGCCCAGCTAAACAAAACCAAACTAGGGTAGAGCTAGCGACAGGTAGATACGATCCAGCCAAAGGGTTGTCATTAGTCGACTATTTTATGAAAGTAGCCAACAAAGGAAAGCTATTAGACCCCAACTTGTCGGAGGCAGAACTAATTGCCAGTATAACAAGACATTTCCCAGACACAGTGAGAACAGGATTAATTGTTGCGAGGCCAGTAGATTTTGCAGATATGATAGAACTGCTGACAGCCTTCGAAACACAAAATGGTCGGTCTAACGAGCATAGACATAGGAACGGTCACCCAAACTCACCCATCCTAAACCGGAACATGGCTACGAACAACCAGAGTGAGGGAGAACATATAAATACTAGGAATACCCATGAAAGGGGGAGAGGGGCACACCATTTCCCACAACCACATAATCAGGGCGAGAGGATGGAGAACACAAGACGGCGGTACCACGACACGATACCGAGGGGTGAATCGAGACACCAAACATATACATATGATCGTGGAAGACCAGGAGACCATGCCCATCAAGTGAATCACATACGATTCAGTAGGGAACACTTGAACAACCACAGACCGTCACATGACAGAGGTTCACGCCAAAGGGGCAGAGACCAATGGTACACTAACAACACAAGACAGCAGGAAGTAGAAGAAGATGTGCCAGATAGGGCAGATACTACACAGAATACAGAAACAACCACCACCACCAACACTCAGGGAAATTACAACAACTAAGTTCGTCCCAACTGGCTGGATGACAACAAAATCTCAGCAACTTACAATTGACATCGACACCATGATGGCTACACGAAGAGAGAGATGGAACCACTGGTCATAACAAAACAGCTGGGTGACCACACATATGAGCTACAGAATACAAATGGCAAGTTGGTAGGAAGATACCACAAAAATAAATTGAAGCCATACAAAGAAAGAACCAAATAGCCTTTGTCAACAAATGTGTAAGGCAGGAATAATAGAGATGAAAGAAGATAACAATTTTGATGGGTTACTTATAGGAAATTACGTTCAGAATAGGATTACAACAGGGAAGAAAATCAACATAGTCATTGGCTATATCGACCACAAAGAGCATTGTCAACAAAGACAGATGAGGACACTGATTGTCATTGAATAAATGAATCATAGCGACGGAAGATAATATGTTTTTGACATAAGGATGTCAGGGACAAAAATAAAAATGAATCAATTATGATGAAAAAGATATAATATTTCGACACAAAGATGTCGAGAGTAAATTGAGAAGAAAAATAATACAATTACAGAATGATTGTAAGTATAGAAGTTTTCTCTTATAAAAATAAGAGACAAAGAAATGACAATTAGTGAAGTGAGGAAAACCATAATCAGAAAAACAATGCCCATGAATTGAGATGAATATAGCCAATGCTTAACTCGAAGAAATGTTGAACCAAACAACAATGAATAATAACCCAATCAAGAAAGTTAGTACCATTAGTAACATCAGAGTTTAAGAACCGACTCAATAACCTGCCTATACATAAGCTTATAAGACAAAGAAGGCAAAGAACTGAATAAAATATTGCCATAAATAAGATCATAATCATTAGCTCAAAATTTGTATCCTGTTTTTCTCTCCTCATAGCAAAGAATACAAGTCAAAAACCACATGAAACACTTAAATTATATTTGTGTCAATGTCAAATGTACAATAACTGAGTATGTGTTGTATAAGAACTGAATATGTGTTGTACAATAACTGAATATGTATTGTATAATGACTGAAGGTGTGTTGTATAATAACAACATATATGATATGATAACTGGATATATTGTGTAATAACTGAATATGTTGAGTAATAACTAAATGCTTTATGCAAAAACTGAATGTGTATTGTGTAATAACTGAATATGTATTGCATTAAAACAGAACACGTATGTGTTATGATAGCAGGATATATTGTGCAATAACTGAATATGTATTGTATGATAATTGGACATGTTGTGTAGTAATCAAATGTGTTGTACAATAACTGGATATGTATTGTATAATAACTGAAAGTGTATTGTATAATAACAACATATGTGATATGATAACTGGGTATATTGTACAATAACTGGATATGTACTGCATAATGACTGAAAGTGTATTGTATAATAACAACATATGTGATATGATAACTGGGTATATTGTACAATAACTGGATATGTATTGTATAATAATTGAATGCATTGTGTAGCAATCGAATATGTGAAGTTTATAAAGACATGCTGTATCATGTCAAAACAAAGGACAAAGACAAACAGTGAAGAAGACTGTAAAGAAAAAAAATATATATTGTACAAAGTGATTGAATCATAGAAGTAGGGAGAAGTATTGTATTGTGTTTCAAGATTGTAAATAAGGTGACAACTTGAAAAACAAAACAAGGGGCATATGAGACAGAATATTGACTAATAGAAAATTGTTCATGTAAATATTTTTATAAGAGTATGTAAATTTTTAATTTATGTAATTTGGATGTATTAGGAACTTATTTCTTTTTAATAATCAACATCCAATCTCTTGTCGTCACTTTGAGTTCGACCAATGAGAACTGTTGCGCGGATGAATACAAAAGAATGGCGGTGTTGCGTTATACCCACGCCAAAAACTACTTTCATTAGCGTCTGTGACTTCAGAGTGTAAAGACGTATAATTGTTGATGGCGTGTGAAAATGTGAATTACACAAACTTTTAACCGGCATGGACGCTATCTAATTCAAAAGTTATTTACCAAGTGAAATAGTGATGTAAAGTATATATAAAAAGAATAAATGTGTTTATAATAAAAGTACGTTGATTTATGCATTCCATTCCACGACCACATCCCCTGCAGATAGGAATCGCGTCTGCTCCAACAAACTTTACACCTTTTAGCAAAAACAGTGCTCCATTTGCTACCATATTCACGCTAATATGAGTTAACCATTTTTAAAGAAATCCCCGCCACACATCTTAATTCATGGGCATTGCTTTCCTGATTATGGTTTTCCTTACTTCACTAATTGTCACCTCTTTGTCTCTTATCTCTATAAGAGATAACTTCTATACTTATAATTATTCTGCAATTGTATTATTTTTCTTCTCAATTCACCCTCGACATCTTTGTGTCCAAATATTTTATCTTTGTCATCACAATGGATTCCTCTTTATTTTTGTCCCTGACATCCTTATGTCAAAAACACATTATCTTCCGTCGCTATAATTCATTTCTTTAATGACAATCAGTGTCCTCATCTGTCTTTGTTGACAATGCTCTTTGTGGTCAATATAGCCAATGACTATGTCGATTTTCTTTCTTGTTGTATTTTCTAATCTGAACACAATTTTCTATAAGTAACCCATTAAAAATTGTTATTTTCCATCTTTTCTACTATTCCTGCCTTACATACTTGTTGGCAAAGACTATTTGGTCCTTTCTTTGTATGGTTTTAATTTATTTTTATGGTATCTTCCTACCAACTTGCCATTTGTATTCTGTAGCTCATACGTGTGGTCACCCAGCTGTTTTGTTATGACCAGTGTACAATAGCTCCATCTTCTCTCTGTGTAGCCATCATGGTGTCGATGTCAATTGTCAATCTCTTGGGTTTTGTGTTGGTCATCAATTCGATTGGGGCGAACTTGGTCGTGGGGTTCACCGAATGGTTAATCACCTCCTCTATGTACCCGCATTTTTCCGTCCAGGAAGTGTGGTCTTTGTGGCAAAGTAGGCGGAAATATATACTGATATCCCTCATGGTTCTTTCAGCTGGGTTTCCTTGGGGATAATACCCTGAGGAATAGTACAATTTTATTCCTAAAGTTCTTAAGGTGTTCTGGAATAACTTACTCTTATGCATTGTTGCATTGTCTGATAGAATACATTTTATCCTCCCATATTTTGGGATGTAGTCCTTGATGATTTTATCTAGGTAAGTTCTGCTTTTAATGTTCTTAATGGGGTATATTTTAGTGAATTTTGTGAAAACATCAAACATGACAAAGATGTATCTGTTTCCATCTTTCCCCCTTGGTAGCTCGCCATGTTCGTCAATGCACACCAATGCATTTTTCTCGTTTCTCACGATGGATTGTGGAACGACATCGTATCTTACATTAATTGGCTTGGCCTTCTGACATAGGTCGCATGAGGAAATTAACTTCCTGACTTTCTTGCCAAGATGTTTGATGTACAGTACTTCCTCAATTGCAAGCATTGTTCTCTCAGTACCAGAGTGAAGCATCGAGTGGTGGAATGCCAAAATGACCCTGTCCTGTAAGGAATTTGGTACCATCATTTTCCACTTCCTTATGTCGCGACCATGTAATTTAAATAGGATGTTCCTAAATTTGCCTATCTTGGCTTCCAACTTTGGTACTATGTCTGGAGCCTTGTCGAATAGCCTCTTCAATTCAGGGTCTTCTTGCTGTAGCTTCGCTATGTTTTTGAAGTCTCGTAAGATTTCGTTGCTTTCTTTACTATTAATCTGCATTATTTTAATTTCATGGTGTGGATTGTATATCGTCTCGGGTATGTGACTCTCCGACCTTAACCTTGACAATAAGTCACTAAAGATGTTCTCCTTGCCCGGGATATGTTTGACCTCTATGTCGTGCGATGTTATTTCGTGTATGTACCTTGAGATTTTGGAGTTGGTTAGCTTGCATTTTTGAATGAAGGACAGGCTTACGTGATCTGTATATATAATTATTTTATAATGGTATATATATTGCCGAACTTTTGTAACGCAAAATGGATTGCACCTATTTCTAATTCTGTTATGCAGGCATTGGCTTCTATCTTGTTTAGAAATCTAGAAGCTGTGGCAATCACATGTTTGTTGCCATCTGCATCTTCTTGTGCTAATATTGCTCCATATGAGTGCGCACTAGCATCGGTGTATACTAGAAAAGGTGAATTTGGATCCGGTCGTTCCAGGAGAATACTGTGCTTGAAAAGTTCTTTGATTTTCTCAAAGGCCACCTGGTGTTCGGTATTCCATTCCCACTTAGTATCCTTTTTCAACAGTTCTCTAAGGGGTACTAATTCCTTAGCGTAGTTGATCACGAATTTTGACTGGTACTGTAAAATGCCCAGAAACCTTCTCAACTGTTTCAAGTTACGTGGGGGTGGTATATACTCTATGGCCTTGACCCTCTCCGGATTAGGTTGTATACCATCAGGCGTAATGATGTGGCCTAGAAATTCTGCCTCTTTGACGAAAAATTCACACTTTTCCAAATTTAGGGTCATGTTGCTTTCCTGGAACTTGGACAATACATAATCTATGTGATGTAAGTGTGACTTGGGATTCTTGCTGTATATTAAAAAATCGTCAACATATTGCGTTACAAAAGCCTCGATAGTATCCCCGAAAACTTTGTCTATTGCCCTCAGTAGTGCACTGCTACTGGTCGATAATCCAAAGGCACATTTTAAAAAATGGTACACCTTTCCTTTGTGCAAGAAGCAGGTATATTTCCTGACATCTGGATGAAGAGGAATTTGCCAGACTGATGCTGTCAAGTCAAGACTTGTAAAATGTTGACCTCCCTTCAATTTCGATATCAGTTGGTCTACCCCCTCAGGCCTGTAATGATCTGGCAAGGTATGTGCATTTATCTTCCTTGCGTCGATGGTCAGCCTCAATTTTCCCTCTTTCTTATGGACCCATACCACTGGATTCACATAACATGAGTCTGACGGCTCTATTATTCCGTCCGCTAACATTTTCTGGATCACTCTGTCAGCTTCCTCCCTGATGGAGTTGGGGATGGGCCTGGATTTATGTGAATAGGGGGTGATATCTTTTACTGTAAAAGTATGTACGTACTTATTACATGTACCTGGCTTTTTATTAAAAACTTTCCTGTTTTTAATCAATATTTTTCTAAGTTGGTTCCTTTCCTCTTCAGAGATGCCATGTGCCCCCCAGACCTTCTCGTCGATTAGCTGTGACATCGGTTCTTCTCCATCTGTTGGTAGTGGTTCAGGTCGGTAGTTGTTCGAGGTAACATACTCGTCTTCTGTGCAGATCCAATGGCTGCAAACATTAGTTTCCTCCTCTCTCGTCCAATCTGTTTTCTCCTTACTTACCCTTAGGTCTACCAACCTATTCTTGTGGACATTGATGTTCTCCACAAAGAATTGTTCATCCGGATGGATCCCTGTCTGGTCTGGTTCCTCCTGGCATGTTTCTTCCTCCAGGAACTTTGCAGTGCATTCTGAGGTTCCTTCCTTGATAATGAATTCATGTAGGTCATAATTGATCACCGACCTCCAAAGATTAAGCAAATCACTGCCAATGATTAGGGTAGCTGTTAGTCTAGGTATTACCAGGGCAATAAAATCGAACTTCCAGCTTCCGATTTCTATTACCAGCCTTATCTGGTATTTAACATGTTCCTTTTTCTTGCCAATTGCTGTGCTGCAATACACTCCACACACAGGCAAGAATTCAGCATTTCTCTTAGTTATTAATTCCTGGAATAGCTGTTCGTCACATACTGATGTGCTGGCTCCTGTATCAATCATCGCTGGCAATTCGATACCCCATACCTTCAGCCTAATCATTGGTGGATTGGTTATTTCCTTTCTTTCACTTGCCTGTCTTCTCAAGGTACCTACATTATATTGGTCAATATTGCCCCTACTGCCACACAGGTCAACTTCCGGGACACAAAGTTGACTTGTACTTAGTTTTCCTGGGCGTTGGAGGTGATTGTTGTTTCTGTATTCTGCGCAGCATCGGTCCTATCCAGCACATTTTCATTCTGTTCCTGTTGTCTTACGTTGTCGGTGTTCCATTGGTTTCTGCCCCTTTGGCGTGAACCTCTATTGTATGACGACTTTTGGCTGTTTAAGTATTCCCTACAGAATCGTATGTGATTCACTTGATGGGTACGGTCTCCTGGTCTCCCCCGATCATATCTATGCGTTCTGTATCTTGATTCACCCCTCGGTATTGTGTCGTGGTACCGCTGTCTTGTGTTTTCCATCCTCTCGCCATGATTATGTGGTTGTGGGAAATGGTGTGCCCCTCTTCCCCTTTCATGGGTGCTCCTAGTATTTCTATCTTCTCCCTCACTCTGGTTGTTCGTAGCCGTACTCCGGTTTAAGATAGGTGAGCTTGGGTGACCGTTCCTATGTCTATGCTCATTAGGCCGACTATTTTGTGTTTCGAAGGCTGTCAGCAATTCTATCATATCTGCAAAGTCTACTGGCCTCGCAACAATTAACCCTGTTCTCACTGTGTCTGGGAAATATCTTGTTATGCTGGTAATTAGTTCTACTTCCGACAAGTTGGGGTCTAATAGCTTTCCTTTGTTGGCTACTTTCATAAAATAATCGACTAGCGATAACCCTTTGGTTGGATCATATCTACCTGTTGCTAGCTCTACCCTAGTTTGGTTTTGCTTAGCTGGGCCCCAATACCTTGATAGTGAGACGGAATATTGACTAATAGAAAGTTGTTCATGTAAATATTTTTGTAAGAGTGTGTAAATTTTTAATTCTTTTAATTTGGGTGTATCAGGGACCTATTTCTTTTTGATATTCAAGATCCAATGTCTTCTCGTCACTTTGAGTTCAACCAATGAGAACTGTTGCGCGGATGAATACATAAGAATGGCGGTGTTGCGTCAGAGACGCTCAGAACTAGATTCATTA
The DNA here is from genome assembly GCA_030765045.1 of Tenodera sinensis. Classification (NCBI taxonomy): domain Eukaryota; kingdom Metazoa; phylum Arthropoda; class Insecta; order Mantodea; family Mantidae; genus Tenodera; species Tenodera sinensis. The sequence continues at coordinate 275,343,466 of CM060964.1, read as the reverse complement.
GCGTCTGCGAGCTCAAAGTGGGAGGACGTATAATTGCTGATGGTGTGTGAACATGTAAATTACACCCAAACTTTTAACCAGCGTAGACGCTGTCGAAATTTAAAAGTTGTTAACTAATTGAAATTGTGATAAGAAGTGTAAATAACGAATAAATGTGTTTGTGATAAAAGAACGTTGGCTTTTGCATTCCATTCTTCGACCGTCGACCCTGCAGATAAGAGTAGCGTCTGCTATAACAAACTTTCCACCTTTTAGTAAAAACATTACTCCTGCTGCTATATTCACGCAGATATGTGTTGTCCATCATTTATTATAAAACCCGCCTCAAATGGCTTGCCCAACGTGGAGCGCGAATTTAGAATGGAATGCAAAATTACGAAGTGTTAACATCGAATGACGCTATCTCATCGCGTAGGAAAAAGACGCCATTAGACCATCGACTGATATCAACAAAACATCGATACACGGAGAATCAACGTGGGAAAAACACCGGAGATCATCTGGCGAAGCCAACTACCCAGGAGACGTAAATAACTGGACGAAGAACCAGCAGAAAAAAAAAGTAGGATCCAAAATTTTTGTCTTTATTTTATTTCCATTTATTAATGCTACTTAGAAGTGGCAAAGTAGCAGGACTTTCAACATTAAATGAATTAGATAAAGGAATTAAAATGTCGCGAAAAGAGATAGAAACAGGAGTGGGGGAAGGGGCAGATAGGCCTAGTTATCAGATAGGATTAGAGAGTGAGGAACAGGCGGAAATAAGCAAAGACCAAAGGTTAATGATGATGATGTTTGAAAGACTAGAACAAAGTTTAGGTCAGAAAATGAAACAAAATAACATAGAATTGAAACAGGATATAGAACAAAGTTTAGGTCAGAAAATGAAACAAAACAACATAGAATTGAAACAGGATATAGAACAAAGTTTAGGTCAGAAAATGAAACAAAATAACATAGAATTGAAACAGGATATAGAACAAAGTTTAGGTCAGAAAATGGAGGAAGTGAGAAAAGACTTAGAACAGAAAATGGAATTAGGTAGACAGAACTTAGAACAGCAAATGGAATTAGGTAGACAGAACCTAGAACAGAAAATAGAATTAGGAAGACAGGAGTGTAAAGAAAATATGAAAGTAATGGAAACTAATTTAAAATTAGTTCACAAAAACTTAAATGAAACAAAGGAAGCCTTACAAGCTAGGATAGAAATAGTAGGAGATAGGATGGGAAAGATAGAATCAGAGATGAGAGAAAATAAAATTGTGTTAGAAGGAGAAATTGCTAGATGTAGGGATGAAATAACAGAATGTAATACAAGTGTAGACTGTAAGATAACAAATGTAAAAGCAGAAATAACTGAGGAATTAAGGAAAGAGATTGAGGTAGTAAAGAAAGACATTATTAATGAAACTGTAGAACAAATTGTAATTCCTAAAATTAAGACAATGAATGATGTGATGCTTTCACAACAGGATGCTATAAATGATATGAAACAAAGCCACTTAGAAATAAAGAATGATTTAAAATCAATTTGTGAAGAAATGAAAAAAGGGAAAGAAAATTTGGCTAATGTAAATGATGTTGTGAAGGCATTACAAAGACAAGATGATTTAGATGTAAGTAATGTACAAGATGAGAGTTATTTGAGTAATGTACAAAATGTTGACTCACCATATAGAGAAAGAGGTTCACAACCAAACAATGACACAACACATAACACATGTTACACCAACAGCATATTACATGAAATCACACCACCTACATTTGACGAGGAGAAGGGAGACGATCCAAAACTCTTTGTTAAAGAGATGGAAGAATACTTTAAAGTGAAAAGGATACCAAACGAGCTTAGGATGATGATAGTTAAGAAAAGCTTAAAAAACAAGGCATTAGAATGGCTCAGGTTAACACTAGCTGGTCATGAGTCGTATAGCTCATTCAGAAATTTATTCCTATCAAGGTATTGGGGCCCAGCTAAACAAAACCAAACTAGGGTAGAGCTAGCGACAGGTAGATACGATCCCACCAAAGGGTTGTCGCTAGTCGATTATTTTATGAAAGTAGCCAACAAAGGAAAGCTATTAGACCCCAACTTGTCGGAGGCAGAACTAATTGCCAGCATAACAAGACATTTCCCAGACACAGTGAGAACAGGATTAATTGTTGCGAGGCCAGTAGATTTTGCAGATATGATAGAACTGCTGACAGCCTTCGAAACACAAAATGGTCGGCCTAATGAGCATAGACATAGGAACGGTCACCCAAACTCACCCATCCTAAACCGGAACACGACTACGAACAACCAGAGTGAGGGAGAACATAGAAATACTAGGAGTACCCATGAAAGGGGGAGAGGGGCACACCATTTCCCACAACCACATAATCATGGCGAGAGGATGGAGAACACAAGACAGCGATACCACGACACGATACCGAGGGGTGAATCGAGATACAGAACGCATAGATATGATCGTGGAAGACCAGAAGACCGTACCCATCAAGTGAATCATATACGATTCTGTAGGGAATACATGAACAGCCATAGGCCGCCGTACAATAGGGGTTCACGTCAAAGGGGCAGAAACCAAGGGAACATCGACAACATAAGACAACAGGAACAGAATGAAAATGTGCCGGATAGGACCGATACTGCACAGAATACAGAAACTACGATCACCTCCAACGTCCAGGAAAACTAAGTACAAGTCAACTTTGTGTCCCGGAAGTTGACCTGTGTGGCAGTAGGGGCGATATTGACCAATGTAATGTAGGTACCTTGAGAAGACAGGCGAGTGAAAGAAAGGAAATAACCAATCCACCAATGATTAGGCTGAAGGTATGGGGTATCGAATTGCCAGCGATGATTGATACAGGAGCCAGCACATCAGTATGTGACGAACAGCTGTTCCAGGAACTGATAACTAAAAGGAATGCTGAATTCTTGCCTGTGTGTGGAGTGTATTGCAGCACAGCAATCGGCAAGAAAAAGGAACATGTTAAATACCAGGTAAGGCTGGTAATTGAAATCGGAGGTTGGAAGTTCGATTTTATTGCCCTAGTAATACCTAGACTAACAGCTACCCTAATCATTGGCAGTGATTTGCTTAACCTTTGGAGGTCGGTAATTAACTATGACCTACATGAATTTATTATTAAGGAAGGAGCCTCAGAATGCACTGCGAAGTTCCTGGAGGAAGAAACATGCCAGGAGGAACCAGACCAGACAGGGATCCATCCGGATGAACAATTCTTTGTGGAGAACATCAATGTCCACGAGAATAGATTGGTAGACCTAAGGGTAAATAAGAAGAAAACAGGTTGGACGAGCGATGAAGAAACTAACGTTTGCAGCCATTGGATCTGCACAGAAGACGAGTATGTTGCCTGGGACAACTACCAACCTGAACCACTACCAACAGATGGAGAAGAATCGATGTTACAGCTAATCGATGAGAAGGTCTGGGGGGCACATGGCATCTCTGAAGAGGAAAGAAACCAACTTAGGAAAATATTGGTTAAAAACAGGAAAGTTTTCAATAAAAAGCCAGGTACGTGTAACAAGTACGTACATACTTTCACAGTAACAGATATTACCCCCTATTCACATAAATCCAGGCCCATCCCCAACTCCATCAGGGAGGAAGCTGACAGAGTAATCCAGAAAATGTTAGCGGACGGAATAATAGAGCCGTCGGACTCATGTTATGTGAATCCAGTAGTATGGGTCCATAAGAAAGGGGGAAAATTGAGGATGACCATCGACGCAAGGAAGATAAACACACATACCTTGCCGGATCACTACAGGCCTGAGGGGGTAGACCAACTAATATCAAAATTGAAGGGAGGTCAACATTTCACTAGTCTTGACTTGACAGCATCATTCTGGCAAATTCCTCTTCATCCAGATGTCAGGAAATATACCTGTTTCTTGCACAAAGGAAAGGTATACCATTTTTCAAAATGTGCCTTTGGACTATCGACCAGTAGCAGTGCACTACTGAGGGCTCTAGACAAAGTTTTTGGAGATACCATCGAGACTTTTGTGACGCAATATGTCGACGATTTTTTAATATACAGTGAGAATCCCGAGTCGCACTTATATCACATAGATTATGTATTATCCAGGTTCCAGGAAAGCAACATGATCCTAAATTTAGAAAAGTGTGAATTTTTCGTCAAAGAGGCTGAATTTCTAGGCCACATCATAACACCTGATGGTATACAACCTAATCCGGAGAGGGTCAAGGCCATAGAGCATATACCACCCCCACGTAACTTAAAACAGTTGAGAAGGTTTCTGGGCATTTTACAGTACCAGTCGAAATTCGTGGTCAACTACGCTAAGGAATTGGTACCCCTTAGAGCACTGTTAAAAAAAGATACTAAGTGGGAATGGAATGCTGAACACCAGGTGGCCTTTGAGAATATCAAAGAACTTTTCAAGCACAGTATTCTCCTGGAACGACCGGATCCGAATTCACCTTTTCTAGTATACACCGATGCTAGTGCGCACTCATATGGAGCAATATTAGCACAGGAAGATGCAGATGGCAACAAACATGTGATTGCCACAGCTTCTAGATTTTTAAATAAAATAGAAGCCAATGCCTGCATAACCGAACTGGAAATAGGTGCAATCCATTTTGCGTTGCAAAAGTTCAGACAATATATATATATATATCTTTATAAAATAATTATATATACAGATCACGTAAGCCTGTCCTTCATTCAAAAATGCAAGCTGACCAACTCCAAAATCTCAAGGTACATACATGAGATAATGTCATACGACATAGAGGTCAAACATATCCCGGGGAAGGAGAACATCTTCAGTGACTTATTGTCAAGATTGAGGTCGGAGAGTCACATACCCGAGACGATATACAGTCCGCACCATGAGATTAAAATTATGCAGATAAGTAGCAAAGAAAGCAACGAGATCTTGCAAGACTTCAAGAACATAGCAAAGCTACAACAAGAAGACCCTGAATTGAAGAGGCTATTCGACAAGGCTCCAGACATAATACCAAGATTGGATGCCAAGATAGGCAAATTTAGGAACATCCTATTTAAATTGCATGGTCGCGACGTAAGGAAATGGAAAATGATGGTACCAAATTCCTTACAGGACAGGGTCATTTTGGCATTCCACCACTCGATGCTTCACTCCGGTACTGAGAGGACAATGCTTGCCATCGAGGAGGTATTGTACATTAAACATCTTGGCAAGAAGGTCAGGAAGTTAATTTCCTCATGCGACCTATGCCAAAAGGCCAAGCCAATTAATGTAAAGTACGATGTCATCCCACAATCCATTGTGAGGAACGAGAAAAATGCATTGGTGTGTATTGACGAGCATGGAGAGCTGCCAAGGGGTAAAGATGGAAACAGATACATCTTTGTCATGTTTGATGTTTTTACAAAATTCACCAAAATATACCCCATTAAGAACATCAAAAGCAGAACATGCCTAGATAAAATCGTCAAGGACTACATCCCAAAATATGGGAGGATAAAATGTATTCTATCGGACAATGCAACCATGCATAAGAGCAAGTTGTTTCAGAACACCTTAGAAACATTAGGAATAAAATTGTACTATTCCTCAGCATATTATCCCCAGGGAAACCCGACTGAGAGAATCATGAGGGATATTAGTATTTATTTTCGTTTGCTCTGCCACAGAGACCACACTTCCTGGACGGAAAAATGCGGATATATAGAGGAGGTGATTAACCATTCGGTGAACCCCACGACCAAGTTCGCACCTATCGAGCTGATGACCAACACGAAACCAAGAAAATTAGCAATTGACATTGACACTACGATGGCTGCCCAGAGAGAATTATCAGAGAAGGAAAAATGTCAATTGGCATTCAGAAGATTACAACAGAAGGCTGAAAAAGGGAGGAACAAGGTGAAAAGATTCGTCAGGAAATGGTCCCCACAAATTGGAGAAAAGGTGCTCTTAAAAAGCCACAAAGCATCCAAGGCATCTGAAAAAAGATCTGGAAAGATGGAGCTATTGTATACTGGACCACTGGTCATAACAAAACAGCTGGGTGACCACACGTATGAGCTACAGAATACAAATGGCAAGTTGGTAGGAAGATACCACAAAAATAAATTGAAGCCATACAAAGAAAGGACCAAATAGTCTTTGTCAACGAATGTGTAAGGCAGGAGTAGTAGAGATGAAAGAAGATAACAATTTTTAATGGGTTACTTATAGAAAATCATGTTCAGATTAGGGATTACAACAGGGAAGAAAATCAACATAGTCATTGGCTATATCGACCACAAAGAGCATTGTCAACAAAGACAGATTAGGACACTGATTGTCATTAAATAAATGAATCATAGCGACGGAAGATAATATGTTTTTGACATAAGGATGTCAGGGACAAAAATAAAAATGAATCAATTATGATGAAAAAGATATAATATTTCGACACAAAGATGTCGAGGGTAAATTGAGAAGAAAAATAATACAATTACAGAATAATTGTAAGTATAGAAGTTTTCTCTTATAGAAATAAGAGACAAAGAAATGACAATTAGTGAAATGAGGAAAACCATAACCAGAAAAACAATGCCCATGAATTGAGATGAATATAGCCAATGTTAAGCTCGAAGAAATGTTGAACCAAACAACAATGAATAATAACCCAATCAAGAAAATTAGTACCATTAGTAACATCAGAGTTTAAGAACCAACTCAATAACCTGTCTATACATAAGCTCATAAGACAAAGAAGGCAAAGAACTGAATAAAACATTGCCATAAACATGATTATAATCATTAGCTCAAAATTTGTATCCTGTTTTTCTCTCCTCATAGCAATGAATACAAGTCAAAAACCACATGAAACACTTACATTATATTTGTGTCAATGTCAAATGTATAATAACTGAATATGTATTGTATGATAACTGGATATGTTGTGTAATAACTGAATATGTTGAGTAATAACTAAATGCTTTATGCCAAAACTGAATGTGTATTGTGTAATAACTGAATATGTATTGCATAATAACAGAACATATGTGATGTGATAGCAGGATACATTGTGCAATAACTGAATATATATTGCGTAATAATTGGACATGTTGTGTAGTAATCAAATGTGTTGTACAATAACTGAATATGTATTGTGTAATAACTGAATATGTATTGCATAATAACAGAACATATGTGATATGATAACTGGATATATTGTACAATGACTGAATATATATTGTATAATAATTGGACATATTGTGTAATAACTAAATGTGTTGTACAATAACTGGATATGTATTGTATAATAACTGAATGTATTGTGTGGTAATCGAATATGTAAAACTTATAAAGACATGCTGTATTATGTCAAAGCGAAGGACAAAGACAAACAGTGAAGAAGACTGAAAAAAAAAAATATTGTACAAAGTGATTGAATCATAGGAGTAGGGAGAAGTATTGTATTGTGTTTCAAGATTGTAAATAAGGTGACAACTTGAAAAACAAAACAAGGGGCATATGAGACGGAATATTGACTAATAGAAAGTTGTTCATGTAAATATTTTTGTAAGAGTGTGTAAATTTTTAATTCTTTTAATTTGGGTGTATCAGGGACCTATTTCTTTTTGATATTCAAGATCCAATGTCTTCTCGTCACTTTGAGTTCAACCAATGAGAACTATTGCGCGGATGAATACATAAGAATGGCGGTGTTGCGTCAGAGACGCTCAGAACTAGATTCATTAGCGTCTGCGAGCTCAAAGTGGGAGGACGTATAATTGCTGATGGTGTGTGAACATGTAAATTACACCCAAACTTTTAACCAGCGTAGACGCTGTCGAAATTTAAAAGTTGTTAACTAATTGAAATTGTGATAAGAAGTGTAAATAACGAATAAATGTGTTTGTGATAAAAGAACGTTGGCTTTTGCATTCCATTCTTCGACCGTCGACCCTGCAGATAAGAGTAGCGTCTGCTATAACAAACTTTCCACCTTTTAGTAAAAACATTACTCCTGCTGCTATATTCACGCAGATATGTGTTGTCCATCATTTATTATAAAACCCGCCTCAATAGGAATAAATTTCTGAATGAATTATACGACTCATGACCAGCTAGTGTTAACCTGAGCCATTCTAATGCCTTGTTTTTTAAGCTTTTCTTAACTATCATCATCCTAAGCTCATTTGGTATCCTTTTCACTTTAAAATACTCTTCCATCTCTTTAACAAAGAGTTTTGGATCGTCTCCGTTCTCCTCGTCAAATGTAGGTGGTGTGATTTCATGTAATATGCTGTTGGTGTAACATGTGTTGTGTGTTGTGTCATTGTTTGGTTGTGAACCTCTTTCTCTGTATGGAGAGTCAACATTTTGTACATTATTCAAATAACTCTCATCTTGTACATTACTTACATCTAAATCATCTTGCCTTTGTAGTGCATTCACAACATCATTTACATTAGCCAAACTTTCTTTCCCTTTTTTCATTTCTTCACAAATTGATTTTAAATCATTCTTTATTTCTAAGTGGCTTTGTTTCATATCATTTATAGCATCCTGTTGCGAATGCACCACATCAGTCATCGTCTTAATTTTAGGAATTACAATTTGTTCTACAGTTTCATTAATAATGTCTTTCTTTACTACCTCAATCTCTTTCTTTAATTCCTCAGTTATTTCTGCTTTTACATTTGTAATCTTACAGTCTACACTTGTATTACATTCTGTTATTTCCTCTCTACACCTAGCAATTTCTCCTTCTGATACAATCTTATTTTCTCTCATTTCTGATTCTATTTTTCCCATCCTATCTCCTACGATTTCTATCCTAGCTTCTAAGGCTTCCTTTGTCTCATTTAAGTTTTTATGTGCTAATTTTAAATTAGTTTCCATTACTTTCATATTTTCTTTACACTCCTGTCTTCCTAATTCTATTTTCTGTTCTAAGTTCTGTCTTCCTAATTCCATTTTCTGTTCTAAGTTCTGTCTTCCTAATTCCATTTTCTGTTCTAAGTCTTTTCTCACTTCCTCCATTTTCTGACCTATCTCTTCCTTTTTCTGTTCTAGTTTCTGACCTATACTCTGACCTAAACTTTGTTCTATGTCCTGCTTTAATTCTACCTTATTTTGTTCCATGTCCTGTTTTAATTCTACCTTATTTTGTTCCATTTTCTGACCTAAACTTTGTTCTATGTCCTGCTTTAATTCTACCTTATTTTGTTCCATTTTCTGTTCTAGTCTTTCAAACATGATCATTAATAACCTTTGGTCTTTGCTTATTGCTAGCTGTTCCTCACTTTCTGGTTCTACCTGATAACTAGGCCTATCTGCCCCTTCCCCCACTCCTGTTTCTATCTCTTTTCGCGACATTTTAGTTTCTTTATTCAATTCACTTAGGGTTAAAAGTCCCACTACTTTGCCGCTTCTCAGTAACATAAAAATGAAAATAAACTGGATGTAAAAACAAAAATTTTTGATCCTACTTTTTTTTTTCGTTGATTCGTCCAGTTATGCACGTCTCCTGGGCAGTTGGCTTCGCTAGATGATCTCCGGTGTTTTCCCGCGTTGATTATCCGTGCATCGGTGTTCTGATGTATCGTTGATATCAAACGATGGTCTTATGGCGTCTTCTTTCCTTTTGGTGCGATGATATGGCGTCACTTGATGTTTATCGTGAGTTCAATTCCCGTAATTTGCATTCCATCCTAAATTCGAGTTCCACGTTGGGCAAGCCATTTTGATGCTGTTTTTAATGATATTGGCTGAGCTATGAGACTCGTTTTCTATCTACAAGGTCGTGGTAACGGATGGAATGAATATACACTTGGGTCCAACTTTAGTCACACTTTTTATTTGCACCTTCTTGTTCACAATTTTTAAATCACATCATAGTAAAAAGTCTTATGTTAGCGGATCAACTTCCCTAACGTCGCCAAAATTTAATTAAAGGTCTCTAAACACTTAATAAATTCACTTTTACTGTTTCATGACGCGTACACATAAAAATACGTCCACCTACTTCGGAGATACCGACGCTAGTGAACTACTTTTTGGCGTCGTTTTTGACACGACACACCGCCCTTTTTTCATTCATCCGCGGTATTCATCCGCGCAAATAGTTCTTTCTCGTTATGGAAGTGATCCCAATTATTGTCTTCTACTCTTATTATGGAATACAAACAATTCTAATATTTATACACGTATATTAAAATCAAATATGGAAAGATTTATGACGTCTTTGTGCAAACTTAGTTGTTCGTCACAATGAACCCTATCAGCATGCTTTCGTCATTCAACTATCTCATACCAACACCAAAAAACGAATTACACTTTTAACAAACATTTACATGAACTATTTTCTTATGGGGTCTTCTAATATTCTGTCTCAATATGAAATGTTGCTTAATTTGGGGTACCATTTCCAGCTGTTTTTTATTCATGGCAGATAATATTGAAAGCAGTTTTTTGAGATATTTAATACTATATTGTACATCACAGGGGAGAAACAGATGGTTTTCACGAGGATAAGTGAGAATAAGAGATTTCTTCCGAGTGGAAGATGTGTTTGAAGCTATGTAACAAAGCTATGCAATGGTACGCGATTGGTCATAAAAAAGAAGGCTTATAGTAAAGAGGTACAATCACACGCAATTGTTAGGTCGAGTTGCGATAACTGTAGGCGTGGTGGTGTCAGGTATTCTAATTTATTTTCTGTTGCCCTCCACAATAAGCTCTCAGGATCCCTATCGCCTATCGCCCCTGCCTTGTCATTTTCTCATCAAAATAGTCCAACACTTGTGTGCCAATTTCACTGTCCCATGTGTTCATATTTAATAAGGCTGGAAAGGAAGGTTGTCTTCAAAACAGCTATTATCTCGGTAGAAAACCATCGTGTGGCTCCTGCAATCGCGATTACAGATGGCAAAATTATTATTTTGGGGTGGGGTTGGGGTGGAGGTGAAGAAGAAGAATAATTGCCTTATAGTGGAATTGACAAATAATTTGAACATATATATTCTTTTGTTCAGAAGTGAGCAGTTGCTCATTAATGGCAACAAAAGTAGCCAAAGATGTATCGAACTTCTTTTTGGCACTGAACATCGCCCTAGGCCGCACCGTAACTAAGTGGTTATACCATTCGTTTCTCACCAAAGCGGCCCGGGTTCGATCCCAGGCAACCGCATGTTGTATTTGTGGTGGACGAAGCGGTGCTGGGGTGGGTTTCCTCCGGGTTCTCCGGTTTCCCCCACCATATCATTCCACCGGTGCTCCATATTCATTCCCCATATCAGTGTCACCGCCTGCGGTGCCGTATATAGTAAAAGCGGGCTTTAAACACTACCAAAAAAAAAGAAGAAAAAACATCGCTGTTAATAATTTATGCTGCTCGGCAGTAGGCAATGGCATGCCGAAGTGAATGAGTGCCATATTCGAAATGAGAATACAAATATCCTCAACCTTTATTAACGTCTCGTTATATATTTGCGGCGATGGATGATCTGTTATAAGCTATTTTTGTGGTTTAATTCAGTTTCAACATTGGGGGGCAAAACAGAATGGAAAAAGAAAGAGAAGCCTCAAAACATCGCTAATAACGCAAATTGCTCTTCTCTTTTGAGTTAGAAGTCGCCATTGCGCATGCACTGTAGCAGGAAGATGGGCATGTTTGTTGTAGTTACGTGATTATATTACTGTATAAGAAAACGTACTAAACAGGGTGGGCGGGTGGGTTCCAAGCGGTGCCTACAATGGACAACATTACAGATCCTTAAGTAATTACTTGATTTTGTTTAATCAGAACAAGGTAGTTTAGCTTATATTATAAATATTATATTATATTATAAATATAACCAGTCATATCAGTTGTTAATTTCATCAGATCCACTGGGCTGAATCACCGACAATTCCGCGAGTTTATTCAAGAGATTAGAGAAAATGACTTACCATATCATACTGCCATGCGCTGGCTTAGTTGCGGAAAAGTCCTTCAGCGCTTTTTTGAACAACGAACAAAGATCGAAATTTTTTTGAATGGAAAGCATTGCCCTCTTACTGAATTACAAAATAGCGCATGGCTGTGGAAGTTAGCATTCTGTGTAGATTTGGCAAAACATATGAACGAACTGAACATTTTATGAACATTGAACATATGAACATTTTAAAACGTGTGAAATATTCAGCCACACCACTGAGACTGAGTTTCCTGTCCATTTGGCAATCGAAGCTTTGGGTGCTTTGAATATAAAATGTGATACCCCGTTTCTCAGACTTTGATGACATTGTGAATGCAATAAAGAGTTTTCAAAACCCTCTTGATACAGACATTGAAACTCTAGCCCTGGAACTTCAAATAGGAATTATTGATTTACAGTGCAGTGATATAATTAAAAGCAAACACCAAAACTCATCTTTGTTGGAATTTTATAAAAGTCTTCCACTGGTACAATTTGATAATTTGCATAAATTTGCTCGTGGGCTGTTTTCTGTTTTTGGTACGGCTCACTTGTGTGAGAAAACATTCTCCAGAATGAAGAACGCAAAGAATGTTTACAGATCTAAGTTAACCGATGATCATCTTAAATCTCTCTTTATAATTGATACAAGTTAAGTTGATCCACAACTGCAAAATATTGTCAGTGGTAAATCACCGTTAGATAAATCTGATCAGTATTTTTCAGAAGGGGACACCCCGCAGTTTCATTCGCGTTAATTTAGCTTTTCCGTCCCTGCGGGATTTTCAGGATAAAAATAATGTGCGATATTTAGGATATAATTATGTATATTCCAAACTTCGGTTTACATTCATATACGATACTCTTTACCCCAACGTAACTACCGAGGGTGAAACCGCGAAATGTTCACTAATGTTAACGAGATTCATTTCAATTATCTGTTAGTTATAATATTTAAATTTAATTGACTGATTATTATACTTGTCATTAATGATAACATGCTTTACCTAGCAAGTAAATAAAACAAACTAACATTACGTTTTTTTTTTCAGTCTAACTTATCACAGCAACAGAATTATTGTAACCAAATATTATTGTAAATATTATTGTATTATTATACGTGTGTTAATATTTCCGTTGATTTGTAATAATATGCAACTGACTCAAATAATACTGTAAGAATTTATTTTGTAATTAATACATTAAAATTAAATAGATAAATTTGTGATTCATGACACAGTTAACTTAAAAAAACAACAATAACAAACCATAAGCAGTCGCGGGCCGGATTGAAGACACTGGCGGGCCGGATTTGGCCCGCGGGCCGTACTTTGGAGACCCCGGCTCTAAAATATGAATCACTGGATCGTTTTCAGAAAAAGCAAAGGGTTGAACCTCCCCTCTTTTCCGCTTATTCCTGTGTTATCCAGCCACCACGCTCTGTGATAGGTAAGGTGGAGAACACGCCTCAAAAGACACCGAGAAACGATATCAAACCCAGGCGTTCGAGATGAGCACATCTACTCCGTAAAGCTGTAATAACCTTTATTGCATGATCAAATAAAACAGCTTTGCCAAGATAAAATAAAAACATTCCTGTGGCATTGCCCAATTTAGCTCCAATTTTTTATTGTACTACACGTGAATATCCTAAATCAATCTCCTGTATATCCTTAAGAGGAGCATAAGACATTCACGAAGTGCTTCCATCGGACCCTATTTGTAGCCTACTTCTTTACTTCTCCCCACGTTTTCCCTTCTTTGGTAATTTCTTCAAGAACAGTTCTCTTCCATGTAATTTTTTTCCCTCTCTCCTTTCTACCTTGAGGATTCCAGTCCAGAGCCATTCTTTCTATTGCTTTGTCTTCACTTCTTACTGTATGTCCCATTCAATTCCACCTTCGTCTTTTGATTTATATTGCAATTTCTTTTTGGTTTATCCTCAATAATTCTAGATTTGGCCATCTGATTCTTAGAATTCTTCATAGGCATCTATTGACAAATGTTTTTAATTTAGTTTGGATAATTTTTGCTTGTTTTCCAAGTTTCACAACCATACAATAATGTTGATTACACGTTGCTATTGAAGATTTTGATTTTAGTAGATCTGAATATAACATTTGATCTCCAGATTGGATATAACAGGACAAATGCACTGTTTTCTTTCTATATTCGGTTTTTAACGTCCTCGAGAGCTCCACCATACTTATCAATTATGCTGCCCAAATATTTAAGTTCTCGAACAGTATCAATATTATTATTGTTTAAAATGATTTTGTTTGTCTTTTTATTATTCAATCTCATTTCTTTAGTTTAATTTACATTTAATTTCATTTGGGCCCTTTTTATTACTTCTGATAGAGTATTGGCTTCACATTCAATATCATTAAAACTATGAGAGAGCAAGCAATTGTCAGCAAAATCAAATTCCTCCAAAGTATCCTTTAATCTCCATCTTATACCTCTTCTGGCACTTCCAACAGACCTGAATATCGCAAATAGTTTATACATATTTAATCTTGTAAACCATTTATTATAATTCTGGATAAAGCGTAACCAAAGAAATCTACTACCCATTTATTTATTCATACACTCAGAATAATCAAAGATCAAATTCCTATCATGCTTTAGCACGTCAGTGCTATTTCGAAAATCACAGTTATATTTCAGCGATCAAAAGCTGACGCAACACAATCATGATACACACAATACACATTATGAATAAACCGAGCAATTAATAACTGTATAATGTGCATATTTAACTCATTGATTACTTAACAATTAGACCTTTACCATTCCGATTCATGTGTTTCCAACTGTGATGGTAATATAACTTTTAACACAACGCAGAACCCACATCACTGTATAGTTTATTGTGTGATTATAGGGATTTGAACCGTCCGGCCGACTCAGCCACGGCAGAGTGAAACTGGACCCTGGTCCACAAGATGGCAGCAACTGGTGCAGGCGTAACATCCCAGGGCTGGCCCAATACGAAAGATGACTATGAATTGAAGGAAGTTATCGGTGTGGGAGGAATATCTGTAGTGCACGGTGCCTTTTGCAAACCACGGCAAGAAATATGTGCCATCAAGCGAATAAACTTCGAAAATTGGAATACCAGCATGGATGAACTTTTGAAAGAGATCCAGGCGATGTCATCTTGCAATCATAAGAATGTGGTCACCTACTACACAAGTTTTGTGGTGCGAAAGGAACTTTGGCTTGTGTTGCGGCTCCTTGAGGGTGGATCAATGCTCGACATCATCAAGCATAAAATGCGTACCAGCAATTGTTATCACGGTGTGTTTGATGAGTGTATTATAGCAACTGTGCTCAAAGAGGTTCTTAAAGGATTGGAGTACTTCCATAGCAATGGGCTGATACATAAGAACATAAAGGCAGGTAATATCCTTCTTGGAGAGAACGGTACTATACAAATTGCAGATTTTGGGGTCTCTTCGAGGCTGGATATAGACCTTTCCAGGCAGAAGGTGCGACACACTTTCATTGGATCTTCATGTTGGATGGCTCCTGAAGTAATGGAACAGATTCATGGATATGACTTTAAAGCAGATATTTGGTCTTTTGGGATCACAGCCATTGAGATGGCAACAGGTGCAACACCGTATCATAAGTATCCACCAATGAAGGTACTCATGATGACGTTACAAAATGACCCACCTACTCTAGATACAGGTGCTGAAGAGGAAGACCAGTATGACATTTATGGCAAAAGTTTTCGTAAAATGATAGTACGTTGCTTGCAGAAGGATCCTTCAAAAAGGTCAACTGCAACGGAACTGCTTAAGCATCCCTTTTTTAAGAAGGCAAAGGATAGGAAGTACCTTCGGCAAACTCTTGTTGCCATTGGACCTAGTTTGGAGACCAGAATACAAAGGGCTTCTAAACACCGACTTGGAACCTCTGGAAGACTGCATCGAACTGTTACAGGAGAATGGGTCTGGTCCTCTGGAGAGGAGATTGGAGAGTGTTCAGATGAAGAAAGTGCAGAGAAGATATTGAAAAATATTGAAATTGTTGATTTCTCTGAAAGTGAGATAGACCTGACTGAAGAACCCGAAGAGAGTGTTGAAACTGCAGAAAAAGCTGAGGCTGAAACTACAACAGCAACTACATCACAAGAAACCCATAGTACTAGTAGAGTGCAGTCCATTATACCACCTGTTAGTGTTGTGTTACGATTGAGGAATCGAAAGCAAGAGTTAATTGATATTAGGTTCGATTTTGCTGTAGGTAAGGACTCAACTGAAGGTATTGCATCAGAGATGGTTGGTGCAAGACTAGTTAATGTCAGAGATATTAGAATCATAGCAACCAATCTTCAGAAGCTCATAGATAGTAGTGGACAAATTCGTATTGTTACCTTTCCCTTGAATTCATGCTATGACACCATTCACGTTCCTGATGATAAAGCTCTAATTGGGTTTGCTCAAATCTTCGTAACGGACTAAGACATATGGCTGATGTTTGTAACCACACTTTATAAACAAACAAATGAAATAAAATCATGTGACTGGTAATGGAATTCCCACATTTGGAGTATATCCCTTATCTGTGCGACAAATAGCGAGGTTGCAATATGTGAATCATGAGCATATCTGCTGAAGCGAAAGGGCTGAAATCAATAACTAACACTAAAAGCTTGTTTAGCAATGACGATACGCAATGTCTTTTTTCATTGGAATGCTGCTGGTAAGCTATCTACAAGTGTGAAATAGAGAAAATGCCAAGTACAAGTACAAGTTTATACATATTTTAATTTTTAGTATTATTACCGATGTAACTTAATTTAGATAAACACTGTATGATCTTTTAAATTGTTTATAGATGAAAGCTTTCGTTAAATTTTGTCTATCATTTGGAAAATTTTGTATGAATCAAAAATTGAAAAGAATGAATGATAAAAAAGTCTTTTGCTCACCTCAAACATGCTTTAACATGTGCATTCTTTCTGTGCATTAGTAATAAAGATTACATGCACACTGAATTCAATTCTATTTGCTTTTACTGGCCGTTGTTAATATGTGCATATATACGCATTTCTGTACTGCTATCATAATTAAAGCTTTAAATTTTGTACGAAGAAACCTTTGAACATAAAAGCATTATGCACCTTAGCTTTTCATCAAATTCAGTATAAACATATGCAATAAAAGGTGTATTAAGAGCTTGTTTATTATACACAACTTTTGCTTTTATTGTCAACATTTTCTTCCCCTATGAAACATGATTGTGTGGTACGACAGAGATACCTATCTCGATCTAAACACGGTATTGATAACATATGATATTACTTAAGCACACCCTCGGAACCATCTAATTTATATAAACTCAGTGCTTGCTTAAATTGTCTAGATAGTGCTTGCTGAATGAAAACTTTGCTTAGGTAATCTTGTGTTGATTCAGATTGTAACCAGAATCTTTGCTCTCCTTCAGAAAAAGGCATTCAATGTTTTATAATTCCTCCAAAAATTGCTTGATTTTAAATTTCATTGATTTTGGTACTCATGTCCATTGGAATAAAACTCATTCCCAAAATAAATTTATTTTAAAGATAAGATTACATCCATAACTTTGAATGTAAAAAATCTGATGTGTTGCACTCACATGACTTTCTCTACTCTTGTACTAACCATTCTTACAAACTGTTATTCCTATATCTTCTTCGTGTTAGTTAAGATAAACATTTGCATAAATTATCTTATTGCTTATTTCCTTGTAGGTGCAAGGGGAATATTATAATGCAGTAGGCTTTGTGTGATAGTCAATCTTTTAAAGCCTTGAGATCCCGTTCTCTTTGCCCGCTTAACATATAAACAAAATGAACAGCGATGTTCCATTTCAGACCTAGCTGTTGACGGGCCCTTAAACCCCACTCACTCACTCACTGTTCCATTTCACGAAAGTTTTAAGTTTTCCGAAACTCACACACATAACAAGGAATATCTCCGAAATGGTTCACCCTACAATAAAATTTATTCGGTCATAAATTGTGTATTTTAGCAAGATCTACATTTTTTTGTACAGTATGATTTGGTCTATCTAACGGTTTACCAGTTATGCAAAAGTCGTCCAGAGTAAATACGACTACAGGGGCTATAGCCAGAAAATTCAAGATATACATTTCATTTGTCATAAAAATATCTCAAACATATGGCATTTTGATCAAAATCGTTAGAGCCATTTTCTAGAAAATCAAACTGTTCGAAAAATTTTCCATGTAGAAGGTAGTTAAGGGTAGGGATATTTTCCTCAAAATCTTCGTGTCGCATACTTGAAATACTTTAAATTTAAATACCAACTTTGGTTTTTAACCTACTTTTCCGAAGCGGCGTCAGGGCGGGTTTTCTCCGGGTGCTCCGGTTTCCCCCGCCATTTCATTCCACCGGTGCTCCATCTTCATTCCATGTATCATCAGTGTCACCGCCTGCGGTGCCGTAGTAGTAAAAGCGGGCGTTAAACACTACTACAACAACCTACTTTTCGTTTTTGAGTTATGCTGTCCACAGACTGACAGACACAGAGACTGACACACACACACACACACACACACACACACACACGGTCCTTTTTCTAACTTTTTTTTTTTTTTTTTTTTTGATTCAGGAGGTCTCAAAACATATATTTCCGGTGAAATCTCGACATCGAATTTTTGGGTGGAATACAATACTTCCCCTACTTACCAGTGGAGAAAGTAAAAACTGGAGAGAAAGTGAACAGGCTTTGCCGGTTACATACAGTTTCACGTTATTCCACTGAAAGGCACTGCTATACTGCCAAAATTGTTAGAACACCGGTGATACGTTCCACAAGATGTTCTCTCTGCTCACAAGAGAGAGATACTTCTTGTACCTTGAAATTGAAAATAGCATTATACTATAGAATCTGTGAAGAGAGACATGCAACAAGAATAGAATAGTTGTACAACGTAAGATCAGCTGTTTATTTAGCCTTTCTGAGAAAATAGAGCCCAGTTCAGGTATACAGATATCGCGATTTGATGGGAATTGCTTTGTCTAAGATTAAATAACAAAGAAACGCAGATAAATTCAGAGAATATGTCACCAGCCTTTCGTCTACTATTGGTAAATTGTTCGAGAAACTTATGTCTTGTCGACTCCAAAAACAAGTTTCGGAACTACCTCAAATTTCAAACCCTCAATTTGACTTTGGAAAAAGACACTCCAGACCTGCAGCTTCTAAGACTGGCAGATGACGTCACTGAGCAATTTAACAACGAGCCTTCAACGTTAGCGTTGTTTCTGGACGTAAAAGTCGCTTTCGACCGGTGCTGGCACAAAGGCCCCCTTTTACAAACTGCACCGCAACTTTCACGGTCTTCAAAACTATTTATTTCGGTGGTCTTGTACGCTTGTGTGGCCTGGGCCAACGCCTCCACCACCGCCATTAAACAAATCCTAGCTATCCAAAACCTTTCCCTCCGTAAAATCATCTGAGCTCCCTTCCGCAACTCCAACCATATTCTACACCAAGAAACCAACCTACTACAATCCAGGCCCTAATGACCTAGTTGTCGACGGGACCGTAAACCCCACTTCTCACTCACTTACTACAATCCAAGAGGAAACGCCTCGTCCATATGGGTGTGCATTAAGAGACATCAGAAGCTCGCAATATCCAATATCGGCAAAGGCGAGTCGAAACACCACAAACATGCGAGAATTAAAATTTTATAAAACAGCCACGGTTGGCCAACGGCCCTAGGTCACAATAAACTGCGACAGAGGACGCCGCCACTGGCAACCTGGGACACCACAAGTTGCAAAAACAACAAACTCATTTTCTTAATTCATAGATAGATCTATCCATATATAATGAAAATGACTTCTTTGAGGCACAATCACGCAAAAACTACTGAACGTATCAATGTGGGACTATGTTCATTCGAAGTGGAAACGTTCGTAGATGGTTCTAGGCTACTTAGTTTTTGGACTCCATAGACCCTTTATCATTTTTTCTGTATTCAAGTTCTTTTGCTGCATATGCCGTCTTCTTCTAATTCCTAAACCTTTCGGAGGCCCTTAGTCGAAGCGATTAGAATAGCTGTGATCGTTACAGTGATACGCAATAAACTGGCCATTCATTCAAAACCAAATGTGGTAGGTTCGAATCCCAACAACTGCAGTCAAATATGTCTGTGGTGAAGGAAGGGGAGGGCCCAAATAAAATAATCAGTATAATGGTGCGCTTGGAAGTGACGGGGTTACATTTGACTGCAGTTGTATGTATTTTGCTACTTATTCTTAAAAATAAAAAAAAAATAAAAAAAAAAGAAGAAGAAGAAAGAAAGAAAAAAAAGATACACAACAGTTTTATTAAAAATATATAATATTAAGATAGCTGCAAAGACTTGAGTTCCATTTATTTAGGTTAGCATAACAAGAAATTAGAAAGAAAGAGCCAATAAGGTATCTCAAAACTTAAAAATCTATGTGTATCTTATAAGTCTACTAAGCTAACAACACCGCTAAATGACCGGTACGTCGCTATACCTATACATATATAATGAAAATGACTTTTCTTTGAGGCGCAATGACGCAAAAACTACTGATCGTATCGATACGGCACTGTGACCATTCAAGTGGAGACGTTCGTAGATGGTTCTAGGCTACTTATTTTTTTGAGTCTATAGACCCTTTGTCGTTTTTCTCTATTCACGTTTTTGTTAGGTGTTTAATCACTGATTTACAGGTTAAAATTAACGCCAGCGAAGCGGGACGGGTGGCGGCTAGTGAATTGAAAAAAAAAAAAAAATAATAAAAAAATAAAACTCTTCTCGATTACCTACAGGTGGTTACCTAATGGGTTTTATTTAAACCAGAAAGATTATACAAAAATGTCTATAATTGTAAACCTATGAGAACTGTAGCCTGTAAACCGAGGCCCATGTACGGCACAGTCAAAATCCTTAGTGAATAAACAAATCTGAATCTGAAACCTGACCTACAGGTGCTCACCGTATGGGTTTTATTTAAACCAAAATGACTATACAAAAATGTCAATAATTGTAAACCTATGAAAATTGATGCCTCTAAGCTGAGGCCCATGTACCAGCAACAGGCAAAAAACCTTTATGAATAAACAAACTGCACAAAACCTGCCACTCCATTTACTTCCGTAAAATCCTCTCCACTCCCTTCCGCACTTCCTATATCAAGAAACCAACATACCAGCTATCCTAGTGGCAGTGTTGAGAAGAGCCTCCTCCATATGGGTACGCATTAAGCGACACCAGAGCCCCGCAATATCCAATATTGGCAAAGACGAGCCGAAACACCACAAACATGCGAGAATTAAAATGTTATAGAACAGCCACGGCTCACCAACTGTGCGAGCCCTAGGTCACAATAAACTACGGCAGAGGCCGCCACCACTGGCAACCTGGGACACCACAAGTTGCACGCTGATGCACAACAAAACCGCGGTAAGTGTACAAAGTTTAAAATAGTGTACTTAGTATAATAGTGCAGTGTGTGTAAGTGTGCGTGTGTGTGTATGTGTGTGTGTCCTTGTGTGTAATAAGGAAGAAACTCAGTTCTAATTCACAGATACATTAATCTCTAACAAAACTATTCTCGGTGACCTACAGGTGGTGAGCGCATGGGTTTTATATAAAACAGAAAGACTAGTCGATAATTGTAAACCTATGAAATTGTAGCCTGTAATCCGAGGCTCGTGTACTAGCATTAAAAACCCTTATGAATAAACAAATCTGTAATCTGCCACTCCATTGGAATGCCTTCGTTAGGTATCTTGGGGACTACAACGCCAGAGCACACCTATTTATGCATCACTGGCTTCTCCGCATGGAATGTGGGCATATCCGGTAACAGGGGAGCTAATCCAGCAGCAGCAGCAGCAGCAAAAGCTGAGCTACCATACAGTCCTACAAAGAGATGCTTAGATTTCAAAATTTAAAATAACCCCATATTTGAATAAAGTCATAATACCAACGGTGCCCAACGACCGTGACACCCTGACCTGCAGCCGTTGAGGAGTAACTATTGCTACCTCCCTTCAGTACCCCAATCTCATTTACAACCGCTACCCTGCAAACCCTAAATCCCGTCATAATAGTGGTCAAGCCCTGTAAAGGGGGTTTGAAACACCTTGGGCTGTCCTCAGCCTGCTAACGGGCCTCAGCTCCTCGCGAAACATCAGCGAAGATAGAGCACATTGATACGTTGTCTACTGACTGCGAAGATCATTCCACCTAATTGGAACCAAACATGGTCCTTACACATTAAACTACATTTCCAGCCTCTAACAGGTGAGGTTAGAGATCCGGCTGGTTTTTATGTAAGTCTATTTACACTTTCTATGACTTTACCTTTGATTTTAATTGACTTATTTTTGTGCTTGTCTAGAGGGTTTGTGAAAACGTATATACAGTAGAACAGTGCTGTCCAACATGACGCCCACGGGTGCTATGGTGCCCGTGATGTATTTTTCTGGCACCCATTATAAGCAAATTTTTACTTCAAAGATTTGAGGAGCATTTTTTCAAAACTTGATAGAGGACAAAAATATGATTTTACAGAAATTACATTTTTTTATTCTAGTACATAAACTTTTATTACACAAACTTTATTTTTGGCAATGCTAAACATTATCATGGGACAATTTCAGACAGCGGTGAAACTCCTAGAGGATAACCATATTTTTTATAGTATTGGCCGGGTAAAAAATTATTGTTTTTTCAAAACTCGATAGAGGAGATGGATTATGAAACAAGTTAATTTGATTGAACCTTAATTTGCTACTGGTTTTATTCTTTTTATTACTGTTTTGATCTTATTTTCATTTCTTCATTATTTATTTTTATGTGCACTATACAAATTTAATAAGCGGCTAAATTAACATTGTTACATTAATGAAATTGACTCAGGGGTCTCTGTCTAGGGGATATGTGAATAGCGACCACAAGGTACCCAAGCTGAGCAGAACATTACTTCCACTTACTGGTGTTTTGCTCCTCACTGTAACTTTTCTATCTGACCTTACCTTGGTCATCTCTTGTTCTCTTCCGACCCTGATGCTATTAGGGTTCCAGAGGGCTAGGAAGTCTTTATTTTTCCATACTCTCCATTTCTCTATAAAATCTTAACCCCTAACATGCTCGGTCTGGGTGGCTCAGTTGGTTAGATGCTGGCCTACTTATCCCAAGGTTGCGGGTTCAAATCCGGCCCAGACCGATGGTTTTTAAGTGTGCTTAAAAACGACAGCTCCATGTCAGTAGATTTACTGGCATGTAAAAGAACTCCTGCGGGACAAAATTTCGGCACACCGGCGACGCTGATGTGATCCTGGCAATTGACAGCGTCGTTAAACAACAAAATCATTTTTTTTAAATCCTAACATGCTGACCTGTCATGGCATGTAATACGTCCTCTGATTGGTGATCAGAGGATATGGTAGGTGAATTTATTTTTATAATTCTCCCAGTCAGGTCGGTGAGACCCATAAACCAATGGCAGGTGTGGTCCTCCAGACATTCTGGGGGTTGTGAGAGAGTGATGTGATCGCCAAAACATAAAAATATGGTGCTCTCTAAAAAGCGGTTACTATTACTGCTATTGCTCTCTTCAATATCATCAGTGAAAAATATTGGAGAGCAAGAGGATTAATGACTTCATTGTCAGAAATCCAGCATTAGCTAACAAGAACATTAATGAAATAATAGATATTTATAAAAGGTTACAAAATTATAAAATTAATAAACACAGAAGTTTAAGAATACAAAGTGATTAAACTAGTAAGTAATAATGTGTATGCTTATTTTGATATCTTAACAGTTGCTGAAAGCATCTTCATAAAATCCTTTTGCTTCTTCTGTAATTTCAAAGAATTGCATGAGGTTTTTTACATCTTTCTTCTTCTCACTGGACACCATGTTCATCTTCTGTAAACATGAGGACCTTGGTATTTCTTTGTGGCATGTTTTAATTCCAGATTTGAAAATAGAAACCTCCACAGGTAACACTGTATAAGTGTTCTGCACAGTTAGAGAAACATACACTCGTTTGTAGAAGACTTTTTGTATGATATGACACGTTGCATTCCTATGTTAAATGGCAGCTTTGATTTCACAATCTTCCGAGTAGTCTCCTTCAGTGTTTTGATTTGCCAGTCCCTGTTGAGAACTTTGATAACTCCATGGGATTACAGAATTCGGTAGTATTCATTGGGTGACAAAATAATATCTTATTTTCTTCTGTACTCCTCAACCCTGCCAAATACACGATCAGGAGCCATGTAACTGTATGGGAGAGAAATGATGTATATATACATAAATTTTGTACTTTTTTCCAAAAAGGCAATGAGCATGGTCATTACTACACTGTTCTTATTTTGACTTGGACATAAATCTGAGAAAAGATGAATAATGGAAGGATACTTCATTTTTTTTTCTAGGTCTAACAGAAAATTCAACAAAGCAGATGCCACTTATTACATCCCTTAGATGACTCAGTTTCCAACCAGATGCAGAAATGTATATTATCTTTCATTTATGGTTTAGAGTGAATCATAATGCAAAGATTACAGAACCAAACTTTCCTGGAATAATACACTTCACCTACTGATAATTTAGGTAGTGACTGATTTTGCTGCATATCAAAACAGATTTTGATTACAGCAGGATTTTCTTCTTTCATTATAGTATAAAACTTCTTTGCACGAAGTTCATGCAGTCTGTAGTTTGTCTTATATTCATTCTTTTTCTCCAGATCTGTCTCTTGCTTTATGGAAGTTAGTCCCATCTTGCATGTATCAGTGTGTGGTGTCTTGAATGAGAGATTAAAACACTTATAAAAATAAACTTGTGTTTGGATAAAGAGCTTGTGGATAGGTTTTCCTATTCTCTTTTTTTGCAAAATATTTTCCACGTTTTTTTAATATTAATTCTGGTGGTAGGTAATTCCTTGAAGATTTTCATCTAATGTAGTGGATTTCTCTGCACCTGTAGCTCTTGATATCATTTTTTACAGAAATGATAACCTCCCTGTCCTTTGCACCAGTTCTATCCCCTTCTCGATTTTCTTTAGGTGAATTCCCAGTAGAATAAAATTTTCTTGCAAGGAGGGACAGTCTATCCTTAGGCATGCCTGCTATTCCCTGAAAACTTGCAGCACAGATTGGTAAAACATCTCCATGCTTCTTTCTGATGCTACATTTAATACTCACAGATTGTTTTCTTTTAGAATTTTCCTCCTTCACTTTCCTTCGTTTTGGAGAATAAATTGTCATGTACTTAAGCACGAATTTGTCTTTGTCCACCTTATTTAGATGCTTTACTCTATTATTGAAACCGATAATGTCTTTATATGTCAGATCTCATACTCTGCACTCCTTACTTTCCCTCTTTATTGACTTTGATGGATTATCTTGAATTTCATGATTACATTTTATGGATGGTTCTTTATTATTAGGCTTTATAACTTGAGCAAGATATTTTCTTCTATTTTTCCTGCCACCGTCAGATTCAGTCACTGGAGAATCCAACCCTGTACCTTCATCCATGACTTAGCTTGTGCTTGCAAGAGACTGGTTCAATCTATGTACATATCACTACTGACACAGTCGTCGAAGTGATTCAGAAAACGTAACATTCTTAACTGTATGATAAACAATGACCTATGTTGCCGTAATGCCGCACTATCCTGAATGTGGAACATGTTTGATTGTTAGGTCTTTGTAATGCCGCTTTGAGAGCGATGTTGTTAAAAGGTTCTGAAAGAGTATGTGACAACAGAGTTTGTTGTTGATATAAACCACATGTCAAGTAGTATTGTCATTCTCTTCCCTTTGAATCAGAAAAGTGCACCATTAATACCAAATGAATCATTCTGTATATTATTCAGCCATGGGCAGGCTTTGAAAAAATGATATGGTTTTTGTATAGCATGATTTCACAGACCGATTGGTGGCATCGAAAACATACTGAATCCCATAATAACTCATTTTCTCAAAATTTGTGCTCTATCGAGTTTTGAAAAAATGCTCCTCATTTCTAATATAATTCAAACATCAAGACAAATTTATAATAAAAAGCAGTCTGGTTTAGAGTGATGTTCGAATTTGAATTCTTTGGTAGATCATATTTATAGACTCATCACTAAATACATTTTTTGATGTTGCTGCATATCGCTATTCAGAAGACTTCCTTCCATCATCAGGCGTAGAAGATGACTGCAAGCTCTGTCTGTCGACTCTCCTTAACGTGGCTGAATCTTCTCCTGCTCTCTGGTAGAAACAATTGGCATTGTCTTGAAGTGGAATAAACGGCCTCTCACGGGTGGAATTCGGAACCGCTCTTCTATCTTCCTCTGACTTCAGCAGCAATTGCAACATGGGATCGAAAAAAGGCAAATTGAAATTAACAACAACTTTTTTATTAATCATGATGTACATTTTTTCCCAAATCTCCAAATGAGACGACTCTTGAATTGATGTTAATAGTTGTATTTTCTGTCCAATATCATGTTAGGAATTCCAGAAATGGTTAGCAACAGCTGATTTATCCATTTGTTTCAGTTTTATGTTTCTCTGATGTTCTCTAAGTCTGACTTTCAAACTTCTTTTTGTTTTTCCTATATAAATACCAGTGCAATCTTGACAATTAATTTGATAAATACCAGATTTTTTTTATTTATAACATCCACAGATTTTGACAATGGATTATTTAGAAAATTCTTAACTGTGAAGTTATTTTTGAAGGCTAGATGTATATTGAACTTTCGAAATATTTTTTCAAATTTTTGAAACAATCCTGGATGGAAAGTGAATTTCTTGTAAATAACGTGTTTTTTTAATCTGTTTTAAATTAGAATTATTATGTACCAGAAAATTTTTTACTAGCCTTTCTAAACATTCTATCAACCAATGAAGATGGAAAACCATTATCAATAGCTACTTGATGTATATGTTGCAATTCTAAGGTGAAATGTTCCTTTGACAAAGGGACATGAAGAAGTCTGTGTATCAAACATTGAAATACTGCATGTTGGTGTAATGTTGGGTTGAAAATATTATATTTGACATAGTTGTCCACATGTGAAGGTTTCCTATAAATATTGAAGGTTAGATTTCCATCCTCATTTGTAATCAATAAATCCAAAAAAGGAAGTTGATGATTGTTTTCTATTTCCATTGTGAATTTGATATGATTATCTTGAGAGTTCAATATATCCAATGACTTATCAATATAGTCAGCTGGAATAATTGCAAATATATCATCTACATATCTAAACCAAGTCTTAAATATCTGTGGATGTGTAGCCTTAACTTCCATTTCTAAGAAGCTCATATGCAAATTTGCTAGTAATGGTGAAAGTGGATTGCCCATTGCTAAACCATGTAATTGTTTGAAAAAATTGTTGTTGAAAGTGAAGTAACTTTTATTTATACAGCATGTGGTTAACATGATCAAATCTTCAATGTTGTGGCTTGGTAAATTAATAGATTCCAACCATTTTTCAATTAAAGCAGCAATACTATTAACAGGAATATTGGTGAACAAGGATTTTACATCAAATGAGACCAGAATATCAGTCATGCAGTTTAATATTCTTCAACTTGGTAATAAGTTCCAAGGAATTTTTAATACTGTAGGATTGAAACATTTTCAGATTGCTAAACTTCTTTGTAAGCCATTTTGCTAACAAATAGCTGGGCGAGCCTATATTATTAACAATAGGTTGCATGCTATTATCTTTTTTGTGTGTTTTTGGTAAGCAGTAAATCCTAGGTAACGTTAGATTACTGGCTTTTACCTGTCATTTCTTATTATCAGGTAAAGTAATTTAAGAATTAAGAATTTTGGTTAACTTTTGATATACAGCTGTTGAGTGGATCTATTTTTACAAATATATAGTTGTCTTCATCATTTAGCAATTGTGTAACCCTGTCATCATACTCAGCATTATTTAATATAACAATTTGACTGTGTTTATCAGCTTTTAAGTATACAACTGCTCTAGCATTAAGTTTTTTAATGACCTGTTTGTAATTATTCTTCACATGGTTAGACAAGACAAAACTCCTTCCATTCGAATAGCTTCCCAGTACACACCCATGAAGTATGTCTTTGTACACCTAAAGCCATATTCACTACTTCCCTAGCCAGAGCTTTTCCTTTTTCCTCCCAAAAGAATGGTAGTTGACCTAATGGTGTTTGTGATTATGTACCTCCTAGGCATGAGTTAAATGTGCCCAAGTGCTTAGGAAAGTTGGACAACACTGCAGTAGAACCTCGATTATCCAAGTTAAGGAAGACCAACAATACCTCAGATAACCGAAAACTCAGATAACTCAGTCTCTGTCAAAAATTGAGGGGAAAATGTATGGTATATTGGTAAAATGAATGAAAATGTGGTCAAAGATGTGGAAAAAATGTATTTTTTGTATTATCAAATAAAAAAAATGATTTACATGCAAATAAAACCAAAATAAAGACACAAAATACAAAAAAAAAACCACAGTACATACACACAGTGTGTACGTGTTCCAGTTTCACTACATATTTGTGTGGCATTATTCATGAAATGAGACCTTCGTCAACCCAGAACTCGCTTAGTTGGGGCTTGGATGAGCATGACGGTACTGTATTTAGTTTTTTTATTAAAGGATGAAGTTGTTAAAGTGCGTAGGCTTTCGCAGCAGGTGTCTGGTATGCTAAGAGTATCTTCTGTGGTGTGAGGCCACAGTCCACTGGGGTCTAGTCAGAGACCCACTGACGATGTCTGCCATAGCCTAAGATGAAATTTTGGGAAAGGAGGGGAGAAATCCCAGTGGACCATGGCCTTAAAGCCCGGAAGATATTCTTAGCATAACAGATGAAGTTATTATTTTAGAGCCATGTCTGTAGTGCTGTAAGGTCAGTTTGTGCTAGCAAATAGAACTATTTTACCTATTAATTTTACTTTTCCTGCATCATTAACAAACATGAAATAATATTGGTGTCTTAAACCATTCCTTGTGGGACTCCATACTTTACTCTTAGTATTGGGTTGGAATAATTGTTTAATGTGCTCTTCAAAGATAGCTTCTAAACCAGTTCAAGACAGTTCCTCTTATTTCTGACTGTGCTAATTTTTTAGGACTTCATGATTCATAATATCAAACACTTTTATTTAGAACAATAAACAGGTTACCTGCAATTTATTTATTATCTACAGCTTTTTGTAATTTGTTAACCACATCAAGTGCTACAGCTTCTGTGTTGTTTTGGATAAGCATCTGTACTGGATAAGAAAAAATTGAAGCTATTAACAGTGAAGCAACAAGATTCTAAAGTAAGAACAAATTAAAACTAAAAACTTCACTTATCTTAGTAATGTTGCAGTTCTTTTTGCTGACCCTGGGTTTCAAGTTGTCTCCAAGTTGAGCTTTGGTAACGAATTTGTTTGTATAGCTTTGAGAATGAGTTGGAGACAACTTGAAACCCAGGGTCAGCAAAAAGAACTGCAATATTACTAAGATAAGTGAAGTTTTTAGTTTCTAATTTGTTCTTACTTTAGAATCTGTACTGGAATTTAAAGATGATATTAATCTTCTTTGGGAAGTCTAGGAGCCTATCTTTCACTACGGAATCAAGAACTTTTGGCACAGTGGACAAAATAGTTATCACCCTTTTGTATATTAGCACTATTCTGACAAGGTTGCTGATGTCAGGCACTGTTCTGGTATTTAGAGAAAAATTAACTAAATCTAAACGTATGGGTGCTAGGTGTGACACATTCCCAATTATTAATTGTATTGTTTCTGATTTTGTTGTTTTTGATTTTAAGCTTCTATGTTATTTTAATTACTTCTTTGGGATCTGGTTTAAAGAATAATGACTGCATTGGACACGTATAGGTAATACAGAGGTCATTCACCATGTTGTCCAATATATGCACAGAGTATTTATTGAGTACTACTCACAAATGTCATTATTTTGGGTGTATTTTTCCCGTTTATACTCAATTTCTGTTATATGTGTAAGATTTGTTTTTGAATTAGAAAATATTTCCTTTACAGCAGTCCATATATAATTATTGTTTTGGTCTTTTACAATTTGTTTACATAGTACTCCTTTTTTAATTTTTGCTTTAAATTGATTACCTCCTTGCTGCATGCTTCATACTCTTGAATTATTTCATGGGATGGATTTCCAACTTTCTTTTTCATAATAATTGTTAGGTTTCTATTTATCTATTTTTTTAAATAATTCAATACATTTTTGAGACCCAGGGATTTAGACTTGTATTTGCCTTCAAGTCTTGTTGATCATATGCCCTACTAGGAGTTTTTAATTCTATGATAGCAAGTCATTAATTGATTGGTATGCATCATTTATATTAATTGTTAAACTAGGCTTATCACTTGTCAGGATAAGTAATTTCGTTCAGCAAAGTCTATTTTTATGTGAGAAGCGTATTTTCAAAACTCAGTAGAGCACAAATTTTGAGAAAATGAATTATTATGGGATCGTTATGCTTTAGATGCCACCAATTGGTCTGTGAAATCAGATTTTGCATAACTCAATATTTGTCGTGTGTATAGCATGGTGAATCATGAGTGTTTTTTCATAGCTTGATAGAGCGCATAAATAGCAATTTTACAAAACTCGATACACCACAGTCTAAATGAAAAGATTTGCCTTCTCTCAAGACCCGTCATGAACCTGATAATAATTTGCAATATTCTGCTTGTCCAACCTTGCTTTCCTGGAATTACATGCTATACAAAAACCATATCATTATTTTAAAGCCTACCCGCTGCTAAATAATATAGAGAATGATTCATTTGGTATTAATGGTGCAATTTTCTAATTCAAAGGGAAGAGAATGACAATACTACTTGGCATGTGGTTTATATCAACAACAAACTCTGTTGTCACATACTCTTTCAGAACCTTTTATCAACATCACTCTCAAAGCAGCATTACAAAGACCTAACAATCAAACATGTTCCACACTCAGGGTAGTGCGGCATTACTGCAACTTAGGCCATTGTTTATCACACAGTTAAGAATGTTACTTTTTCTGAATCACTTCGACGACTGTGTCAGTAGTGATATGTACATAGGTTGAATCAGTCTCTTGTAAGCACAAGCTAAGTAATGGATGAAAGTACAGGGTTGGATACTAGTGACTGAATCTGATGGTGGCAGGAAAAATAAAAGAAAACGTCTTGTTCAAGGCAATGAGCATGGTCATTACTACACTGTTCTTATTTTGACCTGGACATGAATCTGAGAAAAGATGAATAATGGAAGGACACTTCATTTTCTTTTCTAGGTCTAACAGAAAATTCAACAAAGCAGATGCCACTTGATTACTTCCCTTAGATGACTGAGTTTCAAACCAGGTATAGAAATGTATATTCTCTTTCATTTGTGGTTTAGAGTGAACCATAATGCAAAAATTATAGAACCAAACTTGCCTGGAATAATACACTTCACCTCCTGATAATTTAGGTAGTGGCTGATTTTGCTGCATATTGAAACAGATTTTGATTACAGCAGGATTTTCTTCATGATCATCTTGGATTACGTGGTGGGCTATGTGATCTGGTATATTGAAATATTGCACATTACTATTAACAAGGGCCCAAATGACCTAGTTGTGAACAGGCCCTTACACCCTACTCACTCACTCATTCACTCACTCACTTTCTCGCTCACTCACTCACTCACTAACTCACTCACTCACTCATTCATTCACTCACTCACTTTCTCGCTCACTCACTCACTCACTCACTAACTCACTCACTCATTCACTCACTCACTTTCTCGCTCACTAACTAACTCACTCACTCACTCATTCACTCACTAACCCACTCACTCATTCACTCACTCACTTTCTCGCTCACTCACTAACTCGCTCACTCACTCACTCACTAACTCACTCACTCACTCACTCGCTAACTCACTCACTCACTCATTCACTCACTCACTTTCTCGCTCACTCACTCGCTCACTCACTCACTCACTCACTAACTCACTCACTCACTCACTCATTCATTCACTCACTCACTCATTTACCCACTCACTCATTCTCTTGCTCACTTGCTCACTCACTCATTCATTCACTCGCTCACTTGCTCACTCTCTCACTGACTTGCTCACTCACTTACTCACTCTCTCACTCACTCTCTCACTCTCTTACTTACCCTCTCACTCATTCTCTTACTCCACTCACTCACTCTCTTACTCATTCACTCACTCTCTCACCCACTTTCTCTCACTCTCTTACTCACTCTATCACTCACTCATTTACTCGCTCACTCACTCATTCACTTGCTCACTTGCTCACTCACTCACTCACTCATTCACTCTCTCACTCACTCACTTGCTCACTCACTCATTCACTTGCTCACTCATTTGCTTGCTCACTCACTCATTCACTTGCTCACTCACTCTCTTACTCCTCACTCACTCACTCACTCATTCACTTGCTCACTCACTCATTCACTTGCTCACTCACTCACTCACTCACTAACTCTCACTCACACATCACTCACCCCCCTGGCCACCCACTCACTAATAATAATAATGATGACGATAAGAAGAAGAAGTAGAAGTAGAAGAACAAGAAGTAGAAGTAGAAGAACAAGAACAAGAAGAAGAGGAAGAAGAAGAAGAAGAAGAGGGGTGGGGAGATTTATGGGCCCGTCGAAAACTAGGTCATTAGGGAGAAGAAAAAGAAGAAGAGAAGAAGAAGAAGAAGAAGAAGAAGAGAAAGAAGAAGAAGAAGAAGAAGAAGAAGAAGAAGAAGAAGAAGAAGAAGAAGAAGAAGAAGAAGAAGAAGAAGAAGAAGAAGAAGAAGAAGAAGAAGAAGAAGAAGAAGAAGAAGAAGAAGAAGAAGAAGAAGAAGAAGAAGAAGAAGAAGAAGAAGAAGAAGAAGAAGAAGAAGAAGAAGAAGAAGAAGAAGAAGAAGAAGAAGAAGAAGAAGAAGAAGAAGAAGAAGAAGAAGAAGAAGAAGAAGAAGAAGAAGAAGAAGAAGAAGAAGAAGAAGAAGTAGAATGTACACTCGTTATACATCATGTTTACTTTTCTCTTAAACTGTTGTAGGCTATGGAAAGGATATACAGTTAACCATTTGTACAGCCTATGCTTAAATATTTGAATATTTAATGCATGTATTGTTAAAGGAAGTGCATTGAAGAGCTTTATGCCATTTATTTTATAATGTGGAGAGGTTTTCTGAAGCCTATATAATGGAATATCCAATTTTTTCATGTGTGTATAATAACTATATGTATTTTGTTCTATGTGTACCTACCAACATTGTAGATATATAGCAACTAGCAATATAGCTGTGGGAATTTTTGTTGCTATAAACAATGGCTCACAATGCCCCATTTTCTTTCAATCTTTTAATATTATGACATCTTTTTAAAAAGGTTTAATATCTGTAATATCATTTGGCTGCTACACCATAGTGTCAAACCATATCTAATGAAACAATGAAAAATATTCCATGTGAACATAATCTATTAATACCGTGCCCTCCAAAGCCTATACCATAATAGAAGACATCGCAGTACTTTGTGGGATCTCCTGACAGGTGCCTATCCATGTAACAAGATGCTACAAAAGTGACGTAATAACTGCAACACATCACATGTTTTTATCTCTTATCCATGCAAAGAGAATTTCAGGGACATTACATAGCCACCAGTTCTTAAAAGATTTGACTATTGCTTGAAGCAGGGCTGGGTAACTTACGTGAAGCTTGAGCAACCTTCATTTGTTTTTACCTCCTAAATATATAGTTTTCAGTACAGGGCCATTAGTGGGCTGTGCTCAGAGAGCACCAGCTGCCCAGGCCTGTCTTATAGGCTACTGTATTCCCATATTGCTCTTGTACCTATATGAAAATTAGCAATAACATAGTTCCTGCAAATGTATATCTCGATTAACATGAAGGGGGTACGGGAATAACCGTTTGTAAGAATAGTTTACAGAAGAGTAGAGAAAATCATGTAAGTGCAGCACATTAAATTTTGTGTTACTTTCTCTGTCGCATATGTAGTAGATAAAGAGAGTATTCTAATCCACCTAAATATTTGATACCAAAATTTCACTGGAAGTACACATTTTGAGGTCCGTTGAATTCAACAGAAGCATTTCTAGAAAAAAACATCCATGTGTGTGTGTGTGTATGTGTGTGTGTGTGTATGTGTGTGTGCGTGTGTGTGAGAGAGAGCGAGAGAGACAGAGAGAGATTCTATGAAGAGCACAAAACAAAAAGCCTGCTAAATGCCATATTTAGGTTTACCATCTTCCAAGGATGCAGCACAAAGATTTTCAAGGAAGTCCCCACCAGACATTACCTTTACATGGAAAAGGTTTCCAAAATTTTGATTTTCACAAAAATGGGCTAGAAAAATTTTGATTAAAACAGCCAGTGTTTAATATATTTTATCAAATTAAATGTATATCTTGAATTTTCTGAGAAAGTCCTTAGGAGTCATCTTCATTCTGCATGACTTTTGCATAACCAGTACAAGGTAAAGGAGAGACACGTCGCGCACTGCAGCCTAGGCAGATCTATTGTGGCTAATGCCCTCTAGGAGGCAGTGATGAAGCGAGGGAACCACACGGTGCCACAGGGTCGCAGGCAGACGAGCTACAGAGACGCGCAGAAGTTCCTAACATATGCTGAGATCTCTTCACTCCGGCGTCAGGCCCCGCCGAGCAACCCTGCGGATCCGGTGTCGCACAAGCGTCCCCACTCACTGAGGACAGTGGCCACCCAACGCCACCTAGCGCCGAGAACAGCAGTTGCCATGCACAAGCATCTGCGCCATCTGTCCGGCACCTTCAAACACCACACCCCTGAAAGCACACCTGGGAGATGATAAGGGAATGGAGTGAAGGGAAATGATAAAAAGGAAATCGTGGTATGAAGTTATGCACTCACTCTAGCAGTCGCCTAAGTGATAAGGGGAAAACACGTAAAAATCTCGATTAACATGAAGTACATAGAAGAATTGTTTTTAAGAATATTTTGTAGAAGAGTGAGCGAAGAAAGTCATGTGAGTGCACACATCACATTTTTATGTTATGATAGTATTCTGGATCCAAGGTAACTAGAGAAAGAAGGTAGGCCACTCCGGCACAATTGCTGCCATTGGTTGCATGCAATATACGTCACATGGAGGTCTGAGAGCGCGCGCAGTTCAGACAGCAATTGAAAGTGGGCGTTTTAAACCCGTTTCGACATATACCATTTAAAGCATTGACTGACAGTTCCAGTGCGTAAACACTTAAGCAATAATTAATAAAGTGTAGCAAAATACAGTGATATGTGATAGAAAAGATACCTTAACTGAAAACACATTATAAACGTTCGTCACACATTCTACTAATTACAAACCAATTTTACGACCGCCACCAAAACTACAATCAAAATAAGAAGTAACAAATTATTGTTTGATCTTAAAAGCAAACTTACATTTGGTCATGTTGGCGCAGAAGAAGTAGCTGACGTCCGCTTCTGATACTTCCTCGCGTTCCTTTTTGTCATACATACAGCTTTTTATTTGTTATTAAATGCCGTATCCTAATGAAAGTGCGGGTCCTGACGTATAGGGAAACAATTCTTTCATCCAATTCAGGAAATTTAGAGCAAATCATGCCAGTAAGTGCTTTCATCACTCCAGACATTTTGAAGCATTAAAGCCATGGAATCCCGCAAATATAACTTCAAATTCCTTCACTCTAAACCCTTAACCTTTTATCATATCCGTTTTCTCACTGGGAAATTTACCTTATTATATCTACATGTTTGTACAAGAAATTACACAGAAATGCTTGGATTAATTTCATTAAAATGCTTTATGTTTTTATGAAAAGTGAAAAATGTTTCACAATGTATATTTACACACATAAAAAATTGCCATAACTTAATTCCATAATATAGACACAAAATCTCTCCATTTACCCTTTCCTTTTGTATTTCTGCTTTAAGCTATAGCACCCAAAAGCGATACCTCTAACTAAAATTCTGTGCACACGGGTAGAAACTGAAGTTAGAAATGTGCCTTAAGAGCACACTGATCTACACATGAAAAACATGTGAGTATTGCAATGTAAACATCACTTAAACCATTACAGCTATAATCACTACGCATTGTACAGTACTTGGGGTATAATTTAAGTGAAAATAGAGTTCATAGATCCAAAGCAAGTCATGTGACATTCAATTAAAATCAATACACAGAAAAATTAATTTTGATATGCTGATGTTCACTTAAGTGCACTTATTTGAAGATGCCTCTGTTCTAACGAGTTTAAACATATGACGAAGCCAGAAAATAGCATTTATGACAAAATGAGTAGATTAGCTTTTCAAAGTTCTAATTTTATAGTGAAAAGTGCTGTTTATATGTATTTTTTAAAAATTCATTCAGTTTTTGTAATGCTTAACATAGTTTTTAAATTGTATGTAAAATATAATAAAACTGCTGCACTCGTTTTAAAGTTCATATGCTGTTTTAGCACTTTAGAAGATTTTCGCTTTCTAGGTGTGATAGTTTTGTAGAAAATCTTTCCTGTATGTACACAATGAGAGAATACGCGAAAATGAAAAAAAAAAAAAAAAAAGAAGAGAAGAAAGAAAGGAAGGGAGGGGGAGAAGAGAGGGAGGGAGGAAGGAAGGAAGAAAATAGAAAAATCACAAAACCAGAAAAGGGCGTGGCAGAGGGAGCATGTTATTTAAATGGGATTTTGGCGACTATCAAATGTACAACCCATATATCATATATCAATGGATGCGGAAAAGAATGGAGTTTTCAACAGTGAAAAGAATAATGTTTTTTTTTTTTTTTTTTTTTTTTTTTTTTTTTTTTTTTTTTTTATATATATATCTCAGGAGGAAAATTTGCCCTTAATGAGACACATTCATATATTACTTTCAGTAAACATGCCCAAATAAACAATTACGTTTTGACATTACATACCTTTTCACTAGTTTGTCTGGTGTTTGTGCTGTTTTCTGAGCTCGAACCCGGGAGCGTGACACCATGCTAGTTGGGAATCAGTAAACACGGCACCGCATCGGCACGTAAAATTTTTCTTATAGACAATCCGAGTAAATCATTCCTTAGTTCCCTTTGATAGTCCCCAGGACGAAAATGCACGGAGCAGATTTGAGCATTGTCGGCGTTCAACTAATCTCTCCACTTACATCGAGAGATTCACGTACCCTTACTTTGTCAGTTTTTGGAAATCGGTGATACATTATTCCCCAAGTTTTTGTTCCAATATTGCTACACTGAGCAACAGCACAGTTAAGTTTGCTTTCAGAAACATTCATTTTTATCACGAATACACACACTTGTATTTCCAAATAGCATCAACAAAGATTAACTACCACAGAACACCTAGGAGACTAACTACGTAGGTACTAGGTGATCGAAAATAACATTGTTTGCAACTGTCCTGGAGCGCGAAATTGGGGCACCTGATTGGTCAGTATAGTGAATCACATAAAGATATTATTTGAAATATTGTTCTGTGATTCGTCGAAATAATTGCATAGGCGTGACTTCAGGATGTGTTCTCCAGAAAAGACGAAATTTTCTGTTTAGAAATTAGTGTGTTAACACGTACCACAAAGTGCACCTCATAGGGCAATTCGGCACGTTTTTGTTATATAGTTCGTGCCATTTTAAATGTGCTATGGCTGAAACAGAACGACTCCAACCCTTTTAAGATAAACAGAAAGATAAAAGGAAGCGAAATACCTTTGTTTTGTCAAAGGGTGTGCACCGCCTTAACCCAACAGTACTGAAATTCAGGTATAATATGAACGAAAGGCTAATGACCCATCCTGCATAGCTATGCAATGTTTCTTTCACATTTGGGAAATACGGACAATATTTCTTTCCCATTTTAAAGAAAAGGATTAATCGGCCCGTGCTGGAATAACATTGCAATTATGCAATACTGTGACTTTGGTGGGTGTAAAGTAAAGAAGACATGTAGTCGAGATAAAGAAACACTTTTATTCCCGTAAACAGTAACTTTGTACACTCGTTGCAACAGCAAGAAAGTCTTTACCGATTCACCAACAGCACGGCTCCGAATTAGTAACACAAAAACTGTCCCTTCTCACAGTTTACCGCTATTTATATCTCCCAGGCACTATTCTGGAAACTTCAGGAAAGTTCAGTTATTATTGCGGTCAAATACAAAGCAGAAAATTCCAGAAGTCTCTATCCCTTTCTCTCTTTCGGCAAGCGCCCAACAATGCGGCCATTCTCTGTCTCTTCCTTTCGGCTCCTTTGCGGTAGTGCCGACAATAATGCGATGGGCGACACTGCTCCCTCCTCAAGGCTGGTCGTCCCGAACAGCACCATCGTAACGGGCCAGACGATCCAGGTGTACCACTAACATCTTTCCTCTGGGCACCTTCTGGATGCGGTAGACTACGTCGTTAATCCTCTTTACCACTCGGTACGGTACTTGCCAGGGTTGTTGAAGTTTTGGGCAGCGTCCCTTGATCCGGGTAGGGCGGTACAACCAGACCATGTCACCTTGCTGGAATCCTCGGCTGTTGACTTGCCTGTGGTACCGGGTCTTCATGCGGTCGCTCGCCATCTGGATGTTCTGACGAGCCATCTCGTGCATGTCGTGGAGATGGTCTACTAGATTCTCCACATACTCGGTTGCCGGCTGTTTCGCTTCCGGGGGGCTCCTAAAAGCCAGGTCACAAGGGAGGCGTAGCTCTCGGCCGAACATTAGGCTTGCTGGTGTCATCCCGGTGGTGTCTTGTGTCGACGAACGGTAGGCCAGCAAGAACAGTGGTACCTTGAGGTCCCAGTCTCGCTGATGGCTGGCCACGACCTTCCTCAGGTGCTCCTCTAGGGTCTTGATGTATCTCTCGACCATGCCGTCCGACTGTGGATGTAGGGGTGTTGTGCGGGTCTTGTTCACCCCAAGTCTTTCCAATGCCTCCTTCATTAGGTGCGACTCAAAATTGGTGCCCTGGTCGCTGTGGAGCTCTAACGGGACCCCAAAACGGCAGAACAGCTGTTCCACGAGGCAGTCTGTAATCGTCTTCGCCTCTTGGTTCGGGATGGCATACACCTCCGGCCACTTGGTGAAGTAGTCCACAGCTACCATCAGGTACTTGTTGCCTTGATCGGACACTGGGAATGGTCCAGCTATGTCGACGGCGATGCGTTCGAAGGGCGCTCCGACGTTGTACTGCTGCATGCGACCCCGGCTCCTAGTCTGGGGGCCGCGACTCGCCGCGCACACATGACAGTGACGGCACCAGTTCTCAGCGTCTGCTCGGAGCCTCAGCCAGTAGTAGCGCTGTCGGAGTTTGTCGATCGTCCGGTTTGCTCCTAGGTGTCCACCCGAGGTACCGGCGTGCACTTCCTCCAAGACTTCCGGGACCTTACTTCGGAGAAGTACCAACTGCTCTTTCTGGGTCTTCCCATCAGGTAATTCCCATACCCGGAACAGCACGCCCTCTTTGGTCTTCAACGAGTCCCATTGGGCCCAGTACGACTTGTATGTAGCGCTTCTGGGTGCGATGTCCTCCCAGGTTGGTCTCGTCCCTGCCTCCACTTCTCTCAAGAGTGTCCCCATGTCGGCGTCCGCCAACTGCTCCCTCCTCAGGCCCGCGCTATCCCATCCATCCGCAGGCACTGCCGTGACCACTCTGACAGCTTCTCTTCCACTCTTGCGCATTGGCCGCACTCTTCTGGGCAGGGTCTTCGGGACATGGCGTCTGCATTGCCGTGGCTCTTCCCTCTGCGATATTCGGAGGTGAAGTCGTACTCCTGCAACCTCTGGACCCAACGGGCTGTCTGGCCCTCCAGGTTTCTAAAGCTAAGTAGCCAGGTTAGGGTGGAGTGGTCTGTCCTCAGGTGGAATGGCTGACCGTACAGGTACTTGTGGAAGTGCTCTAAGGTCTTCACTACCGCCAGTAGCTCTCGTCGGGTGACACAGTAGTTCTTCGCTGCCTTGGACAACGTCTTGCTGTGGTAGGCTATCACCCGCTCGTGGCCGTTCTGGACTTGGGATAGGACGCCTCCAATGCAATGGTCGCTGGCGTCGGTGTCCACAATGAAGGCGTCGCCTGGTTGTGGGAATCCCAAAATAGGAGCACTGCAGAGCGTCCTCTTCAGCTGCCGGAAAGCGCCTTCGGCGTCCTCCGTCCACACATAAGGTCGATGTTCTTCTGTCAGGCGAGTGAGGGGTTTGGCGATGCTGGAGAAACCCTTTATGAAGCGGCGGTAATAACTGCACAATCCAAGGAAACTGCGCAGTTCTCGCTTATCCTTTGGGCGAGGCCAATCTCTCACGGCCTGTGTCTTCTCCGGATCCGTGGCCACTCCGGTTGGTGAGACTATGTGGCCCAAGTAGTTGACTTCCCTGCGGAAGAGCTGGCACTTCTTGGCGTTCAACTTCAAGCCGGTCGCCTGCAGTCTCTGTAGCACCTTGCTCAGTTTGTCAAGATGGTCTTCGAATGTCTTGTCGACGATGATGATGCCATCCAGGTATAACAGGCAGAGGTCATAAGTCAATCCTCTCATTACTGACTCCAAGAGGCGTTGAAAGGTAGCTGGTGCGTTGCAGAGACCAAAGGGCATAACTGTGAACTGCCAAAGCCCTTGGCCTGTCGAGAATGCGGTCTTCTCCTTGTCTCTCGGGTCTAGAGCCACCTGCCAGTAACCCGATTTCAGGTCCAGGGTTGAGAACCACTGCGCACCAGCAAGCGTGTCCAGGGTGTCGTCAATCCGGGCTAAGGGGAAGCAGTCCTTCCTGGTGACAGCGTTCAGTTTCCTGTAATCTACGCAGAAGCGTAGCTCTCCATTCTTCTTCTTCACCAGAACTACAGGGGAACACCAAGGACTGTCAGACTCTTCGATCACTCCCTTGGTTCTTATGTCCTCCAGCATGTCTCGTACCGCCGCTTGTTTAGCCAACGGAACGCGTCTAGGTGGTTGCCGAATAGGCCGGGCGTCTCCGGTGTCGATGTGGTGAAGCACTCGGTCCGTGCGGCCGTAATCGCTGCTGCCTTGGCTGAAGGCGCGCTGATATCGTCTCAGCAGTTGTTGGACCTTCTCTCTCTGTTCAGCGGTCAGGTGGTCGGCCGCCCTCTCCAGTAAGCCTTCCAGCTGGGATCCCAGGTGTTGCGTCGGCACCGGCTCCTGGGTCTTGTCTATTGGTGTTACGCTGACCACGGGCTCGCACGCCCCCAACTCCGTCCCGGCCTGGACGTCGTGATCGGTGTCTGTTGGGTTGAGCAGTCTCACCGGCACCTCCTCTCGGCACGGCAACAATGTCCCGACTACACAGAGCCCGTGCACTTCCGGTCCAGTAGCATGTTCTTCTTGCACTGGCCTTCCAGTCGCGCCATCAATACCATCTCGCTTCTCGCGGGGACAACTACGTCTTCCCTGAGAATGACCCTGCAGATTCCAAGGCGTTCTTCGGGGTGCCGGAGCATTACTTCCTCTCCCTTAAGCCGCAGAACCTTCTTGCCGATGTCGACCGTCGCCTCGTGGCTCCTGAGGGCATCCAGCCCCAGTATCACCTCCTCAGCCACCTCCACGACGAACACCCACAAACGCAAGACACTTCGCCCCAAGGTCAACTGCAGCAGAGCCTCCCTCTCCACAGGCAAGGTGTCACTCGATGCCGTCACTAGTTGGTACGGTCGGCTCGGTTTTCTCGACGGCAAGCCCCTGGCTACGTCAGGTCTGATGACAGTCACGGCTGCTCCAGTGTCAACAAGCACGCGGCACGGCTTCCCTCTCACCCAATCGTCCGCGATGAGGTTGTCATCCATCCGTCGGCTGACGGCGCGCAGTGTCACTCGAGGGGATGATGGTGATGGCGCCGACGTGCCCCTCGCCACGCCGGCCATTACTCGTTTTCCGGCTGCTCTTCTTGGTGCTGGCAGTCTCTCATCAGGTGTCCCGGCTGGCCACACCCCCAACACACGCCACCTGGTCTTCGTCGGCGTCCCTGGACTGGTCTGCGGTCTTCCTCGTAGCGGACACTCCTTGTCTTGGAGGTCGGTGTAGCCGTCACTTTGGCCGCTTCCATCCTTAATGCGGCCGTTAGTGCCTCGTGGATGGTCTTGTAGTCGCCGAGCATCAGGCGTTGACGTATCTCGGCATCACGTACCCCGTCGACGAAGGTACAGGCGGCTTCTCGGGATACGAATTCTGAGGGGAGGTCGACCAAGGCTGTGCTGGCCAGCTGTTCGATTGCCAGGGCGAACTCCTGCAGCGTCTCCACTGGCAGTTGCATCCTAGGTTTCAGTTGGCTGCGGTAGGCTGCGGCTAAGCGGTGGTTTCCGAACCGGTTCTCCAGGGCCTGCCAGATGCCCTTGGGCGCCGCCGCTGTCTGGACTAAAAAAAAAAGAAGAAGAAAAGAAAAGCCCCCTAGCCTGCGCAACCGCAGACTAGGGGGCTCCCCATTCTTAATTGACTCGGCTTCTTAAATTTATGGCCGAGTCCTAGATACATTTTGTTATTTACAATTGATTTTTTACAATTGATTAATTTTAGTAACATATGATTATAATTTAGGGATATTATTAATTAATTATTACATTATATAATGATAATAAGAAGGGGAACATAACACATTAAAATCACTACACAATCTATACTTGACATACACGGATAAGAGACAACATTAAATTTAAAATTTAAATTAAACAACTAAAAAAAGAATAAGAATTGATAC
Source organism: Tenodera sinensis (assembly GCA_030765045.1). Classification (NCBI taxonomy): domain Eukaryota; kingdom Metazoa; phylum Arthropoda; class Insecta; order Mantodea; family Mantidae; genus Tenodera; species Tenodera sinensis. The sequence goes on along the minus strand of CM060964.1, from coordinate 275,300,754 downwards.
GTCATGCAAATAATAACACGATAAAATAATAAAATAATAAAACACACAACATGCAAAATAAAATATTGGCTACCAACACAGTTAAAATACGAGTTCAATAATAAGCAATTAAAACTTAAAAATTTTAATTTAAAATAATTAGTTAAAATTGATTAGTTAAAATGTAAAATTAATGTACATAAAATGTTAAAAAAGAATATTAAAATACCCAATAAATTACTTACTAACAATATCGCTCAGCTATCCACGGTAAAATTCCTTAAGGTTAAATTTGGAAAAGGTATCTGTTATGGTGTTGAGTACACCCCAAAGTCTCTTATTCCGTAGTATCTCGTTTATACGCTTGCCTTGTAGGCGTCGTTGATGTACCATTCTAATGTTCAAAGTATGCGGACATTCAAATATTGCATGCTCGGGGGTTCCTATATTATTGCATTCACATATGTCGGATTCTATTTGACCAAATCTACTTAAATATGCAGGATACGGGCAAAGGCCGGAGAGGTAGTGCACGAGGCCTTGTGAAGGTTTTAAATATTTCATTTTTGCTCTTTCTACCACATTGGGAAAAAATGAAAAAGTTCTTCTCCCCGTTTCGCTAGCATACCATTCGTCCTGCCAGATATCCCACATTTTTTCATTAAGTTCCGTTTCATCTTCTACCCTAAAGCCGGCAAGTTGAGATGCTCTCGTGCTATTACCTCTCCGGAGCCAGTAACGGGAAGCTCTCTTTCTAATTTCTAAGTCTATCGGTAATATGCCTAAAATAACATATAATGCGTCAGTTGGTGTGGTGGAGAATGCGCCGATCATTCTGATTAAAACTTTTCTTTGCATTGATCTTAGTTTTTTACGGGCCACATCTAAAAATACCCTCTCACACCAACAACTTGCCCCATACGCAACGATACCAGTTAAAATTGCACTGTTGTACAGTTTGAGAACATGATAGGGTATCCTACCACTATTAAAAGTTATTCTGATCACCTTGTTCATTATTTTAAAATCCTTAGCTATAATTTCATCGATGTGCGTTTTAAAATTTACTTTTTCGTTGAAGTGAACCCCTAAAAACTTAACACTATTATTTCTTGAAATCGGGTTATTATTAACTTTTAATATGGGTGATCTCTGAAGCGTTCCCTTTAGTAAGACAAATTTAGTTTTCGCAACGGAAATTTTTAATTTGATCCTAGAGAGACTTATAAATATTTCGTTCAAAACGTTATTAGATTTGTGTTCAAGTTCTCTTCTTGAATCGGCGTTTATTATTAAAAATACGTCATCAGCATAGGCCACCACACCATGTACATCATTTAAATTACTAAAATCCATGACACATTGATTGAAACCAATATTCCAGAGCAAGGGTCCACACCGAGCCCTGGGCACAGCCTTTACTTAAAATTTTACTAAAATTAAAACTACCAGTGTTAAAATTGACATGTCTCTGTTTAAAGTAATTTACTATTATATTATACAATTGTTCAGGGCATTCTAGGTCTTTTAATGTCTTAAACAAAGAAGGCCACCAAAGGTTATCGAATGCGCCATCTATATCCAGTGAAACTCCTAAAACATATTTCTTATTCGTGGTATCAATAAGTTCGGCAAGATAATTTAAAGCGTCATCCGCGGATTTTCTCGGCATAAAGCCGTATTGGTGCTCATATATGTAGTGACCTGCCACATCCATTAATCTACTACAGATGACCTTTTCCTGAATTTTTGCGACAGTATTTAAAAGACAGATTGGACGATAGGATTTGACTAACTTGGGATCCTTATCCGAAGATTTTTTTAATATGACTAACTTAGATTGTTTCCAGATACTTGGAATCTTCCTTTGATGAAAACACTCATTGAATAGACTGGCAAGGAATTCACTGATTTTAACATTGACCGCCTGAAGGACTTCCACTGTGATATTATCGGGACCTGGTGCTTTCCTACATTTCATGGATGAGATAATTCTGTGTACTTCTTCTGTGGTTACAGGTGTCGTTTCTATTGTGGTGAAGTCCGGGTTTGTGATGCTATTACGTATACGTTGATGATGTTGGTTCTCAGTTGCTGGGTCGTCCGAGGGTATCAAGCGGTCGAGAAGATATGTGTATGTTTCTGTAGTGCCGTCGGTATACGTGTCGTCGTCCTTTAGTATTGTAGACATTGTAAATGGAGTAAGTTTCTCACTGACAATCTTATAGGGAATTCCCCAGGCATCCTTTTGTAAGCAGTCCGAAGTAAACTTATTCCAGCTTTTATTTTTATGTTGCAATAATGCTGCATGATATTTTTCTTTATTCCTCCTGTATATAGTGAGTCTAATTACTCTTTCATTCGGATTTACAGCCCGCTGGTATAAACTCCTAGTTTTCCTACAAACTCTCCTTAGTCGCTGGAGCACCGCAGACCAGGGAGCATTGGTAGGTCTATTCTTGATTTTGGTCAAGGGAATGCTATCCTTCATTGCCAGTTTAATTTTATTTCTAAACTCTATAGCTGCCTGGTCAATATCCTGTCCCTCTACGACTAGTGGTGGGGGGCTGAATATCTCTCTCAGTTTGTTCCAATTTGCCAGTCTGTAGTTGAACTTTACTTCGATTAATTCGGGGGTGCTAGTGCTAATTGCAAAGGTAATTAAATTATGGTCGCTAGTCGTTAAGTTTTGAGTTACGGTCCAGTCAGTTAGTAATCCTGATGCCCTAATATTACACAAGGTTACATCTATGTTGGCCTTGACACCCACTCGGCCAATATAAGTGGGTGGGTTACCCGGCTTATTAGCTACTTCAAGATTTAATTCCATGATTAATTCCTCAACTTTGTCACCTCTGTCATCCACCCTCCCACTAAACCATAGATGCGATTTAGCGTTGATGTCTGAGGCTACGATTATAGGTCTGTCCCCATATGTTCTGATTATTTGTTTAAGTAGGTGTAGTGCTTCTTCTATTTCTTTGCTAGGTTGACAATATAGATTAACTAGTATCAGATTAAGCCTATTTGTATAGATTTCTATACAATTACAGTACTCATTACAGAATGTTTCATTTTTTATTATTTTAACATATTTGTTCAATACTACGATACTAGCCATGGGATTACAATTGTGCATAATAATGTTACTATATATCGGCATGTGTGGTATACACCCATCCCTAGAATATGGTTCCTGGAGACATAGGATGTCCAACGACATGTCATCCACCAGCTTTCGAATCTCACACATAACAAGTTTTGATCTGGCACAATTTAATTGCCCTATTTTAAAATTTAAAAACTTAGCCATCCCAGAAATAAAACAGACTAAAAACCATACATATCGTATAATAAAAACCTTTAAAATTATCATTACATAAAATCCAAAAACTAGATAGGTATAAACAATTCTGTAAAACACCATTAAAACCTGAAAAAGTGGAGATTAAAAAGCCAGTGACACAAAAACCCTTTATAATAAAAACGCTACTTGTATCAAAGATAAAAAGTGTTAAAACGTTAAGAATATTAAAACTATGGTTCATTTTAAAACACGAATAGATATTAACAACATAAAAAATATAAAACACCCAAAAAACCAACTCTAAAACTGAAAAACCAATCAAAAGATAAAACTGTGTATATAAATAAGAACATGCATCGTTATTTAAATAAAATATAAAAGATATAAAAAATATAAAAAGTATAAAAACAACAACAACCACCCAATAAAATAAATACATGGTCACATCTAAAACAATATAAAATTGTGTACCAAGACATGCCGTGGGACGCCCATAATCCAAATAGCAATGTGTGCAAGAATTAAAAACAGTGTATAAAACCATACATACTAAAATAAGCTTATTACTTACAGTATTCTCGTTACTGGCCATAGTCCGTCCTTTGTATCTGTCTTTGCAACAATGTTTTATACGTTTCACAGTCTGTAGAATTTGGTTTTTTTACACTTCTCTTTTTTGTTTCTAGACATACATGCAATGCAGACCCCCGGCATTCGCTTCTTCTCACATTCTTTCTTAATGTGGTCTTGCTCCCCACAATGTCCGCATACTTTCTTGATGGATATGCAATTTTTCATAACGTGACCGAGGTCTTGGCATTTATTACACCGAGGTACTACGAGGAAGTCTTTGACCACTATACTTACAAAGTCTATATAAAGCCTACCCTTTTCCAGAATCAACTTTCTCAATGTTTTATCCACTTCGAACACGTGATGAACTACATCTTCCCTACGGGGACCAGTTAAAAATCTATGTTTAATCGACTTGTCGTATACATCGCGTTGTAAATGTTCAGTTAGGTTTTGTTCACAGATTAATTCCTTAAGTCTTTCGCTTTCAATCCACTTCGGCACATCGTATAATATGAGCCTTGGTAGAAACCTTTTAGGCTTTTCTATGTTTAATTCTTTTGATAGTACCGGATGGTTCATAATTTTATTAACATCGGCTTCTGATTCTACCTCAAGAATGACCTCTTTTTTTACTTTAAGCGGCTTGATATTTCTAAAGCGGATTTTATCTTTGGCCGGGTTGATTATCTCTCCTATACGTTTATATACCTCCGAGGAGGTCTTACCCTCCTTGGAGACAAAAAGTGTTGGTAATTTCTTGTTCAACGCGTTTTGAATCTTCGAATCCTTGCCCATGTAGCCCTTTGAGCTCATGGGTAGGGTGGTCACCGTTGCATAAGATGGTTTAATCATCCCCTTCTTCAAATTTTCATTATCTTCCCTTAGCCTACCGTTTTCTCTCTCTAATTCGATTATCCGTCCCATGGAAAAATTTAAGTTGTCGGCCAGCTTCATGAGCTTCCTTTGAATTATACCAACTTTTTCCCTTGTAATTCTTTCTCCCGTGGTTAGAATGTTTTCAACCTCTAAGAGGTCTACCCTCATATTCATTACTGGCTCGGGTATATTATCTCTTCTGGTGTTAGCACTAATGCTAGCACCAGAGGCACTTTCCTGTTCAATAATAGAACTTGCATTCCTCCCTCTTGGAGGGGTGCCTTTTACAGGAGATCTTTGCATTTCAATTCTATCTGTCGTTTTTTATTTGCACCTCTCTGCAAGAAAGAAAAACTTCCATTGCCCAGGGTTGGGGGACGTGGACCCGGGTGCGCGTTGGCTGCAAGAGAAAAGAAATCTAAACGCTTTACAGTAAGGGCCGCGCGCACACGCAAGACACCGCTTACTGGAGGAAGGCAGTCAAAGTCCAACCCCAACGCTGTCTGGACTGCGTTCAGCACCTCTGCGGCTCGTCCCTGGAGGCTGGCTATCAGCTGCGCGGCCTCTTCTTCTGGCGACCATTTGTTGTGCTTGGCCACTGTGTCGAATTGACGGCGGAAGACCTCAAACGTTGACGTGCCATCGTACTTCGGTGGTTTGACGCGCGTCGATGTTGTGTCGCCTCGGCCTTGTAGTTCTTGAGCTTTCCACTAAGCATCCCTTCCACCATTGCATTTAGCTCCTTGGCGCTACCGTCGACCCTGTCTTCGAGAACGCTAAGCCGTTCCCCGACATTCTCCAGGGCGTCAACGCATTGGCCGAGGTCCTCCATCTTTCCACCGAGCTCTTCCACCTTTCCACCGAGCTCTTTCACATCCTCCCTCACGCCAGCCAGTTGCTCGTCAATTTTCGCCGATAGCTCCGTCTTTATCTCTTTCAGCTCGGCAGCGAGGTTGTCGTTTGCCGTCTTTATCTCTGTTTTCAGATCTTGTAGAAAGCTCACCAATGTAGCCTCCATCGTCGTATCCCGCTTCTGGCACCAGTGTGACTTTGGTGGGTGTAAAGTAAAGCAGACAGATGTAGTCGAGATAAAGAAACACTTTTATTTCCGTAAACAGTAACTTTGTACACTCGTTGCAACAGCACGAAAGTCTTTACCGATTCACCAACAGCACGGCTCCGAATTAGTAACACAAAAACTGTCCCTTTTCACACTTTACCGCTATTTATATCTCCCAGGTAATATTCTGGAAACTTCAGGAAAGTTCAGTTATTATTGCGGTGAAATACAAAGCAGAAAATTCAAGAAGTCTCTATCCCATTCTCTCTTTCGTCAAGCGCCCCAACAATGCGGCCATTCTCTGTCTCTTCCCTTCGGCTCCTTTGCGGTACTGCCGACAATAATGCGATGGGCGACAATTCTGATGATGATAATGACGATGATAATGATGATGATAATACTGATAATAATGATATTGGTGACAATTCTGATAAAGATGATAATAATGATGATGATAATAATGATGATAATGATCATCATGATAATAATGATAATGACGATAATCATGATAATAATGATGATAATGTTGATGTTAATGATGATTATGATGATGATAAAGATGATGATAATGATGATAATAATGATGATGATAATGATGGTGATAATGATAATGATGATATGATGATAATTATGATAATGATGATGATAATGATGATAATGATGATGATGATAATGATAATGATTATGATAATGATCATAATGATCATGATAATGATATGATGATAATGATATGATGATAATGATCCTGATAATATGATGATAATGATGATGAAAATGATGATACTGGTGATGATGATAATGATGATAATGGTGATGATAATAATGATTTTGATTATGATATTGATGATAATGATGATCATATAATGATGATGATAATGATGATAATATTATAATGATAATGATGATAATAATCATAATGATAATTATGATGATAATGATAATGATGATAATGATTATGATAATGATGATGACAATGATGACGATAATTATGATAATAATGATGATAATAATAATCATAATAATAATGATATGATAATGATGATAATGATGAAAATAACGATGATCTTTTTTTCATTAACGTCCTCCAACATTGTCATATCGGACGAAAGAATGAAACGAAATGGGTGAAATGATGCTCAAATGAGCCCGAGGTCCATGGAGCTTTAAGATACCCGACATTTGTCTTCTCAGGGTAGGAAAAACCTCGGAAAGAAACCTTACGCGGATAACTTACCCTAAGAGAAATTCGACTCGCGACCTCTAGAACGTGAGAGAGACACGCTACAACCACGCTACCGAGGCGTGCAATGATGATGATAATAATAATGATAGAAATGATGATAATGATGATGATAAAGATGATGATGTTAAAGATGATAATAAAGATGATAATAATGACGATAATGATGATAATGATGATCAAAATGATCATATTAATGATAATAATGATGATAATGATGATACTAATAATGATAATTATGATTCTACTGATGATGATGATAATAATAATGATAATTATGATAATTATGATAAAGATGATAATAATGATATTGGTGATAATGATGATAAAGATGATAATAATGATGCTAATGATAATGATGAAAATAATGATGATAATAATGATGATGATAATGTGGATGATACTGATGATGATAATGATTATGATTATGATGATAATGATGATAATGATGATAATGATGATAGTGATGATGATGATAATTATGATGATAATGATGATAATGATGATGATAATAATAATGATGATAATGATGGTGATAATGATGATAATAATGATCATAATGATGATAATGATGATGATAATGATAATGATGATAATGATGATGATAATGATGATGATGATAATGATGATTTTAATGATGATGATGATCATAATAGACGATCATAGTGATGATGATAATGATGATAATGTTGACGATAATGATGATAATGATGATAATAATGATGATACTGATTATGATAATGATGATTATACTGATGATAATGATGATACTGATGATGATAATGATGATGATACTGATGATAATGATGATTATACTGATGATAATGATGACGATAATGATGATATTGTTGCTGATAATGATGATATTAATGATGATTATGATGATGATGATGATGATAATGATGATGATAATAAAGATGATAATAATGATTGTGATAATGATGATAATGATGAAGATATTAATGAGAATTATGATCGTAATAATGATGATTATAATGATGATAATAATGATGATGATAATAATGATAATAATGATGATAATGATGATAATGATGGTGACAATATTAATGATGATAATGATGATGATAATGTAATGATGATGACAATGATGATAATGATGATTATAATGATAATAATGACGATAATGATGATGACGAAGACTATGATGATGATGATAATGATACTAATGATGATAATGGCAATAATGATGATAATATTGATAATAATGATGATAATAATGATGATAGTAATGATAATAATGATGATAATAATGATAATAAATTTACTGATGATAATAATGATGATAATCATGATAATATTTATGATGATAATGATGATAATAATGATGACAATAATGATGATATTAATGATAATGATGACAATGATGTACATAATGATGATAATGATAACGATGATAATGATGACTATAATTACGATAATGATGACGATAATGATGATGATAATTATGATAATGATGATAATGATTATGATAATGATGATTATAATGATGATAACGATGATGATAATGGTGATGAAAATGATGATGATATTAATAACTATGATGATCATAATGATATTGATGATGATAATGATGATAATGATGATGATAAAGATGATGATAAAGTTGATAATAATGATGATGAAAATAATAATGATGATAATCATGATTCTACTGATAATGATAATGATGCTAATGATGACGATAATAATGATGATGATGATAATAATGATAATGATGATAATTACGATACTGATGATAATAATGATAATAATGATATTGGTGATCATGATGATAAAGATGATAATAATGATGCTAATGATAATGATAATAATGATGATAATGATGATAATGTGGATGATACTGATGATGATAATGATGATGATTAGGATGATAATGGTGATAATGATGATAACGATGATAGTGATGATGATAATAATTATGATGATGGTGATAATAATGATGATAATAATGATGATGATAATGATGGTGATAATGATGATAATAATGATCATAATGATGATACTGATAATGATGATGATAATGATGGTGATAATGATAATGATGGTGATGATGATTTTAGTGATGATCATAATGATGATGATAATGATGATAATAATGATAATAATTATAATAATGATCATACTGATGATAATGATGATTATACTCATGATAATGATGACGATAATGATGATATTGTTGATGATAATGATGATTATGATAATGATGATAATAATGATGATAATAAAGATAATAATAATTGTGATAATGATGATAATGATGTTGATAATGATGAAGATATTAATGAGTATTATGATCGTAATAATTATGATTATAATGATGATAATGATGATGACAATAATGATGATAATAATGATGATAATGATGATTATAATGACGATAACGATGATGACAATTATGATGACAATGATGATAGTAATTATGATGATCATACTGATGATGATAATGATGATAATGATGATGATAAAGATGATGATGAAGTTAATAATGATGATGATAATAATAATGATAATGATGATAATGGGGATAATGATGTTGATAATGATGATGATAATAATAATGAATATAATAATAATGATAATAGTGATATTAATAATAATGATAATGGTGATGATAATGATGATAATAATGATAATAATGATGATGAGAATGATGATTACTATGATACTAATGATGATAATAATGATGATAATGATAATATTGATAAAGGCGATGATAATGATGATGATGGTGATAATGATCATAATGATGATTTTAATGATAATAATGATGATAATAATAATGATATTGATGATGATAATGATGATTATAATGATGATAATGATGATAATAATGATGATAATGATGATAATAATGATGATAATGATGTTAATGATAATGATTATGATGATAATGATCATGATAATGATATGATGATAATGATGATGAAAATGATGATACTGGTGATGATGAATATGACAATGATGATAATGATGATAATGACGATGATAATAATAATGATGATTTTAATGATGATAATGATGATCATAATAATGATGATGATAATGATGATAATGTAATGATGATGAGAATGATTATGATAATGATGATGACAATGATGACGATAATTACCATAATAATGATGATAATAATAATCATATGATAATGATGATGAAAATAATGATGATAATTTTTTTGAATTAACGGCCTCCAACATTGTCATATCGGACGAATATATGAAATGAAATGGGTGAAATGATGCAAAAATGAGCCCGAGGTACATGGAGCTTTAAGTTATCCGACATTCGTCTTCTCAGGGTAGCAAAAATGTCGGAAAGAAACCTTACGCGGATAACTTACCCTAAGCAAGATGCGAACTCGCGACCTCTTGAACGTGAGAGAGACCTGCTACCACCACGCTACCGAGGCGTGCAATGATGACGATAATAATAATGATGATAGAAATGATGATAATGATGATGATAAAGATGATGTTAATGATGATAATGATCTTATTAATTATGATAATAATGATATCTATTATAATGATGATTCTACGGATGATGATAATGATGATGAGAATAATGATAATAATGATGCTAATAATAATGATAATGATGATGATAATGTGGATGATACTGATTATGATAGTGATGATGATTATGATGATAATGATGATTATAATCATGATGATGATAGTGATGATAATAATGATGATAATGATGGTGATAATGATAATGATGATAATGATGGTGATAATGATAATAATAATTATGATGATGATGATAATGACGATGATGATAATGATGATTAAAATGATGATGAAGATGATAGTGATGATCATAACGATGATGATAATAATGATTATAATGAATATAATAATGATGATAACGTTGATCATAATGATGATGATAATGGTGATAAAGATGCTGATAAAGTTGATAATAATGATGATAATAATAATAATGGTAATGATGATTGATAATGATGATGATAATGTGATAATGATGTTGATAATGATGATGATATTAATAATGATTATAATAATGATAATAGTGATGTTAATAATAATGATAATAATGATAATGGTGATGATATTGATGATGATAATGACGATGATAATAATGATAATGATGATCATGATGATGAGAATGACGATTATGATGATACTAATGATTATAATAATGATGATAATGATAATATTGATAACAATGATGATAAAGATAATGATGATAATGGTGATAATGATGATGTTGATAATGATGTTTGTGATAATGATGATAATGATAATGTTGATAATGATAATAATAGTGATGATAATGATGATAATAATGATGATATTGATGATGATAATGATGATGATAATGATAATAATAATGATGATAACAGTAATGATGATGATAATAATGATAATAGTGATAATAATGATGATAATGGTGATAATTATGACGATAATGATGATGATAATGATGATACTAATGACGATAATGATGAGAATGATGATAATGATGGTAATAATGATGAAAATAATGATGATTATAATGATGATAATGATGATGATAATGATGATGATACTAATGATGATAATAATGATAATATTGATAACAATGATGATAATGATAATGATGATAAATATGATGATAAAGATGACGACAATGAGGATGATGATGATAATAATGGTGATAATGATAATGTTTATAATAATGATAATAAAGATGGTAATGATTATAATGATGATAATAATGATGATAACGATAATAATGATGATAATAATGATGATATTAATGATAATGATGATAATAATGATAATAATGATGATAATAATAATGATGATGATAATGATGATGAAGATAATGGTGATAATGATGATGATAATGATGATAATGATTATATTAATGATAATAATGATGATAATAATGATGATAATGATGATGAAGATAATGGTGATAATGATGATAATAATGATGATATTAATGATAGTAATGATGATAATAATGATGATGATATTAATGATGATGATAATGATGATGAAGATAATGGTGATAATGATGATAATGATGATAATAATGATGATAATAGTAATGATGATAATGATGTTTAAGATACTGGTGATAATGATGATGATGAAGATAATGATGATAGTGTTGATAAGAATGATAATAATGATGATAATGATGATGATAATAATGATGATAATGATGGTAATAATGATGATAATAATGATTACAATGATGATAATAATGATAATGATGATAATGATGATAATAATGATGACGATAATGAGGATGATAATGATGATAATAATGATGACGATAATGAGGATGATAATGGTGATAAAGATGCTGATAAAGTTGATAATAGTGATGATAATAATAATAATAATAATGATGATTGATAATAATGATGATAATGTGATAATGATGTTGATAATGATGATGATATTAATAATGATTATAATAATGATGATAATAGTGATGTTAATAATAATGATAATAATGATAATGGTGATGATAATGACGATGATAATGATGATAATGATTATATTAATGATGATAATGATGATAATAATAACGATGATAATGATGATGAAGATAATGGTGATAATGATGATAATGATGATAATGGTGATAATAATGATGATATTAATGATAGTAATGATGATGATAATGATAATAATGATGATAATGATGATGAAGATAATGGTGATAATGATGATAATGATGATAATGATGATAATAATGATGATAATGATGATGAAGATAATGGTGATAGTGATGATAATGATGTAGATAATGATGATAATGTTGATAAGAATGATAATAGTCATGATAATGATGGTAATAATGATGATGATAATAATGATGATTACAATGATGATAATGATGGTGATAATGATGATAATGCTGATGATAAAGATGATAATAATAATTATGATGATAATAATAATAATAATAATAATAATAATAATAATAATAATAGTAGTAGTAGTAATAATAATAATAATAATAATAATAATAATAATAATAATAATAATAATAATAATAATAATAATAATAATAATAATACTAATAATAATAATAATAATAATAAGCATGATGATGTTGACCACAACGACGACGGTGACGACAACAATAACAATAATAATAACAATTTATTCACTATAGACATGAATTGCATACTTCACTCTTAGAACGATCCACACGTATACACTTAAGTCTACCCCAACAGCTCCATTTCATATAATGTGTTAGACTTTCCTGTCATGTTAAGTCACGTTACGTTAAGTTCAATGCAATCCTGGCTTAAAAATGCTTTTCTTTTTTTAGTTAGGGAATCTCAAAATGTATATCCTGTGAAATGTCAGTGTCAAATTTTTGTGTAAAATACAATAATTCATCTACTTACTGTAAGAACATAGTAGAGAAGGTCAAAGTCAAATTTGCTTATAATGATATATGTATGTAATGCTCATATGGCTTTTACCATGAGTCGCTTTATAAGGGCACTGATGCTAGTAGCTGAATGCCCTTAAATATACGTCATTATGCTCATCATATTATACTTATGTCATAATCTTTCAATAAGCCTTATGTAAGAACCTTTTGTTGTGTTTTCTCTGTGCACTGTACTTGAGTTCATTACCAGTGTAAGTATATTAAATAATCTCATGATTGTGTCTAGCATAGCACCACAAATTATTTAATCAATATTTATTATTACTTTCTCAACCATGCACATACACAGCATGTAGAGAAGGTATTGCATTCCATCCAAAAATCTAATAATCAGATTTTATCAGAAATACATACTTTGAAGTACCCTGAAACCAAAAAACGCATTTTTAGAAAAAAGTCTATATATCTGTGAACAGTATACTTCAAGAACAAAAAGTTGGTAAAATATCAAACTTCGTATTTAAGTTCAGAGGATGCAACATGGTTTAAGAAAATCTCCCAATCAAATTTCCCTTTACAGGGAAAATGTTTAAAAATTTGGATTTTCTCAAAAGTGACAAATAATTTTGATTAAAATGTTTAAGATATTTTCATGACAAATGAAATATATATTTTTCTGGGAATAGTTTCTGAAGTTCTCTTCATACTGGATGACTCTTAACTAGTAAACCATAAGAGGCAGACAAAATCTTACTGCACAAAAAATGTAGATCTCATTAAAGCATAAATTTTATGTCAATCATATTTTTTTGTGGAGGTAACCATTTCCAAGATATTCCTTGTTAAGGCTGGTTCACAATCACCCAGTAAGAGTAAACATTGTGGGAACGAGAACAGGAAGCAAGGTAACACTCAATATTTTGGTCCACAACAGCCTAGTAACAAGAACGGGAATGCATATTATCAATCAGTATACCGATGGCAAAGTGGAGGTTTATATTGTGTGTTGAGAATTAATTTGTTTCTAACTGACTAATGATATTTTTTCTACCTTACAACTAGAGGGAGTTCCAACAGCAGTTTTATGGTACAGCCATCTTGAATAATTTATACAGCAAAAAATCTAATATGTACAATATGAATCTAACATACTATGCCCAGTAACAAGAACAAGTAGCTAGGTCTTCTTTCCTGTTCCTAGGCCAAGGAAAGCTGCCCATCAGTTGTGAACATTCTCATTTGAGTACATGTGTTTCAACTTACTTGTTCTGGTTATCATTACCATTACTGGTGGTTCTGAACCAGGCTTTATTGGTTTCAATATGTTGTTGTTGTTAGCTAATGCTGGATTTCTGACAATGAAGTCATTAATCCTCTTGCTCTCCAATATTCTTCACTGATGATATTGAAGAGAGCAATAGCAGTAATAGTAACCACTTTTTAGAGAGCACCATATTTTTATGTTTTGGCGGTCACATCGCTCTCTCACAACCCCCAGAATGTCTGGAGGACCACACCTGTCGTTGGTTTACGGGTCTCACCGACCTGACCGGGAGAGTTATCAAAATAAATTCACTGACCAATATTGGTTTCAATATTGAAATACTTATACTTTTCTCAATTGGGAAGTTATTATTTGTTTTTGTTTGTTTTCATCTGCCCAAACAAACAAAATGGAATTTTGAAGCCATCATATAGTGATCAGAATTGTTTATTGCTTAAGCCTACTATATTCTCCTATACCCCTTGTATCTACAAGGAAATATGCAATAGAAGCACTTCTACAAATGTTTATCTGGATTAAGTTAAGTAGATAATTTGTTAGAGAATTGGTAAGAAAGCCATGTGAATGTAATACGTGAGATTTTTTCTTCTCCATGCTTGGGGACTAAATGCCATTTTAAGAATGTTTAACTTGTGCCCTAAGAGTGAAAAATCTTAATATTCATCAGTTTTGTCCCATTCTCATCATATAATGATGTCAGATTTTTCCACATTATGTGAAAACTGGAGCCTTGTGTTATTAAGTAACTAGAGAACCACGAGAAGGCACAAAGATTTAAAAGTTCATTGCTCCACCATTGCAGTAAGACAGTTACAGACTATACAACATCTACATAATTTTGAAGAATTGGGAGTGGGGGAAGCAGGTTAAGGAAACCAGAAATAAAATGTTTGTCAAACTTTGCACCCATTTCCGTGAATATCAGGAGATTTTTAATAGCTTATTATGAGTATCATTAAGCTGGGCAAGATTACAATTGTGCTTACAATAATTTTACAAGGACACAGGGAAGGGGTGAACAAATAAATTACTTTGTTGTTCAAGATTCAGAAAACTACTTGTGTAATGCTGGGTAGATGAAGAAATGCACCCAAATGGATATGGTTTTACTAGCTTAGGTTTTGCTATACCCTGTTAATGTTGGTGTTCTTTTGTTGCATACTGCCAGGTGGTACACGTCACATTCTTGGTTGCACAACTCACACACGCTAATATTTGGGGTGCCTAGTATCAAACGCTGCCAAATCCACTCACCTAATTTTTTGGATAATTGCAAAAAACTGCCCAGAATAAACCATTATCCAAAGTAAAACTAACCTCAATGTGAAAATGTTAAATGAGTTATCTAACATGAAATTTTAAAATATAAAGTACTTCTGAAATATGTTTTTTTAAAATATTTCTGAAATAAATTTGAAGAAAATTAGATGTGGCGGGGTTTGATCCAAAATTGGGATTCAATGGTTTCTGAAACTAAAAGTTTTGAAATTATGGGTGGCACTAAAAGAGGTTCTATTACCTGCATAGTATACAAATAACCTTTTCATGAATTCAGTTATCTAAATAGAAGTTTTAATACATAATAAAAATGGGCGTTGCTAGATTACAATTCAAATCAGGAAGCATTGTTAAAAATATGACCGCCAGGTTTTTAAACTTTTCTTTCATTTGACATTACATCTGAGTCTATTTCTTCCTCATGAACTACTTTGTCTTCATTTTTTTCACTCTGAGGTCCTAGATCTTCTTGGTTTTCTAAAGCAGAATAAAACTGAAGCAATTCATTGTTCCCCCATTCTTCTCTGTTTTATAGTTATTTTGATACATCGTGTACCTTGGCAGAAGTTTGTTGTCTAATGTGCTTCATGTTTAGATCAGTCTTAGTGACTAATTTAGCCCTACAAAATGCATATTGATAAAAAAACTTCACCTTCAATCACATTCTTTAGGTTTTTTCTTCTTCTTTTTAAACTAACTTTTTTGGATTAAATTTAAAAATGCCTTTTCCCATGTTTCTTAAGCCTTTTTCAGTTGCATTTCCATTAGTGGTCAGAAATATCAGTTACTTTAAATACTGTTTGATGTCTTTGGATAATTTGTTCATCCTCTTACAGGCACAAGAAGAAATTACGCCTGCATCTTTAGAAAGATCACTTTCACACCATGTGTAGCCGGCAACATTTTCTTTTGTCAAACTGGGAAGTCACTGTAGATAAGCGCTAATTGGTGAAAAGGGATTTGTTGGACTTTTAAACTAGATATGTCAATAAAGGTGTTGGATTTGGCGGCTATTGATACTCAGCCTCATTTTTGACTATGTATTAGATTAGAACGCAATCCAATCTGTTCTAATCTATTTTAATAAGATTTGCCTGGTTTTGCTCTCACATCATGGCTGCATTGACTTTCTCAAGGTAAAATCTGTCATAAGTGATATATAACTCAATTTGATAAAAAAAATGGATTTGGCAGCTTTTGATACCAGGCGCCTCATTTGTCCATGCATAACCTATGGTGGAAACCTTGGATATTCTCTTAGTTGTTGGTTTGCTTCTGTCCATTTTCTCTGCAGCATGGCGGAGGTGGTGTATTTTTCTTCTCTCCTGCTATGTTGATGGTAGGCATAATTGCATATGCTGTCCTTGACAGGCACATAGACCAGATTGTTGGTGTTGTCTTTCCTACTTTTATTGCACACTGGAAGCTGGTCTTGATATTTTCTACTTTTTCAACAGTTTGTTGTTCCCAGACCAATTCTAATCCATAAGTTACTAAGGGGCAGATGGGGATATTGAAAAGCGTTGTTGCTGTAGTTAATGATTAAACAGTCAGGTTTATGGCATGTGGCTGTTGCTTTTCCCTCCTGTACACGGCATCTACAGATCATGAAGGCTGCATAACTGGCTGGGAGGGCTCGGGACACTGACCACATACCACACTCCAGTACTGCACCCCACGGATGACACCTGTAGTGAGTGGAGGTGGGGGACACAGCAGCTGGGCGGCAAGCCTTGGCCCTTCATGGGCTGTTGCGCTGGGGTTTTTATATGGCATCTAAAGAATTTAAAGTTGTTTAGTAATCTATAAAAGTAATAATAACCTAGAGACTATAAGCTTCACTTATGTTAATATCTGCTGCAAGTTCTTGAAATCAAAGGCGAACTGCAGTTTATGGAATATTCATTCCTAACATTGGTGCCATATTTGTTTATACTGGTCACTATCCTAGCCAATGCAAAAATATGAAATATTTCTATGTGTTACCAATTGCTGAAATAAAAAATTTGTTAAGAGAATCAATCAGCAGTATTTCAAAATTCATTACATAGTCATTTTTCAAAATAAATATCTTCCCCAAACCATTAAATCTATGAGTCCATTTAATTGTTTTAATAATTTAACCTCTGGATTTATTTCATGATTAAATGACCAAAAATGAGTATACTTATGATTATATTTATTTTGGTTCCTCAAAACAAATGTAAAGGTTTGCTGAATTTTTCTAAAAAGAATATTATTTCAAATAATAGAAAATCTGGTACTTATCACTTTAGCTGTTTGGAATTGTGACAGGGTCTATATTGGTAAAACCAAATGTCATTTGGAAACCAGAATAAAGGAACATTTTAGAAATATTAAATGTTGTTGTTAGCTAATGCTGGATTTCTGACAATGAAGTCATTAATCCTCTTGCTCTCCAATATTTTTCACTGATGATATTGAAGAGACCAATAGCAGTAACAGTAACTACTATTTAATAGAAATATTAAATGTAAGTAGATTGATAAATCAGCTGTGGCAGATCATTTTTGGTCATTTAATCATGAAATAAATCCAGAGGTTAAATTATTAAAACAATTAAATGGGCCCATAGGTTTAATGGTTTTGGGGAAATATATTCATTTTGAAAAATAAGGACTGTGTAATAAATTTTGAAATACCGCTGACTGATTCTGTTAACAAATTTTGTTTTCAGCGATTGTTAACACATAGAAATATTACATACTTTTGTGTTGGTTACAATAGTGACCAGTATAAACAAATATAGCACCAAAGATAGGAATGAATATTCCATAAGCTGCAGTCTGCCTTTGATTTCAAGAACTTGCATCAGATACTAAGTAAGATAAGTGACGCTTATAGTCTCTAAGTTATTATTACTTTTATAGATTTACATTGATTCACTGTTAATAGCTTCAGTTTTCTCATTATATTGTTTAGTAATATTCTTCTGAGTTACGTAAAATAGTTGACACTATCCAACAGCTCAGCATTCAGCGTGAGGGTGTGTATCTTTATGAGGTTTTTCTTTTAAATCATCTGGATGGATTTTTCCATGTTTATTGTGAAGTGGTGTTATCTCTTCCATTTCTGAAGTGGATCTGTTAGGAAATACCTTTTGACTTCATGTGTGGTAGACAGTTAGCCTTCTGGGTTTCATCCCTGTACCATACCATCTTGCTACATCAGGTGTCCACAAGGATCATAATACCAGGCAACTGTACCTCTGCTTTTATAACAGACAGATGACAGGTTCAACACATGTCACACGCATCTTAGTGCTGGCCAATGTGACCCTGCTTCTGTGATGAGTAAATGGCAGCTTTGACATGTGTCCACAGAGACCTTAGTGCCAGGCAACTGTACTTCTGCTTCTGTGATGGGTAAATGGCAGTTTTGGTATATCTCCACAGAGACCTTAGTGCCAGGCAACTGTACCTCTGCTTCTGTGATGGGTAGATGGCAGCTTTGACATATGCCCACAGAGACCTTAGTGCCAGGTAACTGAACTTCTGCTTCTGTGATGGGTAAATGGCAGTTTTGGTATATGTCCACAGAGACCTTAGTGCTAGGCAACTGTACCTCTGCTTCTGTGATGAGTAAATGGCAGTTTTGGTATATGCCCACAGAGACCTTAGTGCCAGGCAACTGTACTTCTGCTTCTGTGATGGGTAAACGGCAGTTTTGGTATATGTCCACAGAGACCTTAGTGACAGGCAACTGTACTTCTGCTTCTGTGATGGGTAAATGGCAGTTTTGGTATATGCCCACAGAGACCTTAGTGCCAGGCAACTGTACTTCTGCTTCTGTGATGGGTAAATGGCAGTTTTGGTATATGTCCACAGAGACCTTAGTGCCAGGCAACTGTACCTCTGCTTCTGTGATGGGTAGATGGCAGCTTTGACATATGCCCACAGAGGCCTTAGTGCCAGAGAACTGTACCTCTGCTTCTGTGATGGGTAGATGGCAGCTTTGACATATGCCCACAGAGGCCTTAGTGCCAGACAACTGTAACTCTGTTTCAGTGACGGGCAGTTGGTAGCTTTCACATGTGTCTACAGTGGCTATGTTTTCTTCTTTCTTCTATTTTTTTGTTAAAGAAAGGGAGGGCAATAAATACCCTAAGCACTGTGATTGGATTTGATCTATTTTTCATCCTTATGTTTACCTGAGTAAGATTCTTGCCTCTTTTGCAAGGTCTATGAGTGTCTTAGTAGATTGCTTATTTTTGGCAATTGCATGGTATCCTAATTAATATATAATTTGAGATGTCTAGTATCAAAGTTGGACATAATCCCAGCTGGTCGCATTGGGACTTCAAGCGTTCCTATCAATCTTCTTGCATTGAATTTACTGGCAAATATAGTTACAATTCTTGTGAACTTATTTTATATTTTGTGACAAAGTTAATGTACTGCTCTTACCAGATGTCAATGCCTTTATTGTGCTTTAAGACATTCAGAAATGGACGAAATTAATATATTGTGACTTTTAAAGTATGTGGTTAC
This sequence comes from Tenodera sinensis, assembly GCA_030765045.1. Taxonomy (NCBI): domain Eukaryota; kingdom Metazoa; phylum Arthropoda; class Insecta; order Mantodea; family Mantidae; genus Tenodera; species Tenodera sinensis. The sequence goes on along the minus strand of CM060964.1, from coordinate 275,280,249 downwards.
TCTCAAACTCTGACATAACACCATCCTGTCGAAATGGGGACTTGCTCACTGTGAATATGTCCATCTTAGATACTAGGGGCCTCATTTAATCTTTACGGTTACAAGCAAATGAGACATTGTTTAATTTGCTCCTCCACAAACTGGATCGACTAACTTAGTGATTTTGTATAGATGTCCATATAATTGGCAGTGTCCAGTTATATGTCCAATTGTCCATTTTAGTGCTATTCCACTCATACTTGCAGTAATTGTGTCCTGCTCTTTTTAGTCTCTTTGATGAGAGCCTTAGAGTACTTAGGACCTGGCAAGGACGTCAGTGCCAATTATATTTTGTCCTGTCCCATTCTTGGACTAGCTCTTTG